>VNJU01009114.1:0-111601 GCA_008042675.1 Drosophila seguyi | reverse complement strand
TCGTGAAGACCCTAACTGGCAAGACCATCACTCTGGAGGTGGAGCCATCCGACACCATTGAGAATGTGAAGGCCAAGATTCAGGACAAGGAGGGAATCCCTCCAGATCAGCAGCGTCTCATTTTCGCCGGAAAGCAGCTGGAGGACGGACGCACCCTGTCCGACTACAACATCCAGAAGGAGTCCACTCTCCACTTGGTGCTTCGTCTCCGAGGTGGCATGCAGATCTTCGTGAAGACCCTAACTGGCAAGACCATCACTCTGGAGGTGGAGCCATCCGACACCATTGAGAATGTGAAGGCCAAGATTCAGGACAAGGAGGGAATCCCTCCAGATCAGCAGCGTCTCATTTTCGCCGGAAAGCAGCTGGAGGACGGACGCACCCTGTCCGACTACAACATCCAAAAGGAGTCCACTCTCCACTTGGTGCTCCGTCTCCGAGGTGGCATGCAGATCTTCGTGAAGACTCTCACTGGCAAGACCATCACCCTGGAGGTGGAGCCTTCCGACACCATTGAGAATGTGAAGGCCAAGATTCAGGACAAGGAGGGAATCCCTCCAGATCAGCAGCGTCTCATTTTCGCCGGCAAGCAGCTGGAGGATGGACGCACCTTGTCGGATTACAACATTCAGAAGGAGTCTACCCTTCATCTCGTGCTCCGTCTGCGTGGTGGCATGCAGATCTTCGTGAAGACCCTCACTGGCAAGACCATCACTCTGGAGGTGGAGCCATCCGACACCATTGAGAATGTGAAGGCCAAGATCCAGGACAAGGAAGGCATCCCCCCAGATCAGCAGCGTCTCATTTTCGCCGGAAAGCAGCTGGAGGATGGACGCACCCTGTCGGACTACAACATCCAGAAGGAGTCCACTCTCCACTTGGTGCTCCGTCTCCGTGGTGGAATGCAGATCTTCGTGAAGACCCTAACTGGCAAGACCATCACTCTGGAGGTGGAGCCATCCGACACCATTGAGAATGTGAAGGCCAAGATTCAGGACAAGGAGGGAATCCCTCCAGATCAGCAGCGTCTCATTTTCGCCGGCAAGCAGCTGGAGGATGGACGCACCCTGTCGGATTATAACATCCAGAAGGAATCTACCCTTCATCTCGTGCTCCGTCTCCGTGGTGGAATGCAGATCTTTGTGAAGACCCTCACTGGAAAGACCATCACCCTAGAGGTGGAGCCATCCGACACCATTGAGAATGTGAAGGCCAAGATCCAGGACAAGGAGGGCATCCCTCCAGATCAGCAGCGTCTCATTTTCGCCGGCAAGCAGCTGGAGGATGGACGCACCCTGTCCGACTACAACATCCAGAAGGAGTCCACTCTCCACTTGGTGCTCCGTCTTCGCGGAGGAATCCAGGCTTAAGCTGAATACATTTCCAAATATACACAAGATTTTAAGCACCTACTCACAATTTACTTTCAAGACATGGAGCAATAGACCATGGATTTCGGAGGGAGGCCCTTTCAAAATTCTAAATTCAAGTACAGACCGAGATTACTTCTTTAGTTAATGCTTTTCCTTATATATATATATAAATCTCTAAATTCACCTTTCAAATCACAAATACACTAT
Organism: Drosophila seguyi; assembly: GCA_008042675.1. Classification (NCBI taxonomy): domain Eukaryota; kingdom Metazoa; phylum Arthropoda; class Insecta; order Diptera; family Drosophilidae; genus Drosophila; species Drosophila seguyi. Next base: position 110,021 of record VNJU01009114.1, on the reverse strand, counting down.
AAAAATAAATTGCATTTGTTAATTAATTAATTTACGGCTTTTACTGGCAGTATTTTGAGTTTTTAGTATTATGGCAAGAACAAGTTAAAATACCAAAATATACCAAATCTCGTGCGACAGCCCTGGTGTGTGGACTGCGAGGCGTTAGTGCTTTTTCTCTATTTACGTTCTGTCGAAATAAATATTTTTGTTTGCAAATTAAAAGTATTAATGGCGAAATTACTGCAGCGCGTGGAAGTTACATTGCGTAGCCTTTACGTATTCAATTCCAGCTTCGGGGAGCGAGAGGGCGAGGTGGGTTTATTGGCTTCCATTGGCCAGAAACGCCCCTAAATGAGTAATTATTTGCAGGAACACAAGAAAATTTTGTTCTATCACCCGAATGACATTGAATTGAATACAAAAATCAAGGATGTGGGACTAAGTGAGGCCATCATACGATTTACGGGGTATTTAGTGGACGTTGGACTGTCCTAGGTAGTGAGTAATACCAAAGATTGTGCGTTCTTGCAGGACTTTCACCTCGGAAGACGATTGCCAGGCGTTGCACACCCAGAAAACCACTCAACTCTTTTACCAGCCCGAGCCGGGATATTGGATGGTCATGGTCCTCAATGTGCCCAAGGAGGTGCGCCTCAAGGAGGGCGTGGAGGTGAACGACTACCGGGGAGCGGAGATCTCGGACAGGATCTACAGAGCGATCCTAAGGCAGTGCTATAGAATGTTTCGCCTGCGGCACGGTACCTTTGCAGCCCACGGAATCGAGGAATTGGATGCCGAGAAGCGAAGGGAACTGTTGTCGCAGGAACTGCTCGTGTTCTATGAGAAGTACCTCGCCCGGGATCTAAAAGATCTCGCCCACTGTGATATCATCGACATGTTGCATTCCATACAGTATATGCCCCTGGACAAGTCCCTCTTTCTGCGAGCCCAGAATTTTGGCATGCTCACCGAAACCTTTCCGGCCATCAAGGAGACGGTAATGCTCTACCAGGAGCAGATCCTTTGCGGCGGAAAGCTCCAGCCGGAGGATCTCTATAGCCTGCACTCGTACATAGTGCAAAACGTACTGAAAGTGGAAGCGAGCAGTTCCACTCTGGCTGTGAGTCCCTCGCTCAAGCGGAGCATCAGTGAGACCCAGTCGCCAGGATTTGTGAGGCAACTAGATGAAGTAGGCGAGGAGACGGCGCTGGATCAGCCCCTAAAGGTCTATGTAAATGTGGAGAAGCAAATGAAGACGTATCACCTGCTCATCTATCGTGCCCTCCACCTTACGCTTTGTTTATTCTTGGACGGTTAGTTTAAATCTATTTATTAATTGCTTTTAAGAGCCCGTCCTGACTGCTTTTCATGACTGCTTTTCCAGCTGATCAACCTGCCCCCAAACAGGAGCTCTTGGACGAACTCAACGCCTATTTAAGTGGACAATTGACCTCGCTGGCCCGCGATATTGCCAGCGAGCTAAACAAGGAGGCGGTGGGCTCAGCCGGTGGCCAGGAGAACACAAACAGCAACAGCGGCGAAGCGGCAGCCAAGTACTTGTTCATAAATGAACAGAGCCTACAGCATCATACGAACATTCAGCGACACCTGCCCCAGGGAATCCCTCGCAACGTACTAAGCATCATTGCGGATCTGGCCAATCCCAGCGGGAAATCGGACAACCTGGACTGTGCACCTGCTGAAGAGCTACAGGTGAAGACCACCAACGATTACTGGATTGTGAAGAGGCGCTGCAATTTCCGGCAGTACTACGTAATTCTGTGCAATAGCAAGTACACCCTGCTGGACGTTACCCAGGAAGCAAGACGGATTTTTGAGCAGGAGCTCACAGATGATGTATTCTTTGACAAATAAAGAGGAGGATCAAATACAGGATGGGAGTGCGCCAATTGTGGGCTCTGGGTGGCCCATTACCACCCCGTCGCCAGCAGAATCGGCAAGTGGGCGGTCGAACATCCGAGTTTTGGTGTTAAGCCAGCACCGCTCCACTGTCGGAGGCATCGTTATACACGCTGTTTGACGAGGAGGAGCTGGCCGTGGCGGTTGCATTGCCACCGTTCTGGGATCCGCTTATCTTCACGATGTATATTCGACGGTTGGACATGCAGATGCTGTAGTAGTACTCCTCGTAATCGATAGTGATCCGCTCGCAGCTGCTGTTCGCCATGAAAGACTCGTCGATGCTAGAATACAGACAGTGCTGGGTTCAAGCAAATGAATTAAATACGTATATTTATTAGACTAAGGCCCACCTCTCGGTAAGATTGAGCAGGCCCATTATCACATTGGCGCTGTGCTCGTCATTCTTGAGCTCCCCGCCCGATTCCAGGACTGCGCCATCGTCTTTTAGTACCAGGTAACCAATTTGATTGGGCACCAGCGACTTTTCTTTGTCCATTGCTCACAAATAGTATATTTATTTATTTATCTGTTTTTTCACACCCCTGGCTGCGTGTGACCGATTTGGGTGAATAGAAAAATACTAACGTGCTTATGGTAAAAGAAAAGATAAACAGCTGGTCACATTGAAAGTGTAAGGTTTGGTATTATTTTTTTATGCATACTTTTATGGCGAGATTTTAAGTTGTAGCATATTTTTAAGCAGTGGAACAAATGTGCGCCTGGTAGCGCATCCTAATCAAGAGCTGGATTTTTTCAAATTTGTACTGATCGATCTCCCCCTTTTCGAATTATTTATTACTAAAGAGAATAGAAAGAAGCGATCTGCAAAGATGTTTCAAAATATAATACAACCTCCCCCAAATTAAAATTAAATTAATACAGGTTTTTTGGTTTAAAAACTGTTATATTCTTATACTGTTTTACATTTAGCATAGAATTTCAAACACACATACACACTGAAACTGATGCCGACTGAATTACAATGCATTTTATTTAATTCAATTCTTTTTTATGTTTCGTTTGTTTAGCTTAAATAATTATGAATTTCTCGCCTGCCTGTTTCCACCTAATTGTTCTTCCTCTCGTTTTTTTATTTTTAAGTTTATTTTGCTTGTTTTGTAATTTCATATTTTGATCACATTTTGATTTCGCATGCCCAAAGTGAGTTTGGTTTGTGTTCCGAATGATTCGCCTGAATGTGTAAACCTACAGCTTTTTATTCTCTCCTCCGTCCGTCCGATAAATCAAAAATATATATATGCTTTACTCGTATGTTTAGGGATTTATGCAAGCCTCTGCTCCTCCTTCGACTATTACCTCTGTGTATATATGCTAATATTCAGTCAATATTATATATTCATGTTGGCCGCTTTGCTCGGGAAGAGCTCGGGGCTTTCAGTGGAGGATCGATCGAAAACCTGAAGATCTGTCTATGTCTGCTCTCTAATGGGAAGAGTATATGTTAGTTTCGGTTTACCGAGCATGAATTACCTTCAAATGTCATTATATAAAGTATGTACAAGATACTATTTGGAGTTTTCGATGTATGTTGCTTTTTTTTTTGTGTGTTAGGAAATCAAAACAGGAGACGATCTCAACTAAATAACAGTACTAACTTCGTATCGGAGCTGTAACATGGATAAGGCATATGGAGGATTTAATGTAAAATGTCGGATAATGATCATGCTGGAATTATGTGTAGATATAGCCTAACTCCACTGGCGCATGCTTTCACATTTTAAAGACAAGAAGATCATGTGCCAGGATTTCAATTAGGCTATAAACTGTTTTGTAGGCTGGCAATATGCAAGAATTGGTGTAATTGGTTTTGTGTAATTTATTTTAAATACCCTAAAAATTTGTTTACAACTAAATACTAATGCGTATGCTTAAAATTGATTAAAAAATATAATATTATTTATATATTTATATTTATATAGGTTTTTAGTCACGATTCTATTTTAAAAACTAAAAAGAATTGTACGACAAAATGTTGGTGGCTGACAAAAGACCAAAGGGAGAGGATCATCAAGCCATAAAATGTGTGTGTTGTGTGTTAACAATTACAAAATATTGCCGCGTGTGAATGTGGTATTTGTTGTGGTTGTTGTTGTACGCCCCTAGAAAAACGGGGCAAATCTTGGCTTACTAACTAGGGATTTCTCAATATATATTACGACATATTTAATATTCAATTACTAGGAGAGCGTAAAAACGTTGCATTCATTTATCGTCTGCTATGTATATGCTTCTTGTTTGCTGGCAAAATAATCGAAGGGTAAAGGAAAAAACTACCAACAATTACTGTTTCTTTCATTCTTGTATAATTAATTGTATAATTATTTGTATAATTAATTGTATAATTATTGTTTACAAATAGCATAATTAGATTAATTACGTGTATATTTGATGTTTTTCCTCTTCCTACTTGCTCCTTTGTATTTATTCTTTTGTTTTCTATTATTGTTTGTTTTTGTTTTTTGTTTTGTTTTAAATTATAAAATTAACTAATCAAGAAAACCATAAAATTAGCTGTTTTGTTGTTGTTTTGTTGCTGCTGCTGCTGCTGCGCTTATGTTTAACGTATCCTTCTTGTTTTATTATTGTTTATTTCGACCTTTTAGGCCTTCCAGTTGTTCTGGCGACTGCCACTGGCACCGCTCTGCTGCTGGGGAGGAATCATCTCCAGCAGATACTGGCGCTGCAGCTCCGCCGCCCGCTGCACGTCCGCCATGCTGCTGGCGCTGCTCGAGTTCTTCGCCGATCCCGAGGAGGAGCTACTCTTCTTGTTGTTGTTGTTGAAGGCTGCTTAATCATGGGAGTTACATGAATAAATGTCTTGGTTAAAATTAATATTAAGCGATTTCTCACCTGCCACTTGGGCCGCCTGCGCCATGGCGACCTGGTAAGAGTACAGCAGCGGCGCAAACTGCATCATATGCTGCGGATTGGCGCCCAGACCTTGCCCCAGAGCTACATAAATAATAAATAATTAATATAAAGTTAAATAATTTAAAGTACAATAAACTCACCTCTAAATAGCTGCTGCTGGAAGGCCTGCATGGCCGCCGCTGTGGCCGCTGGCGAGGAATTACCCAGCCCCGAGGCAGCCGCCGCCGCCGCATTGTTCGAGGCCGAGCTGGCCCCACCACCAAAGTTACCCAGGCCGCCCAAGGCCGCCAGATTGCCCAGCTGGCTGAGGTTGCCCAGATTGCCGAGATTGCCCAGACTGGCCAGGCTGTTGAGGTTGAGGCCGCCCATGCCACCGAGGGCACTGAGATGAGCAGCCGCCGCCAGCGTGGCTGCCGAGTACTTGTCATAGCTCTGCGCCTGCTGCTGCTGCTGCTGCTGTTGCGTCTGCTGGTCCCGTTCCCGCTGATCGCGTTGCTGCTGCTGCTGCGACTGGTGGTGATGATCGTGGCGATCGTTGCGGGAGGAGCGGGACGAAGAGGCCGTCTCGTGGTGATGCGCTGCCGTTGGCCCGGGACTTAGGATGCCCGCCTGCTGGGCAGCAATGGCGGCAGCGGCGGCGGTGGCTGCCGCTCGCGAAGATCGCGACGTGCCCGACGATGGCGGCGGTGTGGGTTGACTCTGCGGTGGCGGCGGCGTTGGACGCGGTGTGGCTGGCGTTGGTGTCTGGCATTTGGTGGGTATCACCGTCACCGACGGCGGCAGATTGACCAATGCGGCAGCCGCCGAAGCATGCGTTGCCTGCAGCTGTTCCCGTTCCCTTTGCATGTGCGACGACGACGAGTTGGAGCTGCTTACCGCGGAAACGGACAGCGAATTGTTGTTGTTGTTATTGCTGCTGCCACCACTCGAACCATGGTTGTCCACCGGCGAGGGACTGCTCTGGCTGGCCAGGCGCTGCTCGATCTCCTGCTCCTGCTGGAGGGCCTTAACAAACGCCTGTTTCAGTCGATTGGTATGCTCCGCCTTCAGGGCCTTCTTCACATTGGAGGTGACGCACTGCTCGCAGATCACCTTGGGATCCTTGTTGGCTGTGAGAAAAAGAAGGGAAGGCGTTAGAATTATTAATTAGAGAAGTGACAATCAGGGGACTTATATCCCTTTACTTACTCTGCTTTTCCCATTTCCACACAGGCGTAAAGTCTATCTTGCACTGGGCACAGCGGAAGGGAGCAGCCACAGCATTGGCCTTCTTGTTGACGGTCAGATAGTCGACAACGGTCTCCAGGCCCAGAAGATATACAAAGTCCGTGTTGCTGGGATTGGGAATAAAGTGCATCTCTGGCGGTGGTGGCTTTGGTGGGGGAATCTGTATGGGGTTTTCAAAAAATATAATATTAAGATTAATTCATTAAATATTTTGTGAGTATTTTTCCTCACCTGCAGCAGCGTCTTTTCCAGCTGCTTTCGCAGTGCCATTTTAGCTGCCGCCTGTCTTTGAGCGGGTGTCTGGGCGTCTTCTCTTGGCGTAGAGCGATCGTTCTTGGAAATAAGAAATTAAACATATTAATTAAAATCAATTAAGGCAACTTTTATTATAATTCAAACTCACCTTCATCTCGTTGAGCTGATTCTGATGCTGCTGGGACAGTGGTGGCGCCGGTGTGATGGAAACAGAATTGCTTATGGTCCCAGGTACCTTCGAATTATCCGAAATATTAGGCTGCATGTTTCAACGATTTTTGTTTTGTTTTTTGGTTTTTTTTTTATAGTAGGAATATCAAGTACAAATACAGAATAGCAGAGAGGCAAAGATGCTTTTAGTCGTTGGCTGATTTAATTCAATGTGTTGGATGATTGCGAGAAATGATGGAATATTAAGTAGTGCCACTTGCTCGAAGCCTCCTCGGTTTTTTGCTTTATGTGAAATATGTATATATATTTCCAGACGGAGACCGACTTCGGCTGATTTGACAGGTGTTGTTAGTAAGTGTTCAAAGAGTTATTAGTGGAGAGTGTTATTGGTGTAGTGTTGGGAATGTGCTCTTGTGTTAAAAGCAAGCAAGATCTATCAAATCGAATTTTTTAAGAACTGAACAAGTTTAAAATATATTCAATAATAACAACTCAAAGATGTTGATAAAATAAAAATAACTAAAGCCCCTAATTTAATTAAATGAAAGAATGGAATGTTTTAAAATAAATATTTCAGGATATAAAGAAAGATCTATTTTTGTTAAAAATAGTTAAAAGGGTACTCAAAAATATATATAAATTATTTTTAAATTCTGCAGGCTATTTTATAAAGATTTTTGCAGGAAAATCGTTATTTTAACAAAGGGATATGTGCCATAAATGTATTATTTTAGCTTAACCCTTTTTTAAATATTTTAGATTTAAAAAAAATATTTTTTAAATTGGATCAATAATCTTATCTTGTGGGTTTACTAACAAACTTTTATTTAAAACATTTTAAATCCATTTCATAATATTAACAAATATATTTCCAAGCCTCAAGCTAAGCTTTCTATATTATATTTTTTAACAAAACAAAGTTTAAGAATATAAAAAATATATGTTCCTATAGTTCTTGCTGCCTAAACACATAATTGAATTAGTTGGTTAGTTAAATATACGACCTAATGTGTTGCTAAGCGTGAGTTTTTGTTTCTTGTGTGATTTCGTGTGTCTCCAAGGACTGTTTTATAATGTTTTGTAAATTGGTGATTGGTGTCTTTGGTGCTCTTGGACAAATAATGGTGAGAGAGAAAAACTCGGCGCTTACGGCAACGATTACATTACAATAACTCACATTGCGTGCTTTCAGACTGGAGGGCGGCGCCGAGGTGGGCGTTATGGTCACCGAGGGCGTGATGGTGAGATTCGGCAGGTTAGTGCGCGGCGGCAATGCGCTGGAGCGATGCGAGGCGGAGGTGGCGGGCGTGATGGTAGTGCCGGCGGCCAGAGTGGCGCCCGGCGGCAGGGATGCCCTTGGCGGTGGCAGAATCGAGTTGCTCCCAAGACCAGAGGAGCCGCCCGAGTTGCTGCCCCGCTGCTGCTGATGGCCGCTTAATGCAGCAGCTGCCGCAGCAATGGCAGAGGCGGCCGCCGCCGCTGAGCTCGAGCTGCCCGTTCGACTGTTGGTGGCGCTGGTAATAAATAAATTTTTAAATTAATTTAACGAAATGTAATCAAAGATATTTAATCCTTACCTGATGCTCACGGCGGCTCCTCCATTGCCGCCCAGACTGCTCCTGCTGCCCTTGCTGTGGGCGGGCAGCGGCACCGCTGACGTGGGCGTGACACTGAGCGATCCCTTCGAGGTGAGCGCAGCGGGAATCGCAGCCAGGGGATTGTTGGGCGAGACGCTGGTGGGCGTCACAACCATGTTCTCCTTCATCACCTGCTGCGACTGCTTGAGCTTCTTGAGGAGCATCAGCTTGGTTTCCTCATTGCGCAAATCCTGTCGCAGCTTCCTCAGGCTCTTCTCCCGCTCCTTGAGCTCGGCGTGACTGAGCTCCTTGATGGGCACATAGGGCGGCATCTCCTCGTCATCCGTCTCGGAATCAATGTTTCCATTCTGCTGACGGCCATTGGTCCGGGCGGGTAACAGCACAATATCGGGAGCCTCGGCATAGGATTTCGGTTCGGTTCGTGGCCTCAGGACTCTTCTTTGCACCTTGTTCTCATCCTGAACACCTCCCCCGACGCTGCCGGCGCCTCCTCCCGAGGCACCGCTTGTTGCTGTGGCACCTTCACTGGCATTATTGCTATTTGTGTTGCTGGTGGAGTTGCTGTTGCTGTTGCTGGTGCTGCTGCTGGTGCCGCCGCCGGTGCTGCTGCTGCTGCTGCTGTTTGCTGTGTTGCTGGTGGAGTTGCTGCTGCCGCTGGTGCTATTGGTGGTAGCGTTGGTGCCATTATTGGTCGCCGGCGCCGGTGCTGGCGTTATGGAAAGGCCCGCATTATTCGCCGTCAGCGCTCGCAGATCCCGATTGCTTAGCGCCGCCGGTGACGGAGCCGGCGTTATGCTTAACGCCGGATCACGGCCGGACCCCAAACTCAAGTCGACCACATCGTCGACCTCCATTTTGGCCATTTTCGCTCGTCGCGTCGTCGTGATTCCGTATGTTGGTCAACTGCAATGATAAGAGAGGGATAATTTGATTAAAGCAATTGGAAAGAAATTATGATAAATTTATTATTGGAACTTGTATTATTCATGATATGAAATACAAAAAGTAAAACTGAATTTCTCAGAAAATGATTAATTTTATCTTTACAAAGTCAGCAAATTAAGACTTTTTTTTTAATTTCCAAAGTATTATAATTTTAGTCAGATGTGCGCAACGCAGTGAAGGAGTCATTTCCGGCCCTATAAGCCATATATATTCTTGATCAGCATCAACAGTAGAATCGATTTAGCCATGTTTGAAAGAAAAACAAATTTTAAAAATTATTTTCAAAATTTTAAAAGGGTTTAAAATCTTTAAAATAGCAAAATTAAAAAAATTCAAAATTAAATTAAAATATATTTTGGATTGTTAATTATAATTATTAAGCCTAAATAGGACAGTACATATAATTTTATTTATATGAGATACATTTCTTTAAGATGTTCCTAACAAAAAGAATGTTTTTTTTATAACAACGTTCAAGACATCTTTGCAATTAGTAATAGCAAAAACAAGTCCTAGTGCAACCTAAAAGTTGTCATTTTCTCCGTAATCAGACCCTGGATAGGGGTTAAGGAGGCGTGGCAGTGTGTGGCATTCGTGTTCCACCAAGGGTTGAAATTGGGTTTCCTTTTCGCAATATATACATATATATTTATTTTTTCTTTTTGTCGTTTTTGTTTTCCTTTTTGAAAGCGGAAGTCCGTCCGTCCAAACTCTAACCCCTAAAAACGTACGGCTACGGGTAGTATCTGTATCTGCAGCACCTTTTTCCCGCAGTGCGAATGTCTCGTTGTCTGCTCCCCTTTTCGTCCGTGCTGCGAAATAATAAATATATCCTGATTTCAATTTATTAAGGCGACACCACGACGACCTTGTTGAGGAGGAAAACGATAGCCTCTCGAGAGGAGAAAGCGGCACTAAATCAACGAAAATCAACTCTGATTTGATCGCCAGATATGCAAGTGGAGGGAAAGAGGCAAATATCTTTCGATTTAGCTGCGGATTTGAATTTCGGAGTCGGACATCTTCCACAGGTAAATCCACGAAGCAAGTCACGTTTTCGATTTAACAAATTTTTCGCATGCAAAGCCGCTGGTTTTGTGGCTGGGCAAAAAAAATTTACATGAAAAGCAAGCTCTAGGTGGAATGGGGCGAAACGTGTAATACAGTGTGGCTTGGGTATATGCACTACAGGGGGTTTTCATTTTTAGTTGGCCCAAAGTTAATTTATAAAAAAGTTAATTAATATTAATATAAAAATATTATTAAAAATAAACGTTCCTTGCATATTTCAGTTTTATTTTACCAAAAAATCGTAGTAGCCATGTTCCACTGTATTTAGTAGTAGAATAGCTAGCAGAGACACGAACCGAGCAAAGCGCACACAAGCGCATACACAGACTAACACACACACGGGCAAACAACAGCTACCAGACACGTGAGAGCGAGAGGTGAATAAACCTTTCAAGCAACTTAAGCGCTGCAGTATATAAAACACAAACAACAAACGGCCGCAAACAACACACGGCAAAGGCAACAAACATTCACCTGCTGCTGGAGGCGGCACACCAACAGAAGAAGAGACTACAGTCAATAAAAATACATTTTAACAAGACCACAAACAATAAAGCAGCAGCCATAACCGTCACAATTAAGAGATGATAAATAAATGCAGCCTCCTTCCCCCCGCCCCCCCACCACCATACAAACAGGTGGCAACTCTGGTCATACTAAATCTCGCCAAAGGAATCCACTTGATGAATCTAGTTTTTACAGAAGAAGAGCGATTCAAGTGGCATAATTACACAAAAGCTGGGGCAGCAAAAAAATAAACGTAGTAATAATAAAACAACAACCCCGCGTTGTTGTTGCTATAAATTAACTCGCTTTGAAAGTTAGCAGAAACACACACACACGGGCACGCACTCACACATAAGCTTATGAGCACGCTTACTCGTTCGTTTTGCTTTATTTTTTCTTCTCCTCCAGCTGCTCCTCTTTCTCCGCCGCCTGCCCTGCCGCTTCAACCAGCTCCACCGCCACCACTCTCTTTTAGCGGCTGTCGACGGAGTCTCGTTACTTTCGACACTTGTGTCGTCATCAGATTGCGCTGTCCGCCGCTATCAGAGCACAGTGGGTCGCGCCGGCGGTTAATTTTGCCTTCGCGGGGTGTGCAAGCGATATGGTGTGTGACACACAGCAGGAATATGGGAATGTGAACGGTGATAGTGGGCGATGATAAGATCAAGTGGCGTTACAGTGGTCAGAACCCAATGGTTTTTTGGTTTATTTACTTAGAAATTGTACATTTATTTCGAATTATTTACGTAAATATTATTTTAACGTGTTAAATTGATAAATTATATTTTTACAATCATATGTTTATATTTAATTAATTAATTTATATTAATTTTACACATTAAAGCGTATCCAATTTTAAATACAGAATTTGGTTTATGAAAACCTTTTCACTGAACGACTGAAATTTTCACAAATATTTCATCGTATACTGTGCCACTGTGCCTTTAATTTGTTGGCCTGTGTATAAGCGCGTTTGTGTGCGAGTTAATGCCCCGCAGTCTCTGTGTGTGTGTGTGTGCTTTGATGATTTTCAGCTTTTTCTTATTAAATTAATGCAAACATTTTTAAACTTTTATAGATGCTTTTTAATGCTGGCGAGCATTATGCGTGATGATGCCGCTTAACATCCACCCACCCTCCCCCCACCCAATAACCCTTATTTCCAACGCGTGGAATCTCTTTGAGAAAAAAAGGCAGCGACTTTTATCGATTTGTTGCGACGTTTGGCATTTTGTGTGTGACTATAATTGTGCTTAATAGCGCGCTAAATGAGTTTCAATTAGCGTTGTTGCATTGTGCGATTTAAATGATGCATGTATGATTGTATGTTGTATGAGCTTGTGGGTCACTTTATGTCCAAGTTCAAGTTTAAGGGTCACTCGAAACAGGTACAAAAAATGCATTACCTTGAGTACCGAAAGATGCCATTGGGGGGGACTTGTCATGCGGTCACTCAAGTAACGAAAACAGATGCACGAGAGAGAGTGGGGGTAACGAAAAAACTTAGAAGCTATGACGACGACGCAGAAAATTAAAAAAAAAGCAAAAGAAATAAGGTTAAATCAAAAGTACAGTTGTGTACATAGCGGCGGCGAGCAGCAGCAGCAACAACAACAACACAAACAAAAGCGAAGAGCAACAGCAAAGCAAGCAAAATGTGTTTGAGTGTGGCTGCGGTGAGAGAGAGCCAGAGAGCGGGCACGGGAAAGTAAGACAGAGAGAGGCGGCAGCGGCGACGGCAGCAGCAGCAGCAATAGCGGCTACGACGGCGGGAGAGAGCAAGAGCCAGAGCAGCAAGACGGCCGAAGAGAGAGCATGTCGCACACACGCGAGACGACATCAAAGAGTGGAGAGTGGAGAGCGGAGGAGCAGGGGGAAGAGCCGCCGCTTTTTTGGGGTCTGGCCACCCACAGCACCACCCACTTCCCCCTACCCATCCAAGCCCATCACCACCCATCCGCAAATCGATTTGCATATTAGTTTGGTTATCAACCTTTCAGAAACGTATGCACCCCCATAATCTCCATCGAAATCTTCCATTGTTAAACTTTACCTAAAACCCCTAAATACATTCTAAAACAAATCATAAGTTATCCAATGTCTGTATTATCCTTTCCTAGAAAAGATACTAAACTAACAACTCTCAGATGCAAAAACATTAAAGGACCAGGTCTCTCATGTCTCATATTATTTAATAATAAATAGCTAAGGGTTAGAATATACTCAAGTTATAAAGCTATAAAATTAGTTAAGAATGTAACCCAGTTTACCATATTAAAGCCGCATGCTGAGAACCCCTTTAATTTAAATACACACACCTTGCTTTATGATACCCAAAATGATATTAAAGGAAAACAAAATAAAGAAAAGAATTATGATAAAAACCAAGTGGCAGCTTAGCAAACAAACAAACACGGGGGGTTCGACAAACATATTTCTCGCTACGTTTCAGTTCGGCATTTATAAGAAATGCGCATATCTTATATCTTATGCCATTGTACATAAGCGTAGTGAAGAGGGGTGGAGTGAAGTGGGTATTTGAGAGAGAGCCACAGCCAGAGCAAGTGAGAGAGCACGACTTGTTGTACATGGGCGGAGGTGGCGTGGCATGGCTGGCATGGGGTGGGGGGCTTGGCGACCGACCTTCGTACATATTTACTCATCCATGTTGGGATTTGGAATCACAATTGGGTGGCGAGGAGAAGGGTGCGAGCACCCCCCGAAACACAAAACACAATCCCCATCCATCCAATTCCAATTGCAGTCCCAACAAAACACGCTGGCCAATTCTAAAACTGCAGCCCAAAAGTGATGTCATCGTAAACTAATGGCAAACCTATCGAATTGCATTAAATGTGGGAAAAAAACGCGAAAGTTTAGAAAGTATTCCGCTTCAGCCTAATTGTTCTAGGTATTTTATGCTCTTTTGAAAAAATAGAGTCTAAAGTCCTACTTTCTTTATTTAATACCAATTACTATCCCAACAGCCCTGAAAACATTGGATATTATGCTTAGTATATTTGATTAACTTTTTTACAGTTAAGACTATAAAAATATACTTAAAGAACGAACAAAAATTTATTGTGTTCAAGAACTTTTAAACACTTTAAACGCTAATAAACTTAAAGTACACTTAATGTAATAGACTTATGTTGTACAACATTGACACCACTTCAATTACATGGCCCACTGTACCTCGCAGCTTTTCTCGGAGCGTTTATTTATTTATAGCCCGCCGATAAGCAGCATTGAGCAATTCGCCAGCACTCAAAACGGCTAACAAACAAACAAACAAAAACGAAATAAAAAACCAAAAATGTTTTAAATGGGTTAACTAGAACATTAAGCACAAATTAATTGCGTGCACTGTATAACAATCGCGACAAACGAGTGTGTCAGCTTTGGGAACCGAACAGTGAGATTCCTGACATATTCTGATTTGTATTTTGCTTATCACCACCAAGGTATACATACTATATATTCCGAAACTGTTTTCATGGCCCTGCTGAGTAAAAAAAAGTATATATACTTGTATTAAATCGCGGGTGGGGGTGCCTGGACTGCTGCACAGCTGTTTTTCGTGCTCTTGACCAGTGTTGCCAACTAAATAAACAGTAAAATACAAAATACATAAGGAGCAATAGCAACAACAATGCAAAGACAAGCTAAAAATTAATGACTTTCAAACTGGTTTTGTTTACTGTGGAGGCCGCAAAAAAAAGCGACAGAAAATGAGAAGAAATAAGAAGACGAAGCGATGAAGCCGATGGCAAAGCATCATTTAATGCTTTGTGCTTGCCTCTCTCTCGTTGGGTTACTTTAAAAAGAAATAAAACCGTTTTATTGTTTCAACGAGATAAGCTTTTTAAGCGGGTGTATTAGTAAGAGAGATTTTAAGTTGCAATTACAGATAAAAACATATTTTTTCAAATTTAAGCATCTGAATCGATAACCTTTACGTTTTAGTTTCCAGGAAAAGTTCCAGTAAAGTTATTTAGATTGTATCCCTTTTCCAAGAACTTTGCTATTTACATATTTGAAACGTAATCTTATCTTGATTAAAACTTTAAAATATTACAAATTACACTATTCTTGAGAAATGTTTATTGATTATTTGTATATGAATACTTTTACTGTTTGATTCCCTTTTTAGGAATACTCTCTGTTGATAAAAATGGTAAGCAATGTGTATACTGATGAAGACTGTACATATCATACATATGTACATACATATGTCATACATACATACATATACATATAGCACTAAACTAACACTAATCTTAGATTAACATGATAAAGATAATTATCTAGAAGCTCTTTACTGCCGATCAATAACTACAAAAATGAAGTGAAGTTATACATAAAATGCCCAGTTCCGGGATCACGAAATGTTTTAAAGAAGGACCAGTTAAAAATCATAATACTGAAAAGGTACATGTATAGTTATATGCAGGTAATACCAACCAACAAGTTGATTTAAGAAAATAAAGTCGTGTCAAGTGTTTTGAGGTTAATAAACTGGCAGAGGCCGAAAACTTAAACAATTTCCATATTGTCAATTTGCAAATTTTGCACATTTGCGCAGGTTGTTATATATATATGTATATATATACATACATATATACCGAACGAGGGGGGGATTACATATGTATGTACATATCATTTGATTCGATACATGGCGAAATTGCAATTGCGCCCACCTTTCCCCCTCCTCTTTTGCCTCTTCTGCTTCTTCTTCTTGTTGCTGCTGCTGCTGCTGCGTCTTTGCTGTTTATTGTTGTTTTTGTACATAAGTCCCAGCCATGCCTCTGTGTGTATGTGTGTGTGAGTGTGGAATACAAACACACACCCGCAGCACATAGGCAATGGGTTCAAGTTGTACATAAAGCCAAACGACCGACCGACTCTGCCAGCGTCGCTGTTTCGGTCAACGTCGGCGTCACCGTCTCTGCTTTTGCCTATCCAACCATGCGGCCCCCTGCCTTCCTTCTCCCATCTTACCTTCGCTTTTGATGGGAGCGTGTGTGTGTGGCTACAATTGAGGTCAATAGATTATGGATACTAATTAGGGGATTTTTAAGTAAATTAATTGGAGTGAGGGGTATAATGTAAAAAAGAAATCAGCTATATATTGCTTTAGTACATTCAATACTTTTTTGGAAAAATGTTTTTTCTATTTTCTTTGTAAATATTTATATTTATAAACTTGTATTTAATATATAAAAACAATTTATATTCTCTTTAATTATCGTTAAAACTGATTTCCTACATTTTGAGGAGACTTTTGACATACAGCAGGTGCTATAATTTTAACCCCAACTGTGAGCATTATATATTTTATGGGCACTCGGTGGCCGTTGACTGTTTGGCTGGGAAATAAACGGCCAGCGAAAAGGCAACCGATCTATTTATTACAATTCCGCCGCCCATGTAGCATAGCAGCGTACATCATTACGCATTTTGCATTTGCCTTTGCATTTGGCACATTTTTAAATTTTCAGCATGCTTAACTCTTTCTGGTTTCCTGGTTTAATTTTTTTCAGCTGCTTTTGTTTTGCTTTTTGCGCTCCCCCCCACCCCACCAAAAAGCAATTGACGCCTGCATTTCGATGCTTTGGAAAAATTCCACTTAATCAAGCAAATTACCAACGCGTCGCAGCCGCAGTTGACGTCGCCGTCCAAGTTGGCAGCGTCGCTATGCCTTTTATTTTGGCTATTTTTAGGCAGCTTGCTTTACCTTTTTTTTTGGTTGGCAAAACAAAGATTGAATGCTGCATGGAAATGGAAATAACAGAGAGAGAGAGAGGGAGAAGTAGAAAAGGCTGGCAAAAAACAGAAAAAAAAATAAGAAGAAGCTCGCACGCGTTAAGAATAACCCCAAAAAGTAACGCGTAAAAGCAGCGCCCAAAAAAAGAAATAACAAAAACCAGTTAGCCGATACCTTTTCTCTCACTCTCATCATACACACACTAAAGCACTTAACCTTTTTATCAGTGACGGGGTTAATGACAATTTTTAGAGGGGTCACAGCAAGACAACTTTCTTTAATATTCTTGATAAATAATTGTTTGTTAAAAGTTTTATTTAAAAATTTATATTTAATTAATTTTCTATGTGGTTTAGAAATTAATAAGCTGCCTTTTCTGTAATTGATTTTAAAAATTTTAATATTTCCAATATAATTTAACTAATGAAAAATGTTTATTAAAATAAATGAATTTAACCCTTACATCTTTCATTAAAACAAGTTTGCCAACTAAACTCACCCCTCTTGGAAAACGCCACTGACTTTTACCTATGATAAGTGCAAAGAAACAAAAAAGAAACATACAATGAAAAGAAAAATACTCATGAAATTCATTCAATTTCTCAGTGAGATTTCAGTTTCGTTTGCCATTAGTATAATTAAGTAAATATCAATCTATAAATAGGCTTATCAAAGCTACCAACACACAAACGCACCAGTTCGGTCAGTGCAATAATAAACTTTAGCCTTGAACTAACCACAGCGAGTCTATAAAAAAAAAAATATATATATATATATAGTTATATATAGAAGCTCATGTAAATATGCAAATGGTGTTTTTTCTATGTGCACCTATTAGCGTGTAATTGTATCTTGGCACGCGCTTTTCACCTGCAAACTGCATGCTCGGTGACATGGCTGTTTGAAGGGTATATACATGGGGTATGTAATCAATCTTTAAATCTATATAATGGGGTATATACATAGCTATACCTAAACCTATAAATATGTACAGAAGCTAAAGCAGTGTCACCTAATGTACATATTTCAGTGAAAACTCTTATCTTTTGTTATTAGAAATCATAAATATATAACAAAATTTTTAAAATCAACTTACTTTTAGTATAAGTTGTTGAAACTTCCTAATATTAAATGCAAATAACTTTGTACCTTTTTGTAGATGTGCTATATATCCGGCTTTCATATTTGTTATGTATATTTCCTGATTAGAAACAGTCATAACAATCAACCCCTTTGAGTTTAGCGAACGAACACTGTTTGATTATTTACTCAAACACGGCATACATAATTACATCTGGGCCACGTCACTTCCTGCATATGGAGGGGAGACTTCTCCCTTCCTCGCTCTGGGAAACTCTCGATAAATCGAGTTTTTGGGTTTATATTTTGGCAAATCGAAACACTTGGATTAGCAATTTGCATAGCCTGAATTTGGGTAAAGTACATAGTGAGGACACATGTAGTCCAAGTATTGTATATTTCTTTGTGCATATGCACGATGTATAAAAATAAATGTCAGCAAAAACAACAAATAAATGGAAAAAGAGAAAACATTTTTTTTTAGCTCTCTAGCGCTGATAAGCAGGCGACACTTACACAATACACACTCTCGCACAACACACACACATAAGCAGGCCGAGTATATAAGCCATATGTATTTAGGGTCTGGGGGCCTCTGAGAGAGAGTACGTAATACTTTCAATTTGTCTGTTGTTACGCTGATTCACAGGTTTTTCTTCTTAAGAAGATGTACGATAAGTAAGTCAGACTAAATTCAAAATAACAATTATTAAGTTCTACGAGTTACTATTCAAGTCTTATCTTTTTATATATATATGTGAAATAGCGGTGTACATAATATTGTGAAATAGTCACTGGCTTAGATTTTGAAATTACTTAAGCAGAAATATTAAAAGATTGCAGCTGTGGAGAAACCTATGACTAAAGATTTCCTGGAAATTTAATGTAGATTAAAAGGTATAATTATAAATAAATAAGTTTCTGTAAACAATTGTATTATTTATTTGCGTTCTTTTGCAGAGAGAAAAGCAAACGCTTCAAGGTCTGTGAACTCGTAGAGAAAAACAAAAAAAAGAGAAATCGTGCTGGATGCACACAGCGAGCGGCTAACGGTAACGAGAGTTAAGTGATGCTGCAACTGCAGTCACTAATACATCGGCTAGCGTCTAACACTAAAACTAGTATTAGTCTAATGTCTATGTACGGCACAATTCCTTCTTTTTTATCTTTTGTTGTTTGGTATTTTGTTTTTTTTTTTATGCGCTTGTTCTTATTTTTGCACTTAATGACGTGTAACGAGCTCGCGCGCGTGTTTTCTGCAGTTGTCTTTGTGTGAGCGCTCTCTCTCTATATATATACATACATAAGAAGTATGTATACATACAAGCATATGTACTAGCCGGGGTGTGCGTGCGAGCGAGAAAATAAACAGGTAAAAAGGTAAACCAAAAGAAGAAAACAACAAAAAAGCAGCTTTGCCACTTTTTTCTGCCTTTGTTTTTTTAATTTATTTTTTCTTAAGAAACAGCCACAAAAACAACAACAACATCTACTTGACACTTTTCTACCAACAATTAAATATTCGCTCATTAAATAATTAGTCAGCAAGAGCTGACCATGAAAATCAGCAGAAAAGCAAAGAAAATCGATGCAAGGTTTTAAGGTAATTGTTTATGGAAGCGTTTTAATTTGATTTTGATATATGCATTAATTATTGCGCAATTAAGATCATGTATGTACATTATATATATGTGATTTCGGCTTATATGTTTTAACACTTGCGATTTGAAGTCGAGTTCGTCAATGTCCGATTAGGAGCTAGCTCTCACTTTAAACCGAATAAAGGTTTCTCTTAATCTACTCAAGAAAATTTCAATAGACTAAACAATAAATATATCTTTATATATTAATAGAAAGATAGATAAGATAGCACTAAAAACCTTTACTATGTAGAATTCCCTTGCACAAACCTTGAGTAAATAGGCTCAAATTTAACATTGAAATTTTAAAGACAACAATTTAGAGAATAATTATTAACGTACAGGCATTGTATTTCATTATGACATTTAATTGCATCTTATGAAGGCCCCTAAAATGTGGTTAAATTTTAATAATGGTAAGCTTACAATTAAATCCCATTAAAACACAAAACCAAACAACAATAAAAGTTCATGTTTAGAGCAAAGAAAAGATTAGTGTCGGAAATATGCAGATACTTAAAAAATAAAAGCTAATAGCCACAACCAATTTTCTATCCATCTATGCATCACGATTGCCAATTTGGTTTTAGCTTTTCGAGAGTTAAATCCCACCAGCAAGCCAAAGATACGATTTCGGAAAAAACACAATCGGGGAGAGGCAGCGCGCTGCATAAAAGTCATTTAAACGGTCAATTGCCTCAGGCGGCCAAAAGCAAATGTTCAAATGAGAGAGTAATACAAACAAAAAATTTTAAAACCAAACACAAACTAAATGAAATTGAGAGGCCAAGAGGAGAGGAATGGAAAAGAGGCAGCTGAAACACAGCTGCCCATTTAAATAGCAGAGAAAAAACTGCAGGCCAACAAATTAAATAAGTTTTTTTATGGCTAACTATAAATACACAACGAAACAGTTTTTGAAGCATGAAAAAAAAGGTACATATTGTTTACGTTTTAATCCAAGCTAAATAATTATTATTTCAATATTTATTTAATTGTGTTTTTATAGTGAATTATCTTTATATCTCTTTACAGAGAATATTTGCACTTTTTAACAATTATTGAAGATACAAATACAATAGAGGTTATAAATAAAAATATTCTCTTTAATTCAATCGAAAATTATTCCTTGCATTTTTATAAACATTCAGCAATTTCGATATATTTTAAAAACAAACAAGTTATCATAGTAAATCTTCAGAAATATTTTTAAAAATGTTTGTTGTATGGAATTGTGCTTAAAATTGACCATTTAAATATATGTTCTACACATTGATTGTGCATAAATTATAAGTTTCTGAAGCGCAGCAGCGAAGATTTCAACAAAAAAAGGAAGAAGATGAGGAGAATGTGAGCAGAAGAATCGAAGATATAGAGGTGGGAATCGAAGAGAGAAGGCGACAGACAGACAGGCCCCGCGCTACCAGAGAGTAAAAGAGGGAGAGAGCACAGGCCTTATATACATACAAACAAACAAACATATATACATATATAAGAGACACACCGAGGTGGTCATGGAATGTTTGTTTGTATATGCACACGAAACTCTCGTGTATTCCGCCGTTTTGGGTTCTGGTCTTGTGCTGTACATGGCATATATGTAAAGCATATATAGTATCTGTATCTATATAGGTATGTTTAGAGTCGGTCGGTGGACAGCTAATCAGGCAATTAAAGAACCACAAAATAGCCGAAAAGTCGAACAAAAACCCCTAAGAAAAAAGACATTATAAAACGGAGAGAAGGTCGGAAGAAGAATCGGTACCGAAATGTGCCAAACAAAGGAAAAGTTTGGCTAACAAACACACACACACTATCAATATTTGCCCTAACAAAGTCTGGGTAAAAAACAACTTAAAACAAACCAGGAATCTATTGCAAATCATATTTGTTTATATAATGTTTGAATATTAATTTAATCCCTGGTATCCGGAAGTGACTGGAGTAAATTTCACCGAATTGCCTGGCTTCTTGTCATAAGCAGATGTGCCCCGTTTGCTGGGTGTTATTTTCCACAGACCCGCCCTGTTTTATAATCACCACCCGCCCACCTCCTTCCACCTGCAACTGCCACGCACTTTTCAGCAAAATTTCCACCACCGAAAATTGAATGCGAGAGACAGACGAAAAACTGAAGAAGAAAAACAAGTGTATTTCTTTTTAGTTAAGCTTTAGGACCAAGAGGTGCAGGTTGGTAATGTTTTGAAAAATACTTCTGTATACTATAAATATTTATGTTCCCATTATTTCAAAACATAATAACAAGTCCCAAATAAATTTAACTTATATATATCAACGTAATCATTAAATTTATAATAAAGCTTTTTTCCTTCCAAAATTCATATTCTGAACTCTAAATTCTAAAGAATTCCGGTAAGCCTTGGGCATTACCAATTAAATACTTATTGATATAAAAAGCTGCTTATTAAAACCAGAGTTTTGCATAATTTCTTGCCAATGGGATTTAAAAAGGGTTCCACACACAGACAGATATTATGGAAAATATGATGATGCTAGGGGGTGCAAAGGATTATAAAAATAATACATGTTTACATTAACGCGAAAGGAACTCTAGAAAATGTTTCTACAGTTTCCATGCACATAATACAACCCCCTCTGGCTAACAACAAGACGCAGAACGAACGAACGAACAGATTCGACAAGTTACTTCACTTAATGCGGTTTTCCCGGGGAAAATCAAGAAGGAAGGCGGGGGATGTGGCGGCTGCTGTACTGCTGCTGTTCTCGTTGTAAAAACTTTGACGTCAACCTTTAAAGTTGGCTTTAAACGTAAGAAGAGAATGGTAACAAAAAGCCTTCCCAGGCTTTGAGTCTGGGGGTGATGATGCCCCTTGCTCTGGGGGGGTTTACACCCACATAGCAACACAGCCCGTCACCACCCCACCCCACCCTTGGCCTGTCTGCCTGTGTGTGTGTGTTGGGTAACTTTTTTTTCTGCTTCTTCTTTTGCTTTTCTGCCCTAACACAAAAATGTGTATCTAGAAATATTTTATGCAGGCAACTCTTCAGCGGGAGCATGGGGGTGGGGTAGGGGGTGGGGTAGTGGGTGGGGGTGCTGACTGGGTGGGGTTGGGGATGGTTCACCCCCCCTAGCAGTCTGCTGTTGTTGCTGTTGTTTTTTTGTTGGGGTTTTGGGCGTGTTTTCTGGTGGCACAAAACTATGACCGAAAAACCAAGGTGGGGCGGTTGTGGGGTTTTCTATATGGAGGAGCGGAGATGTCGTCGCTACCTCTGCAAGTACACACACCCACACACACAAAATATAAAGCCACACACACACCAAAAAATATATACAGTCCAACTTCTAATAGATGGAAACTTAATGAAAACTTCAATAAGTTTGTAGAGGCTTCTTGGAAAATCTATTGCATTGTTTTAGAACTTGAAGAAACCCTCCTAAATATTTAGGAATTTAAATGAATATATATATTTTTCATAGTAACTTGAGCTCCTGCAAAAATTAGTAGGGGTAATTGAATAGGTAAAAACTTTATAAGAAATATTTAAATATTTATAGGTAACACAAAAGTTATATCTTGCTGAAACTAATTGTAAGAGTTCAAGTTAAGGAATTTGTGTTCCTAAATATTAGGAAAACATCACCTTCTTCAATTATCAATATAAAATATTTATATTTTTCTCAACTCTAAGCTTAAACCAGCTTATCACCCCTTCCTTTTGAAAAACCCTTTTTAAACTTGGGTTTAGAAGTTTAGGAGAAGTTCAACAGTATATAAATATATATGATATATATATTTGGGATATACATAGGCGGCATTGCAAGACACATGTCCACATAATTGCCAAACGCGCAAAATCGAAGTGGCGACCTGCTGCCCCCTTCCACCCCACTCCCTAAGCCAAGCTCGCCCACTCGCAGCCCACTAAAAACCCCACCGAAAATTCACCCAAAACAACCCCCCTACCACTAACCGGCAACCTCAACCGCTCACTCCAACCCCTCGGCCTCGGCTTAGGATTACTCACCAGTTTGCATTTGCAGGTGTGGGCGGGTGGTATGTATGTACAGTTGCGCTTGCAATTTATAGTTCGATTTTCGGGTAGGAAATCTAAGCCGGTTCCCATAAATAATAGGCCGAAAACACACAGTCCAATATTGAATATTGAATTTTGAGGTGCCCAAATCCTGGAACCTGTACCTCTTCCCACCTTCCTCTGAATAGTACGGTCTCTGTCGCTCTCTCTCTCTCCCTACGGATTATATTTGCGCTAATTGCCACTGCCGTCGCTTGGAATTTTCATTAAAATTGCGTAATATTAATGGTAGAGGTGGACGGGAAGGGTCAACTCTGTGTGGCTAAAACTAATTTCCCGTTCGAGGTTTAGGCAGCCATCATATGTTGCAAATACACACACACATAACACACATACGTGAGGAGCTGCATCAACAAATTCAGATTTTGGGCATTACAATTTTGGGTGCAAAATTTGCATATATATATATGTATATGTATATGTTAGAG
This sequence comes from Drosophila seguyi, assembly GCA_008042675.1. NCBI lineage: Eukaryota > Metazoa > Arthropoda > Insecta > Diptera > Drosophilidae > Drosophila > Drosophila seguyi. Next base: position 86,458 of record VNJU01009114.1, on the reverse strand, counting down.
TGCAAGGAGGGTGGGGAATATAAACCACATTTTCGCTTCGACCTGCAGGAAGTTCAGTGATATACAATGGCATAGGCATATCATCGCCTAGATTACGCAACTATTCCCAGGACTCATGGCCAGGCGCAAGATGGAAAGCCGAGTTCTGGGCGTAAGCGACACATTTGTGCCACTCGACTCCACACAACACCAGCCACGGAAAGGCAGCAGGAAATCCACTCAAGCACATCGAACAGACCACATCTCGGGGTCTTACACACACACACACATACAGTTACCCCCTTCCTTCTTTCTGCTGCACTTACTACACCCCTGATGATGTACAGTTTCTATCAAAATAATAACACAAAATGCGAGGTATATAAATGGAACAGGTTCTGTTTTTAAAATAACAATAGTTTTTAGCAAATAAATAAATAGTTTCTAATAGTAACTCAAACTTATTTCTTTTAAATCTTTGAATTGTAACTTTAATTTTGTTAAATTTTGTTTAATGCGCTTTAAAACTCTTTCTAACTCAGTTATTAATTCAGTTTATAGTTAAAGTCATGTGTGTGCATGTCAAAGACACAAATCCTGCTGAGATTGCAAATCAAAATGATGACATTTGCTATTATTTCGACCGCAGCTGTGTTGCGTAGGCCTTCGATGGGGGGTATTATGAGGTGGTCGAAGTAGGGTTGCGGCTGCTGTTGCTGGTGCTCCTGATACTGCTCCAGCTCCAGCTCCAGCTGCTACTGATGCTGCTGTTGTTGTTCGTTTTCGGGGACCGACGAGCCCGGATATTATATGCATACTTGAACTATGCGAGGAAGGAAGCTACCGACCAGACCAGGCCAGGCCAGAGACCCGCCTGCCTTGTCAGGACCTAGGACCACCCAACCCCCTCTACTCGATTGCGCCCCTGTTTTGTATATGTATCTGTTTTTGCATGCTCCTCTCGCTCGCTCTCTCTCTCCGATACGCCGCCCAGCTCTCTTTTATGTACATGTGCATGCACAGCTGTACAGTTTCGGGGCATTTTACAGCCACAGAGCCGCCGCCGCCACCGACACCGCCACCGCCGTCGTCGTCGTAGTCATCGTCGTTGCCACAGCCCACAGCCACCCGGAGCCACCCAAAAACCATCCCCTGAGCCACCCCCTTGGGCCGCCCACCCTCGAAAAAGGACCACCCACAACAACAATGCAAAACGTCTGCATTTCAACTAACGCCACCCGATACACAAACAACGCTGGCAGGCTGTGGATCCTCTCTTTTCGCCCCGTTCCACCATCCCTACCTACCACCCCCTACTATAACCAACCCCCCCACCCCCATTGCAGCAGCAACAGCAACAGCAGCAGCAGCAGCAGCAGCAGAATTCTCATATTGCCATAGTTGGCTTTCTTCTTCTTTTACTGCCGAAAAAGTTTTATACATAAGCGGAAGCTTACGGGGGAAAAAGCCCCCAGTAGCACCCAACCCCTTCCACGGAAAATTCTACTGCTCCCCTGCCCCCCCATCGGGAAATGACAGAAGCACAGGCAGACGCCAGGGCTCATTACAAAATCAATAAGTTAATTTTTCAACTACTTTTCGTGACATTTTTATTTAGTCCTCGACATGCAAACTAATAATGCTAAAGTCCTGAGCCCTGCTTTAAATTAAAGTTGCGTTGCCTTCTTGTTTTGCTTAATCGATTTTTTCAGAGCCCAGCGAAGCCAAAGTTAAACCCAACACCCCCACACACCACCCTGAATCCCAAAGGGAGCCATAAAAAATATATATCCGTAAATATATATATGTGTATATAAAAAAACAACAGAAAAGACAGGAGAATTTCCTGAAAAAGAGGAGGCAAGTGGGAAGTAAAACGCGCAAAGAGGTGGAAAGTTTGGATAAAAAAGAGGAAAACCAAACAATAAACGAATTCCTTTGGCTGAACAGGTTTTTGCCTCTGACCCTCTTTTCTTTAGCAATTTTTAACAATTTTTTTGAAGTCGCCAGGGTAAGTTCAATAGAATCCTTAGACTTGTGAAAAAATGTGTAAAGTAAATTGTTTATCTGATAAATGAAAGCGCGCTGCTCATTTTAAAGCGATTTAAAGATAAATTGTTTTTTTCGATTAATTGCTTGGGGAGAGGAAAAGGTTAGTTCTTGAAGTTATTTATTTTATTTAATCTACTTATACATAGATTTATTTATTTTTTACCTTGGAAAGAAGAGGTATTTGTTTTGAATACTTTAAGAGTGCTGCTTTTTAATGTCTAAGAAATTATGGAACAAAAAGCTATATATTTTGTGAGAGTAACAAAAACAAATTATACAAAAATGACAGTGCGTAAGGTTTTCCTTTTCTTTTATAAATTTTCTCTCATATTGTATCCGTTTGAAGAGGGTGGTTTTTATTGAAATTCGGTTTATTTTAGGTTTATTTGGTTTTAATATTTACATTCTCACAAGTCTTTAAAATGTATTAAATACATAAACCTCCTGACAAACCACACAAGTTAAACCATATTTCGCATTTTTTTTCATCGACTTTGATTCATTGTTCATCGGCTGTGCTTGCTGTTGCTGGTGCGCTTTTGTTTTGTTGGGCCTAGTTGTCAACAGAGAATTTAGTTTTGGTGCATCGGCTTGGGCTTATGTAGGTACTGCAGAGCACCCCCCCTCCAGCCTTCCCCCGCCTCACCCCTTGGTGCAAAAACAACAATGCTGCGGACACTGGTGCTGCTGCTGCATGCAACTATTGAAGCATGAACATGCAATTTATGTACCTATGTGCATATATACTACACCTACCAACTATGAAATACAGCTGCAGCGGCAACACCAACAAAAGCAATAAGCGACTGTACTTTTGATATAAAATCCACTTCACTCCCCTTCACTCCACGCCACTGCCCCCCAACTCCACACCGCCGGCTTCCCCTTACCACCATACATGGCAAAACGAAAACAGTGTGTACATATACAGCACAGCACAGCACCTCCCCCTTTTCAGAGACACCCACTTGGAGTGGAAAGCTCTGTTTAGTTTTAGTTGCGCTTTAAACTGCATTTCGGCTTGTAAGCTGTACATAGGATTGCATGGCTGGAACAATAGGGGGGTTTTGGGGGAGGGGGAAGTGAGTAGTTACTAGTGCAATGTAGTGCTGTATGTAAGTGTGATTTCAACAATTCGCATTTGTGCAGCAAACGAAATAGAAAACAACTGCAATATGTGAGGAAGGGCTCATGGATTGAATACGAAATTGGCAGAAAGAGCCCACCAGATGCTCTCTCCAGAGGGGTGGGGGATTAACACCCACAACTACTGCCCATTCCGATTGTCATCTAGAAATCTGAACTACTACTGTGTAGAGATTATTTTGGTTTAGGAAAAAATTGTTTTAAATTTGCAATAATTGATTTTAAAAGAAAAAATTCATTAGAATTTACCAAGTCAGAATTCAGGAACCACGCAAAGTTTAAGTTGTAGTCTCTCCTTTCCTAATATGTTTTCCTATTTAATCATTTACGGATTAATATAAATTTAAATTTTAAATATAAACTACCTTTTATATTTATATTTAAAATGTTTATGGCTGAACTTTTGACCCCTCTGACTTAAGCTCGCCAAAATTTGGGTTATAAACGGATATCGATAACAAGGTACAGTAAAAAGGGGCACAAAAATTAAGGGAAAGGGATACATAAGAGAGGCAGAGGGAGGAAGAGAGAGAGACTCAACCATATGCGCTGCTTTTACGCATGCAACACACCAATATCGCTGCTGTCGACTTTTTGTTGCTCCACTTGCACAAACAAAAACGCACGAAAAGACGAAAAGAGAATTTCGGCTATCGAAAACACACACACACACGCCTACAAACTCACCTGCAAAAGCAGGTAAAACTTATGTCTGTGTATAAGTGGCTATGTGGAGCTGACACAGCAACAAAGGTAGCGATAAATCTAGAACCGGGCATTCTAGTTCCAGCTGGATTGTATTTTACACTTTTGTTTATTTAATTTAGTTCAATAAAATAATAGATATATATACTTATTTTATTGTAAACAAAAGTACACAGCTTTACAGCTTTAGTCTTAAAATATAACATTTTTGTTATCGCTTTACTGCATACAAAACTTAAGCTATTGATAGATTAGATTTAATAAAACGATAGTCCGACTATTTTTGACAGTTCTATTTGTAAGTATAGTATTTACTCAAATTATTGTAATGATAATACCCATAATTACCTACTAATGAATCCCATTTTCCCCATAATGCAACTCAAACTTCAACAAATACGCCAACTACTAGTTCAACAATTCAACAACAACACTAAGGCTCAATAACTTTGCACAATTACAATAACAATAACGGTAACAACTACAACATCTATAAGCTTTGGTAGCGAGAAATGCGGGTCTGGGTCGTGAAATCGAGACCAAAAAAAGAGAGCATACAGAAGAGTAGAGAGGAGACGTGCTGAGAGGGGGCGAAACGAAACGAAACGAGACGTCGAGAATGCAGCGCACATAAAGAATGCCAAAATAAGTTTAAAACTAACGACGAACCGGGTTTAGTGCGTGCAAGTGAGAAAGAAACTGAGAGGCGAAGAGCGAGGCAGTCGTCAGCAAGGTGGTTTATGCATGTGTGTGCGCTAGTATTTTGGAACATGCAACTTTGCCAAAATGCGTAACAGGGGAAGAGAAAGATAGTCAGAGAGAAGGAGTGGGGCCCTCCCCCCCACCGAAAAAGAGAACCGCCTGGAAGAGAGTAAGAGAGAGAGCGAATATTGCGGGTCTCAAACAAGTGCAATGCATATACAGTGCACTCCCGAAAAAGAAAACCACGTACTAATACAGGGAGACAGATTAACTTAAACAATATTAAGCACAATTTAAATAAAATCTTAAAACCTGTACGTTATTTATTTTAATTATTAACAAGCAATGTTATGTACATTTTGAGCACTATAACTTCTTACAGTCACTATAACAAGTGCTCACTGTATATGCATTTGTACCCAGTACGAGTTGTGTTTGTGTGGGGTCATTCTCGAAAAATTAACAAGTGTTGCAAAGTGCGAAAAGTGCGTAAAGGTAATTAGTGAAAAAATCCAACAAAATCCAACTATTTTTTCGGCAGGGAAAGTTCATTAACACAATTAGTATATGAAAACCCGCCAGAACTCATTCATAACCGCAGCAAAGTGTGTGTGTGTATAGATAACGGAACAAACGCGACAACCCCCTCCGAAAAAAGAAGAAAAAAAAACCGTGGCAACCCAGTCAACCGACAAACCAACAAGGAGAACACGGAGAAGAAAAAAGTAGCAGCTGAAACAAGCGCCTAAGCATGGCGTCACAACAAAAGCAACAACAAATAAAGGCTGTAAAAATTGTCAATATAGAAGAAAGAAAAGCAACAACAACAAAACCAAGCAGCAGCAGGCTTTTGAGCTTTGCGAAATAATGCGCGAGAGTTAAAGAAGAAGCCGCCAACGCTAGCTGCGACGGCGACAGCGACGCTGGCAGAGCATTTTTAACGAGCCGAATGACAAGCGCGCACAAACACACAAATATATGCATACAAAACAGTCGAGGCTGGTGCAGTAGATCAAACAACTTATTTGCTAAACAAAATAATCATTTTAATGACTCGGCACTTTTGTCAATTCAACTAAGATTAAATTTTAAACAAAAAAATAATAATTATTGGTTTATTTTTTCGATTTTTTGGTTACGTCCTTAAATAACTTTTTTGTTGAGCAAGATCAGTTATAAGGCATCATTACTTTAGGGATACTGTAACAATAACTAAACAGATTGCTAAGTATTAATAGAAGTCATCCTTCTCTACTTCAAAGCTTCAAACGATTTCAACTTCAGATTGTAGATACTTTTCTAGGTAAATTTTGTTTCTATTCAACTGTCCCCCACTGTGCATACAAACGCACATGCGGACACACATACACAGATGGACGACATGCATACGAGACGCCGCAGCAGCAGACCGGTTGAGGTTAAATTGGATAGTGAGCGAGCGGGCGAGGGCGAGGGTGAGGGAACGAGATGGTGAGGGCGACGAGACGGGAGAAAAGAGATGGAGATAGAGATGGAGCTGCTCTCGCATACATATTGAAATTTTCTTTTTTCCCTTTTGGCGTAATGAAATTTTTAGCACTGTTTTGGGGCAACAACAACAACGCAAATAAGAAGATGAGCGAAATGAGACGAAGAAGTAGACAAAAAACTTACCCGCGTGGAGAGAAAAAAAAGTATGGAAATCCGTTAATCGGCGCCTCTGCCACTGCGCTGCTGCTTCTGCTGCTGCGAACTCCCTGTCGATTTTCCGAATATCGCATGCACAAGAGATAGTTAATCTCGATTTCACTTTTCCGATTTGCGATTTTCGCTTAATTATACTTTGCTTACTTATATACAACACATGCACTTATGCTTTCGAATATATATATTTGATATATATATGGGTACGCTTATTTATCGCCTGTATGTGCGTCACACTAATACACTTGCACCGCGCGCTCTGCTGACGTCGACGCCGCTGCTTTCGGCGGCTTTTTTTAAACGATTTTGTTTTCCACGCACTTAAGACTTGATTGTAAATACGTAAATATATTCCTTTAAAATTTGACTATAATGCACGCCTAGTGAACTTCCTTATTTTTGCTTTTTTCCCAACTTTAATCGCAATTTGTTTACTATTTTGAAGCGAGAATGTGTCCGACAGATAGAGAGAGAGGGACACACACACAAGCACAAACATTCACACACACGCTTATTGTAATTCACTCGTGTGCGGCAGCGGCATTACTTCTTATTCCAAGATTTGTTTTGTAAATAGATAACGCGCTGGGAACTCCCGAATCTTCGTATCACGATACAATTACTCGAAGTCTCGAAAATTAATTGTAATTTTCACCGCTCGGCACTAACACGCACTTAAACAGGCGCGAAGCACGTCCGTACGATCCGAGAGAGAAGAAACGAATGAGAGAGAAAGAGAATGCCGGAGGAGAGCGTTCGATTGTTTTTGTTTGTCTTGCATTTGCAGTGTGACCGTGGGGGCAGTGGTGCCGGTTAGGCCATTTTGGGGCTAGCTAGTAGAGGTGAAGAAACATCGATGAAAACATCGATGCATCGATGTTGAAGTTTTTGGAAACACCCACACCGATGTTTTGGGGTCGAATTCTCGTGTTTCGGGTCCAATTTTCTTTTTTGACGTAAAAAATTTAACATGTAGGTAAAATTGTTTTTGTATGTTGATGGTTAGGCCATTTTGGGGCTATGCATTTATTTTAACTAGCTATATATAGCTACAGGAGCTAAGCACATCCAGAGTTGCCAGAGTTCTAGTTCGTTGGCTGTCCCAATTTTCGAATTCGAACAAAGTTCGAGAAGGGATACGAAATTCGAACTCGACCGTTCAAATTATGTTTCGGTTATAGGCAGATTTGTATATTTGATTTTAGAACATTATATTGATTTTCAATGTATTATTGCAACAGTTTTTTGTTTAATAATTGCTAATATAATGATAAATTCACAAAAAAGAATGGTCTTAAACTTTAGTAAAATGCACAAAGCTTTCGGCCTGATGTTTGATGTACGATTTTCGGCAATCCATGTCGTCAGCCGGACGATTATGGGCGGTCCAAACTGGCTCTCCAACGAAATAACGACGAGTCCTTATAAAGTTCTAAGGATCACAAATAATTGTTTTAAATAAAGACGATAAAATATAGTTTTGTGAGCTTAGTATAACCTTGGTATCCAAACTAAAGCGATGATAAATGCCAGCCGGAATTATAATTAAATCCCCCTTGACAACTTCTATGCGCAGCCAGTTTTCGTCGTTGCTAAAAATGATTTTAATCAAGAATATATAAATATTTTTTAATAACTAAGGTTGTAGTTATAGAAAAGTTTAGAACTTACTCGCGAACATCAAAGTAACCGGATCCTTCCAAAATAAGTCGAATTTCCTCATCCGTGTGCAGGTGTTCGGTGTAAAAAGCCTTCAGCTTGTTGGCATAGTCGGGCAAACACTTTTCTGAGCATGTAATCTATAAAGCGTCATATTTAGAAATTAAGGTGTTCTAAAGTTTTTTTTCTATAGTCGATCTTGCCTCATCATCATAGGTATAACCGCGCTTTGCCCTTAGTTCTGTTAAAGTTTCATCGCTCTGGTACGCGTCCGCATTGATCTGCAAAAAAGCAAAAGTGAGTGATCAAGATAAGCTCGCTTGATAAGCCAAGGTCAAAAGTTTAACGACGTAGTTTCCACTTGCTTTGAAGTACTCCACGCCGGTTTTCTTGTAGAGATCAGCCAGATCCAGGAAGGACGGAGGATTGCGGTGGTGCTCCAGACGCTGATCCGTTTCCTCGTTGTCCATAAACCATACTTTCACCATTTTTAGACGATCTTTCACAAAGTTTAACGAGAAACTAAACAGATTTTATTGGCTCCCACAGTTGTTGTCAGCTGTTCGCCTGCGAATGCCGAATTTCGAGCTCGAAAAACGATAACATTAAATGCCTTTGCAATTCGAAGTCTAACGATACTTATCGGGTTTGAAATTTAAAGGGGGAAATGTTAGAATATATTTTATTTTGTATTAAATTAAAACTATTCGCAGTTGACGCATTTTAATTTGTCGATTAAATTTTAAATTATTAAAAATACTTTGTGCCATATAAAAACGCAATTTTTAACTTGGAAAAATATTTTTCCATATATTTCCATTGTCTTAAAAAAAACTGGTTGTTATTATGTTTTACTATTATCTCTTTATTTTTAAGAACACCCATTTTGAACTTTTATAATTTTTGGGCAGTTTTGTTAACGTAAGAAGTTAGTAGCAGGTACTAACCATAGTTTGGTAGTAGATGAAAATGCATTGCTGCTGCTGCTGGTTTTACTTTACATTTATTTGTTGCGGTAAAAAAAGAGCTCTGGATTATTACGCCGTCAGCTTGGCGAGCTCCTCGCGCAGCTCGGCAGTGTCGATGGCTCCCTTGGACTGGGGCTGGCCCTGCGACTGCGACTGTGACTGGGCCAGCAGGCGGGCGCAGCTCTTTTTGTGCATAAACCAGTGGAGGCGTTGGCACTCGCGGTCACAATACTGCACCGTCTTGCACTTGGAGCACTTTTTGTCGGGCTTCTCGGCGCCACAGGTGCTGCAGTAGTTCGCCTCGTCCTGAAAGATTCATAAATTTGATTATATGCACACTTAACTGTTAGATGACTAAACCCACCACAAAACCTCTCATTCCATTGATGGCATTGCGCAGGATGGTCAATGCAGGCGGTGCATCCTTGGAGCCCAGCTGCAAGGCTATCTGCCGGAAGATGGTGCACTCACGCACTGGGAACTCGCGGGCGCACTCGCGCAGCGTGTACTCCACGTAGTCCAGCTGGCCCAGCTTGTTTTCCTTGAGCACCCGCTTCACGAAAATCTCAAGGAATTCACTCTTATTGGCCTCCCCCGTTTCCTTGTGCTGGGCCTTGAACTGCTCCTCGCAACGAATAAGCTCGGCCAGAATCCAGCCCTGGTAGTGGAACTTGAAGGCTAGCAATTCATTGGTATCGTGCGACTTTTGCATCTCCTTTTCGCACATCAAAGCCAAGGTTTTGCGCAGGTTGCCAAGGATCCTGAGAAGGCCCAGGGACTGGACATTCAGGGCGATGCGCACGGGATGCAGGTTGATCTCGGTGACGAAGGCGTGGAAAGAATTAAGCAAGCTGGGCGGGATCTGGGGCTCCGTCTGTTGGCCGTGCAGCTGTGTGTAGTACTCCAAACTCGATTTGGTCACATAATTATTGATGGTCTCCACGCAGGCGAAGTTTCCCACAAAAGCTGCCATTTGAGCGGCCGTTCGCTGGACACTGTTGATGGCTCCCGGGCGAATGCCGGCGTCCAAGAGCTGCCGGCACACGTGTGCGTTGCCCGACAAGGCGGCAAAGTGCAAAGGCGTATAGTCGGCGCCGTGCTGGTTCAGGTTTATGTCGGCGCCCTGTGGGAGCGATAAGAAGCTATTAAGGATATCTGGGTTGATGGGAATGGGGCACATACCATGTCTAGGAGCAGCTGCACAGCCTCGCGGTTCCCCTTGAAGCTGGCGTGTGCCAAGCATGACATCCCGTTGTCGTCCACGAAGTTGACATTGCGACAGCTCACAAGGAGCTGCTTAAACCCGCTGGTGTCGCCCTTGGCCAGGCGATCCAATAGCTGCCGCTGCACCTCGTCCAGCTGCGCGTTCTTGTTCTCCTCAGTCATCTCGGCTTGTTTGTATACAGCTGCTTTCAAAAAGGTTTTCTTTCCGGAAAATGGAAATAAAGAACGTCCAACCGTTTTTCGGCGTGCACGGTAGAGATGGGTAGAACACTCACGATTATATCGATTATATACTTGCTCCTGAGTACGATATGCAATATTTCCGTTGCGATATTACGAAAATAGTAGAGAATTAAGAAATTAAACTAATTTAAGAAGCAATATATTTAAATTATACGTTGTTGGCTAATTACATTTAACATATGTAAGTGGATAATGAATTTATACTTTTGTAAATTAAAATTAAAAACCAATAGCAGTTTTCAATACAAACTTTGAAGAGCGTGTGTTTTCACCAAAAAATAAATAATTTGGTACAATTATTTAAGTTTTTCCGGCTTTTCATCTTCCCAGAGATGGGCACATAAAAACATCTTATCTGGCAACAAACAATCGATATTGTGCGAAATAGCCAGGTATCGATACCCCTATCGATGTTTCCCCGCCTCTAGCAGCTACACTCTGTTGTCATTTTTACATTTTTGTTGTGTTTTGTTATCGTCGCATCGAGTCGGTCCGCGTCCGTGTGTGATCTGTGATTTTACAACAACACATAAGCATTTAACCCCCGCGAGGTGCCAACAATGTTTACAACCCCTTGAATAAAATTAAGAAATCCTTGAAAGCAAACCAACAAAAAAGGAAGAAATAGAAAAGGTGATAAGCGTGGTGCGAGAAGTGAAGAAAGAAATTCCAATGCAGACGAACCCTTCGGCTCGTCGTCGTTGGGAAATGTATAAATTATAAAAAAGTGCAGATAAGCGCGCAAAATGACGAAGGAGGAGGTGCAGAGAGCGAAAGAGCGAGAAACGGAGTGACAGATAACGAAAAAAGCAGATAAACAAAAGCCACACCATACACACACACACAGAGCAACAATTCTAAATGCCGTTTTTTTCATTTTTCGCAATGTGTTTTCCGTGGGGCGGGCAGGGGTGCAGTGGCCTCCAAAAATGTTTACATGTGCTCGCTCGGTCAGCAGGAAAACAGAAAATTGCCTTTTCCTACTTAGTACGATGTGTGAAAATTGGCTAGGCCGTTTTCCGTTTTCCTTCTTTTTTTTGTGTGTTTTGTTTACCAATTTCGATAAGTTTCGGTTTCGATTTCCTGCGAAACACACACACCCACACAATCTCAATAAATGGCAGAGGTATTGCGCGCGCGAGTGAGACGGGCTCTGTTCTGCTCTTTTCTTCGCCACTGTTCTTCTGCTCCTTTTCTATGCCGCTCGCCACCCCCCGCAGTGCAATTTCTGATTCCCTGCGGAGGAGAGCCGAAAATAATACAGTAAATATTGGATAATGGGAGAACAAGCGTGGAAAATCGCACAATGAGCCGTTCTTAGATTTTTCTTGGAAAATGCCCTTTGATTTGTGTGTTTTTTTTTAGTTTCTAAATCTCAGGATATTTAGTTAAAACGGATAAAACAGCTGGTCGTTAAAAATACAATTCCAAATAAATATCTTATTTTAATTTTCAATAAATTCCTGAAAAAAATTATCTTAAGTTAAAGTCCAGAACATTTTTTTTTTTTTTAAATAAATAAAGTTTTAATTCATTCGATATTCATAATTTCTTTTTTAATCTTAAATTTCTTTAAGTACTAGACTTTTCCCTTATACAAAACCATCTGTTGTATTATTTTCACAAGGGCGGAAATATTTGTCAGGCCTTTGTTTTTATTTTCACCGCCTTTCCCACCCCTGATACCTCCACTTTCACCATTGTCCTTTGAAGATGAAACAAGTTCCTGTGAATGCAGCTTCCCCACTTCAAAACAAACCCTAGAAACATTTGCAGCTGCTTTTTCGGGAATCAAACTAAAAAATTATTAAGCCCCTTAATGTGACAACAGGTGCAACAGCTGCTAATGCGTTACCACGCCCCATATTTTTTTGTATTTCTCCAACCCCTCGCAGTGCTACAAAAGAAAGAAAAAATATATATCGAAAAAGTGCTAATTAATAACCGCGGAAAGAGATACAAGAAAATCCACAACACACCAGTTAATCAAGGAAAATGGGAAAGCTGCTGAGCCTTCTGTCACGCGACGACTCCAATTGTTGCGCGGCCAAATCCTACGATGTCTTCCTGGACTTTGAGAACGCCGCGCCCACGGAAACGGAGCGGGAGATCTACGACGAGGTGGAGCGCGTTCTCCGCGAATCGGAGGTGGTTCTGGAGGAGATACAGATCTATCGGGTGAGTGTCTCTTGTTTTTTTCTCTCTCTCCTTAGCAGTGCGTCATTACCTTGGGATTAACCGCAGCCTAACTAACCGGTTATTAGGCATTTAATAATGATAGTAGTTTAAAACAACTATCTTATGTGTGACAAATTGGACTTATTGAGGTGTTTAGTGGTTTTATTTTATTTTATGGATTTCTTTTGCAAGATAAAAAGTAGATAAGTTAAACTCTAGGGCTGTTATTATATAATTTATAATCATCGTTTATTATAAGCCTAAGAATAAATAGACTTTAAGGAAGTCCTACTCTTATAATTACATTCCTATTAATATTTCTTGGTATTACTTTATTATTTACTGATATTAATCATATTATCATTATTAATCCCTTATTAAATTTATTGAATAGTTATTGTTTATCTTTATATTTTACCTCTTTCTATCTATAAATACCTTATATTTTTTATTTATTACTTAAAAGCATCTTTAAGCTTCGGAAAGTGTATAAAACTGATAATTTCAACAGCTTGCTAAAAATAACAACAATTGACGGGAAATCGAGAGCAACAAAAACAAAAGGAGGAACAATAAACGAGCAACAAATTGAGTATTTAACCTTTGGCAGTTTGAGAGCAGAGAGCTGGGCTGTTATCTTGTTGCAAACATTTATGATGCTCTCAAGTAATAGCTTTGCAAGGGCTTCACAGGGCTCCCACAATAAAGATAAGAAAAATGTTAATTGCATTATATTCATAAACTCTTAGTAACAGAAGTTTTTTAGTAATTACTCATATAAGTCATTGATAAACAATGAATGATCTTAGAAACCATGTAAAGAACCCCCTTTTAAGCTCTAAGTCACACAGCAATACAAATTCTAAGAATTCAACTCTTAGGGTTACCACAAATAAACTAATAGGCTTTAAATAGCTGGCGCTGAAGATAAGATTAACTGCTGTGAAAATGAGTGTCACTGGCAAACATAAACCTTATCCCCATTTTCTAGTTTCTTGAATGTACATTTTGGGGGCTCTACGAATATCTCTCTCCCTCTGGTTTTTCTCTTTGGAGCTCTTTTGCGGTCTGAGTCACGCACGTGCCCGCATACATATGATCCGATCCGATCCGATGTGGCGGACCTCTTTCATTATCATCGCTTCACTGACGTCATTAACCAAGTTTTGCCCCTTGCTACTCTTCACACGCGGTTTTTCTTTCTTCGCCTCTCTTCGGTGGAGAATTACTCACCCAGTCTACGCGTTTTTTTACAGAGAAATTAATGAAGGTGTGTTTGATACAAATGGTTAAAATAATAGATAATGGTTATTAAAAGAAGTACAGGAGAAAATATTAAATTCTTATGCAGATTTAATATTTATATCAGAGAAAAATTAAGATAAATTACTAAGAAAACCACCTTTGGGAAAGTAGTAGAAAATTTGTCTTTTGGCTAATTATTTATTCGGCTTTTGGACTACAAAAACCTAGACGCTGTGACTGGGTTTGCCCCTAAAATTCCCAAGTCCGAATTTAGCTACAAAACTTAATTTATTATGATCTTATACGTTCGAAATTTTTGCATTCCTAGAAAATGGTTACTATATTTATTTATTATATTTTTATTATGTATTTCAATATGTAACTTGTGACAAAACCCATCGAGGCTTGGTGGGTGTGTTGTGCAAATTATTAATTGGCTTTCAGACGGAAAGAGACAGCCCAAGAGTTGGAAAAAATATAGAAAGGGGCAGCAGACAAAACACACAAATGTCAGGCCGAAAAAGAGCTTTAATCAACGCAAATGAACTGGAAAATGTATACCAATGAGCTCATTTCCTTTGTTGTGACCCACTTAAATGGGACCAGAGACCGAATGAAACAAACCTAACCAACAAAGGCGACCTCGAGGGGCATTTAACCCTTTGGTGGCTGCAACAGTAACCCTGCCTGCCTTCCATTAAGAACCAACTTAACCAGAGGTATTTAAAATGCGCTTAATTTGCGGGCTGCATTTCATTTTCATTGCAGTTTTTATTCGAATGCCGCATGCGGGTTTGAGTGAGTGAGTGGGTGGCTTTGGGGCTGGAAAACTGGTTGCCAAGGCGAAAAAGAAACAACCAAAAAACTGGTTGTGGAGTAGGTGATTCCCAAATATTATATATATACAGTTGGCCAGGCGCCAAAAGCTGGCAAAAATCGCTTAAAACTTCATGTTCTGTTTTCACCTCTTCCTCCTCCAAGACGGTTGCTATAAATAGAGTGAAAACTGCAAAAGAGGAAAAATCAACCATTTTTCCTTTATTTTTGGTTGCCTTTTATATCTTGTTCTCTCTAATTTAAACCCAGGGGTATCGAACTGAGCTTAAAAGCACAGAGGAAAAATATAATGGAGATGCTTAAATGTATATTGTCATATGATTTAAGTTTGGAAATGTTTAAGTAACTTATAAGAAATAGAAAATCCTTTTTAAGAATAAATGAAATTATCGACACTTGACAAGAAAGTCGATATATATTTTAATGTTGCAAAGTATGTGTAAAAAATTGATATTCTAGTTTCTTTTTATAATCGATAAATAAACAAATAAATTTAATAATGTTCCAGATATTTTTCGATAATATTTTCTATATAAAAAAATCGATATTCTAGTTTCTTTTTATAATCGATAAATAAACAAATAAATTTAATAATGTTCCGGATATTTTTCGATAATATTTTCTATATAAAAAATCGATATACCACAGTTTACTCTATTTTCGATATAAAGCTTATTAATTAACTATATATTAATTAATATTTCCTCAGGTTCACTTTTAAATTTTTATTTATAAATTCTAGTACCTCAATTAAATGTTAATATTGATCAAAATCGTTTCTTTCTTTATTTTCTATTCTAAATCGAGACGAACGAAATCTTTAGCCCGATTGTTGGCCATCTGTAATAGGCTTTTCAATCCGATTTATGGCCACTTGCTAGTGACGCTTTTGTCAAATATTGGCCCAGACTTAGATAAGGAATGAAAGGCGCCCCTTTGTGTCCACATGTGTGTGTGTAATAAGCTAACAAACAAACTATAGCAACAAGGTCAACAAAGGGCCGCAAATAATAATAATAATAGTAGAAAAAGCCACCATTCAGTGCAGCAGCAGCAACGGCAACAATATAGTAATGATAATCACAATCACAATAATGATGCCTACGCGCACTCACCTGAACACAAAGGAAACAACAATGCGACCAGAAAAAAAGTATATCAACACCACCATGTGGGTGCCGACAGCCAGAGATAAAAGTTATCGGGTTTGTGGGCCACCAAAAACCATCTGAAATTTGATGAACACGGCTTTTGGAATAATATTAAATTAGAGGAGTTGTGGTTTTCCACAAGAGATAACAATTACATGCAGCTGATACGAGGGGCAGAACATATGTCGAACACATGGGAGTAATCCAATACGAAACCTTGAACTGAAGCCCACTGAAAATGTATGAAATCGAGTGCGAATTTCTGTGGTTTCGGGTCTCTCTTACATAATATTAGAAATATACAGAAATAAGTCAGCAAGCCATCAGTTTGAGCTTCAAATTGAGTCAATTAGATATCTTTGTTGATTACAAAATGATATTTAAATCATTACGTAAATCTCAAACAAACAGGTTGAGTCATCAAATGTTGAAGAATTTTATTTATGAGTTTCCTTATTTGAAGTACTCTTTGACATTTAATGAAATTCTGGCAACTTTTTAGCAAACTCTTGAATGGAAATCTTTTTTATGTAAAAAGTTGGTTCATTTCGATAAGAAATTTGCCAAGTTTTCAAAGTTTGCCATTGTAATAAGGAAAGTTTCTGGGTTTTTATTGAAACCGATAAGTGTAAATGAGTTATTTGTTAGAAAAACTTTTCATTAAATATTTGTTGGTAAAAGCTGTAAATTAAGGGAGAGTTTTAAAGTGTTAGCAAAGGATTTAATGGAAAATTTTAATATGTATTAATGCCTAATAATCACTTTAAGGATCCGAAGTCTTTAGAAATTATTTATTTAAAATTTATCTACTCAAAATCATATATGTACATATTTTGGTTGTATCCTAAACCACCGCTAATTTATCAAATTCATAAATAACTTTCCCCTCTCCTAAACCAAAAATAAACCTAGTTTTCCCACCTAGAATAATATGACAATGATTTGTCATATTTCTCCCTATTTAGGAGCCATTTTCCCCTCCGAATCCGTGGCAGAGCAGCAGCTGCTTTCACTCAAAGGGGGAGAAACCCTACTCCATAATGGACATAAAGGCGACCCATTTAAAAAGTCTGCTCTACATATTAAAAAGCGTCATGCATAAATATATAAACATTTAGGCTTATTGTGAGGGGAGCCACACAGGCAGGAATAATCACAGAATCGGAAAGAGCAGTCATTAGAAGATATAAACCCCTCTATACTCCCACCTCTTTCCGTTTTTTTTTTTAATTCCACGAATGACTTAAACGATGTGCGCGAATGCAAAATCACAAAGAGAGAAGAGAGTGGAGGAGAGAAATAAAAGTCAACTTCCGGTTGGTCATTCGGTTGGTCAGCCGATATAATTGCTATAATGTGCGTGCCGGCGATCAGCGTTTGAGTATTATAAAATTATACTTTTTATACATTTTTTTACAACCCTTTCAATCTGTTCTGTGTGTATTTTTAAAAATGGTTAAAAAATAATGAGTAAAAATCCATTAAAGTTATTACAAGGGCATGCACTTTTTTGGAATGATGAAAATAAAAACAAACTACTTTTATTACTAGCAAAAATATATATATTTTGATAGTTTTATCTCTAAAGGTCTAAAAAACAACTAAAATCATAATTTACGACGTTTCACTTTCCTTAGCTGGGTTTTATGGCTTTAATAGACAAATGTTTATGACTTTCCAATGAAGACATATTTGTTTTATATATCCCATGTCATAAAGTGAGTAAGGTAGTAAATAAAACTATAAACAAATAAATGTAATGGCTAATACTACCATTAGTTACATAATAATTTGATTATTAGCCTGATTTTAGGTAAACATTTTTATCAGTGTAGTATTTCCCAAATGAAAAATCCACTTCCTCCTCCTACAACTCCTTTAAAGGTTTAACCAAGGTGTATTTTATTCAGTTATCTACAAAAATAGTTGTAAAATCAAATTTCGTAACCTTAATAGTCCAAATTTAGCCTATAGATAACATTTAAATTCATCATTCAATTGCATTTCACTTTTTCAAGTCCGTATTTGTGATTGTTTATTGCTTGGCGTAAACGTATTTATTTTCGTATTTCCGACGTCATCAACAACAAATCAAATGCGCCGAAAATAGAGAAAGAGGGAAACGAAAAACATAAACAAATTGAAGTAAATAAAAGTGTACACATTTTAAGTGTAAAGCTCAATGTGGAAAAGTGTTTGAACAAAAAAACAGAGTAATTATTTTCTTTCAAGTATCATTTTCTCGCCTTTTTTGAGTGCACTTTAAAATGAGATTTCAGTTTGGCGATGATGCCTCATTTAAGAGTATTTTTTGTTTTAGTTTTGTGGTTTTTTAAGGTGGGTGGAAATTGTGGTCCAAAAATGTGGCATGATGTGGCACAGTTTTGTGGAATTTCTTGGTGATTTCTGGGGCCATGCCTTCACAAATGTGACAGTCAAAAATGCGTTTGATATTTAGAAAAATATTTATTAATTGCTTAGGTAACTAAATCTTATTTAAAAATGGATATTTAGGAATATAGAAAGTTTGTCTTTCAGCTCTTTAAATTATTTTATAGCTCTGAAACGCACTGTCCGGGTATGACACATTTTTGTTTGCTTATTTATTGAAATGACACTGAGCTGATTTGATTTAACCAAATTTAATTCAATTGAATGAAGCGTTGAAAAGTGTTTTTTTTGCATTCTTTGCATTGCTTTAAAGTTTAAACCAGGGTAAAATTATAAAACATTATAGAGATCAGCATAATAAATAAATAAAAATATATATAAATCAATTGAGGTTATCTCATAAAATCCTACTAAACATGTATCCAAGGAAAATATTTAAAAAAGACAAAACACTGGTTTTAAAAAATATTTGAAAAGATAAAGATGATATTAAATCATAATGTTCTTTATGATGAAAAAAATACATAATATTTATATCAGTTAAATATTTAAAATCCATCTGCAAATCAATTTATTCCAGACCTATTACCTAAACTTATATTTTTAAATTGGAAAATTAACCCTTTTAATTATTTCTAACACCATTAGTAACTTCTGCAGTCCATTAAAGTCGCCTGCTACCCGCACTGAACTATTAAAGTCTCTTTAAAGTAGTCAAATGACCAATTTACGACTTTTGTAGAAGGAAAAGGAGGAAAGTCTGTTCTAAGTACGTCTGTTTTCCATTGTCTGGGGGCCTACTCAGTCCCTGTAAGCTGCTTAGAAGACAGGTGTAAAGTGCAATGGCATCGCTTCAGCTGCTTTTTACTGCCAACTTGGTCTGTGCAGAAATGTATTTACTTTATTTTATTTATTTATTTTTTCCCATTTTCTTATTTTACGAGCAACAACTGTTAACATCTCCGTTTATGCGTGTAATTTGTAAACAACAAAACGGGGACTCTAAAAGAAAATGTGCAATTTTTCAAGGAATGTTTTCTGATATATTTTTTTCTCCGATTTTCGACGCAATTAAAATTTGTTGGCAATTTTAAAATTTTTTATTTCCACTGTTAACCCAATTTTTAGCAGCTGTTTCTCTGAAGGGAAGTGGTGGGGGCTTGTAGGGGCGTTTTAATCGATATTCCACCCATTTCCATACTCATTTCCCCCGACAATTGTGATTTATTTGCCTTAATTGAGAACAAGAGAGTGACATGTGTTTTATGGGAATGCGACAGCTGTCCCGCTCGCTCGCTGGCTCTGGCTCTGGCTTCCTCTCTATATGTTTCTCGTTCCTTCTCGCTCTATGTCGGCCGATTTCCCAGAATTTTCCCCTGGGGACATTGACATTTGTTTGGCTACCCGGCCTGGGTTGAATCGTAGTGCGTCAAACGCCCAGTTTTGATAAGAGGAACCTCCGTAGTCGATAATTAAATGCAATCATTTGGCATATCGAATTCAATAATTGTTTTTGGGGTTTCAGGAATATAGTGGTGCGGAGAAAGATTTTTAAGTGAATAATTATTAAGAGAATAGTTGCTTCGAAGAATTTTAATACATAACTTGATCAAATTTATATGATTTTAAATGTTCACGATTTTTGATTATAGAATTTTCACAACCGTTTTTATTTGTTTTAGCAGAAACCCACAAATTTAATAATTTTTTTTTTAATTTAGTTGGAAATTATAATGTAAAACATGAAAAAAGAAGTTGTGAATTTTACAACCTGTTTTATATAGTAAATTAGATTCCCGCAGATTTAATGACTTATTATTTTTTTTATTAATATTTAATTATTTTAGTTTAAATTTACCGCAAAATTGATATGTAAAAAAAAAAATTTAAAGCTTACGCTTTGAATTTAGACAAAAATTAATAATAAATTGTCAGGCAGTCGCCTTGTAAATAAACGTCTGAAGAACTTATTGCAAATCTAAACATATAATTAACATTTCCCCGAATTTTCTGTACTTCCCTTGGTTTTTTAACTAGCACATTCTACCCTTCTCCTTCCCATTCTCATTCTCTCCTGACATTGATAATTTCGCGGGTTTATCTTATCTTTATGGCAATCGCAGGCATTGTTATTGCTGCTGGTTTTTGTTGCTTTTTCGATTATCTTGATAAATTACGGCTGTGCTCGTGACATGTACGAAAAAAAAACTGCTCCATAAAAGCTACGGCCCTGTCCCTTGGAAAGTTAAGTAAAAAGGTTCGCACATTTTTAAGGCCCATTTAAATGTAAATGGTAATTAAATTTACAGCGCACGCACCACAAATAGAACTTGGTTTTCATTTTATTTACAACATGTCGGTTGTCTTTAACTTTATTATGACTTTTATGTCGATTCACCGAATGTGTAATGACCAAATATGTCGCATAAATGAGTTCTACTCATCCGGGGGATTACACAATATCGAGAACAATCGTCGCGATAATCCCTATTTTTAACATGCTGCCTCAACTGAAAGTGTTCTTTTTTAATTGCTAAATGCTTGCTATTGTTTACTAATCGACTACTAAATGATCATTGGATGCACATTCTTGTGAAAATCAAAAGTCTCACCTCACTCTTTGAATTCTCCGACAAAAGCCACAGTCAACGATCATTCAGTTGCTGAAAGTGACTCACAAAAGCCATAGTTGCGAGAGTTCTTGCCCGAGTCAGCAGTTTTCCAAATGTAACACGACATCATCCACAATAACACTAAGTTTTGCAAGACTCACATTGCGAGAAAAAGTTGTAAGAACGTTCAAGTGATTAACAAATAATTAGCAGGGAATTTCAAGGGGGAATTCTACATTTTTTAAATAGGAAAATAATGGGTTTTTAGACATGGTTAAGCAAGTGTTTTTAAGGTAACAGCCGGGGAAAAGTAATTGATGAACAATAACCAGGTTGTTAATTTAAATTAAATTAAATTGATTGACAGATAATTTTTTAGATTGTACTAAAGGATTTTTTCCTTGATTAATTGGAAAATGTGGGTTGGGTAAAGAATCTGATGGTTTTTGAGCTTAAAAACAAACAAAAACCTTACTCAATAGTCAATAGGATTGAATTTCAATGGAATTAATTAATATTTTATAATGTTAATTAATTTAATATCACAATTGCTGGGAAGACAAATCATAGACCAAAGAATTTCCTGTTAAAAAAATTCTATTAAAAGTCAATTTCCACCTAGAACCATTTAAAAACAAATATAAGCATCTTTCAGAACTTAAAAAGTAAAATAAAGTAAACTAAACTTTAATGGCTATTCAAAACTAGAAACTATTAAAAAACCAATACCCTTTTCCATGATTAAAATTAATATAAATTAAACTTAAAGCTAGTAAACTAAAACTCTTCTTTGTGTGTACATTATATATATTTCCCAGCATATATAATATTAATGCTACCGATATCTGAGTAACTGGAAACTGGAGTAAAACAGAGTAAAACTTTTGTGAGTGGGTCTCCAGTGCTGCTCTGTTCATTGAATAATTAAGCGATTCTCGCCAGCGGACAAGGCAAAAACCTAAAGAACAACAAGTATATGTTGGGAATTATGAAATATTTATGATTATATGTATTAGTCAACACAACTGAAGTGGCGGCGCTATGAGAAAATTGTAGACTGCAGTGTCAACTTGTCAACGTTGTCGTCATCATCATCATCATCATGCTGCTGGTTGCACTTTGTCTTTCCATTATTTATTTACATTTATTTTTATTATATTTTTAGTGTGGTCACGGAAAGGCGACTGAATGTCTGTGGAAGGCGTCGACTCGTTCCTTTGTTCTTGTTTTGCTTTTATTTTCCGTGTGTTTTTTTTCCTTTGACTCTTTCCTATTAAAAATAAATGATGAGAAATTAAGAGTCATCAAAGGCAGAATCCCCATCCCACTCTCTCTCTGGGAAATGGTTTTGGCCTTTTGAATTTATTTAATGTTTTTGTGCTGTTCTCGGAATAAATTTGCATTGATTTTGTGGCTGTCTTTTTGCTTCATTTTACCTATATACATATATAAAAGTATATATTTTGTGAATTTTATTCATTCATTGATTCATTTCAACGTGATTGGAATCCAAATCATTTGTTGATGACTAGAGGAAATCTGTTGGGAAATTAGTTAAATGTTTTGTCTCTTCAATGAAATGAAAATGTCAGCGATAATATGTGAAAAATCTATGGCATGTTTGTTGTTGTTAAACACATCGCCAGAGAGCCGTAAACAACTTCAGTGGCATTCATGAAAACATTTTCCACCCACCCTTTTTCCGTTTGCCTGGAAAAACACAGTGTGCCACATGACAGCAACAACTATTTTATAGTGTCATGCGTTTCCATTGTGGGCGAAAGTGCAATTCCCCGAGTCTGCATTGCATTTTAGCGCCGGCTAGAATAAATATGTGCACTAGGGGAAAATTTAAGCAATAGTATATGGAATTTAATAAGTAATAAATTAGGAAAATTACGTTTTAAAAAACTGGTTTTTTGTGCATAAAATGTAGGTATAAAATTCAATAAAATGTAATAGTTTTAACTTTGATTTTGGTTTTAAGTTCTTAGCTAAGCGTTGTTAGGTGGAGTTTTTCCTATTTAAACTCTTGAAAATTCATTAAATACCAGAGCTTGCAAAAAGTGTCCTTTTTTTTAAGCTGTCAGCAATCGATCTGTTACACGCTCACACGATTGAAAACAGAATCGAAAAAAACTTCAAATTCGTTTTTTCTAGGCTTGCTCTATGCTCAACGAGTGAACGAATTTTGTCGCTCACTTCGTACATTTGTTCACTTGGGACACTTTGCCTAATTTGAAAGTGTCATTTGTGCATGTATGTGTGCTGCGCGTGTGGTGTTAGCCACACCGAAAACTCTGGTGACGGTGGAAAGATTCTTCTCAGCTCTTAATTTTTTATTATGAAAAACGTACTGCTTTGACTCCTGAGCACATAAATAATATGTTTAATAAACATAGAGCTGCGCTACCGCCAGCTTTACTCCGCTAAAGCGAGAATGGGAGATCGCCGGCAGGATCCAACTTGAGCCACGAGCTCGGGACGCGGGAGTTCACAAGGAGGTAAGCGCGGAAGCTCGAAGGGGCCGAGGAGCGGCGGATGGATGCTGAAGAGTGGGGAGCATTGGCACGCTCGATGGACACTGCGCGGAGGCCCGAAATACAGGAGCGCAAGAGCAGCCGAGCTCGGAAGCTTGGTGGGCAGAGGGGGTACAAATATAAAATATCGTACACAGCAACAAAGAAGACACTTTCTATTTCCACTTGGCTCGTTTTGCTCAGTAGCTGATGCTCAGTTACTGAGAATTCGTCGACAATTTTCGTATCAGGGTGTCTTTGTGTGACAGTTTCTTTTTTATTCACACTGAACAACACAATTCAGAAAACACAAAAAAGAGAAAAAAAGTGTTCTGGTCAGAACAAGAGCCCATCTGCTGCGTTTTTTTTCTGTTTTTTTAGTGAGCAAACAGTAGAAAAAAATTCGGTTGAGCATATTTTGCAAGCTCTGTTAAATACCAAGATAATGTTATATAATTTTCCTGTAAATAACTTTTTTCATTACTTATTTTCAGGGAATAATCTCCATTAACCTAAAACACTTCTTATTTTATTTAGAGCAGCTAAACAAGAGTCTGTAGGAGTTGGACCCGGTTTTATTACCTTTACATTACCTGAAAATAGTTCAAACTTCTCTAGAACTAAATATTTATTCTGGAGTATATTTGTGTATATAAAATATATATTTTCTATAACTTTTTCCCCCAGTGATAGATAGTTACACCAAAATTCGATAAAACCCGTCGCCCCTGGAGCAGGTTCCGATTCGAGCAACTATATGTGTGGTGTTACGATTAAAACCCATTCGTGTGTTTACTAATGCCAAACAACATAGTGTCATTGGCAATTAACTGGGGCAAAAAAAATGGAGAAAAAAACTATGCTCTTCATCTCTCTTGCATTTCCGCATTGCAAGCCTCTAATTTCATTTTCAATTAAAAACACTGCCACTTCTGTGGCAGATGCAACACTCGCTAAAGTTAATTAACTATTCAACTATGTGTGGTTTTCTTTTCTTTGCTGGTTTTTTGCTTTTTTTGTTTTTGCTGCTCCATGGAGCAAATGAAACGCTGACTGATTGCGCTTTTTGATGATGAGCAATCAAAGCGTGCAGAAGAGGGCGGAGGAGGGGGAGAGTGTTAATTAAAAGCCAAACTAGAAACAGTTACAAAACGAAAAGCGGTTCTTGGTTTATTATGATTACTAACACTGCTTAGCAGCAGCCAAGTTGTGCAAGTTCAAGTTTGTTGCTTGCCTTGTTTTTTTTTTGTGGGTGATTTTCATTCATTTTTTAAATTTATTTTCCCCTTGGTTTTTCTTGGTAAATGCCCCAACACTGACAGAGCAGAGCACGTGCTTCCAAATGGAGCACATCGTGGGTTTTTATGGCCAGATAAATGCCTGCAACGAACGATGATGATGATGATGATGATGAATCAACACAATTGCTCACTGAGCTCCCGATCCCGTTTCCTGTGGCACAAAAATGCATCAGTTGTGAGCTGTGGAGTTTAAGTTGTTGCCTTTTGCAACACCTACGCCATGTCTTTTGTCTGCTTTTGGTATGTGACAGGCTGCTGTTGAAGATAAAATGCAAGTGGCATGGATATATTTTTATAAAAGGGTAAAATCTGGAAGTTTCTTGGCATTGAAAAATGTCTAAAATATTTTCTATTAATGATAGTAGGTTTTAAGTTTTTTTTGGTTTATTTTTTATAGGTGTCTCTTATACAAAATTAGTTTAAAACAGAGTAAAAGAGGGGTTTATCTTAAAGTATCATTTGTAATATCAATAAAATCGGAATATTATTTTGTTTTCACACACTCCAATCTTAACTTTAAATATTTTTTCCCCTAAAACCACCCCTCCCAGGTTAAAAAAGCAATAAATGAGCTTCCCATAAACGACTCTTAACCATATGCTAGAAAAAAACCCAGAGGAGTATGTATTTCTCTCCTTGAAAATCTCTGCCTTGTGCAATGTCTCTGGAATGTCAGGCCAGGCTCTAGTAAACAAGAGTGCGCCCACACAGGCCACGTTTATTTCAAAACCATATACTCCGGGCAAAAAGGAGAAAAGAACTGAATAGACCAGACCCAACCAGAACAGACCGTTTCCGTTGCATGACCGTGGCTTCAAGGGTCCTTAGAGAGTCACTGGCGTAAACGAGACAATGCTGGTGAATGAAATGGCAGGACACAGAGGGAAATAAGTTAATCATACTTCTTTAATCATAGTAAAACAGACTTGTCTTGGTATTATATAAATTCTCTAAATAATATATTAATTTTCCGAGAAAACCTTCATAAAATATTTTAAAATTATTGATGATTTTCTATGCACTTTTTCAGTAAGAATTACTTTTAAAAGATATAAGTTTCCCTTCCTTAAAAATCTTATATTCATATTTATTCTTCATTTTATGTTATTTATATAATTTCTTAATTTGGTACTTATTTTCCCTGAGTGTTTACTGGCAGGAGTCGAGGCCAGAGTCAACGACAGCTACCCTCATCCCCTTGAATTTTTGTTGCACAAAACTCCCCCCCTCCACCATTGCATTTTGTTTACTTGTTTGCGCGCGTTAAACATTCTTGGATGCTCCAAGCAGCAGCAGCCAAGGACATGAGATCTTGACTTACAGACAGGTGTAAATTATGTAGAGTGAAAAGAAATGCCTGTGCATGGAAAAAACAAAAGCAAAACATCACAGATGCTGATGCAGGCTGCAGACAGTTTCATTCATATTATTATTATTATTTTTTTATGTGCCAAAGCATTCATGGCAAAAGCTAGAAAACAAAAGAGGGATGCTTCCTTTACACTCAGGGAAAATCTTAAAGAAACTCATGGTCTTAAATAGGAGAAATGTTTAGTATTAAGTTCTTAAAAATCAATAAGGAGTAGGTACATTTAATAAATATAACAATGCTCTGTTTATTGGTATTATCTGAAAGTTTTATTGATATTTAAATGAAGCTTATTAAATGTTAAATTTTTATTAATTAGAGTGTGTTTTTCAAACCTTAAAAAATATATATATATCTAAGAAATATGAGTATTCAATTTCCATTAGAATACCTTCTATAACATTTATATTATCAATCAAATTATTTGAGTTTTTATAAATTTAGAAAAGAATGAAAGCAAATTAAACGCCATTAAAATATAGTTTAAAAGGTTTTTCCTTTGTGAATCTGGGAACTATGACTGAAAATATCTACTATTGCTTATAAAGATCTCCTAATATTTATTTCAATTTGCTTAATCTATTTAAAAGCAATTTTTTAATTCTTTCTCGCAGTGTAGAAGGCACTGCAAATTGTGCCTTCCGTCTGAAGTGTGTTTGTTGATATGCGCAGCGATTTAATTATAAACACACAACACGTGCTTAGTCCATTACATTATGGGAAAGGTGTGCAAACTGAAAATAACCGCACTGAACACTCAACACTCTCAGCACCCGCACAACAAAACACACACGCACACACACACAGTGAGCTTGAACTTCGCAGTCCACTGAGCTGTGCGTAAATGTGTGTTTTTTTTAATAGCGGAGTTTCAGGTCGGATCGGAGGCGGGGCAGTGGCTATATTTAATTCCTTCTAATGTATGCCAATATGGCATTAATCGGTTAGACAACAAACATCGGTTGGGGGATATATATAATTATCCTGCGCGTTGTTTGGCCAGAAAGATGAAGAGAAGCTATAATTAAATCGGTTAGATTTTGGTGTTTTTCTGAAAGTTTAATGAATTATGCAATATAAACGGGAGAAAAAAATTAATAATAAACTTGGGATGGATAGGTTTCTTTTAGGTCTTGGATTTATTTATTTTTTTCTGCTTTATTCTTACTAATAACTTTTGACAATTTATAAATATTTCTAAAGATAAATCATAAATAGTTCTGGCTTTTAAAGCTTTTGGGTTCTCAAAAAATAATTAAGATAAACAAACAAATATTTGGGTTTAATATTCTGATGAACTTTTGATTGATTTAATGTCCTTATAAATCCATAAGGAATATTATTACACAAAATGCAAGATTTTGTAAAAAGACGACTTGCAGGCTTATAGAATAAAATTTATTTAGTTTTTAAAAAATCTCATCAGTAATCATTGAGGACTATTTTCCTAAACATTTTACGTCAGGGTGTGTTTCTAAATTCGTACTTGAGAATTTTCAGAGCTTGTTTTTGAATTTAAAGCCTAATTTAATTTTAAAAAATAAAGGAAGCTTGAAACTATTAATTATTCAGTCTTAAATGAAAAGTCTTTTCCCCCTTCCTCTTTCATTAACGGCATCTTAAAACGTTTTGCTTGCCAATTAAACCAGGTTGCGATACCAATCAACGAAAAACATATATATTTACGGAATTATTAGCCACTTAAAATGTATTAGAAAAAATGCCAAAAGACCTCAATTGAAATAATCAACGCCATTTGCTGATTGCACGACCAGACCGATCCACATGGATGTGCATATTATGGTCATGATGGTTGGGGCTCTCTCTGAAAACGAAATGAACTCTTCACGTCGTCACATGCAATGACCGTTCGTTAGCTCCAGTTTCCCGGATTGCCTGCCGCCAGCTGCTGCCGTGTGCGTTGTGCATGTTTTCCTTTCCTTTATTTAAGTTTTATTTCGCCTTATTTTTTTGTAGATCATAAAGCATCGATAAAAATCGCTGCGCCGGTCCGGCCGGTCAATGCACGCGGTCGTTATTGTTGCATGTGCCGCTGAAATAACGGTGGCGAGGAAAACTCGGAAAAGCTAGCAACTGCCCCTCACAGTTCGCTGATTTTAATAAAACAAATGCTTGAAATGTGGTCAGCAGGCTTAGTTTTTCATAGAGCCGTAAAAAACCAAAAACTACTAAAAAAAAAGAGTGCACTTGAAAAAAAAGGGGCTTAAAATTAGCTAGGATTTATCGTTCATCGAGCCGGGATTTTGTTTTGAATTTATCCTTATAAAATATGGAGTCTTAAAAGCACTTAAAGGTGTTTAGATTTCTATTCTATATAGTAGATATGTTTTTATTTTTCTGTATTTGAAAAATATCACATTTAATTTATTATTTGGTTGATTAATCGATACATGAATTATTGGGGTCGATATGTAGCGATAATTCGATTTTTGTGAGCTATTTTAGGTTTAGGTATTTCAGATTTGTATTAAAAAAATGTATTTGTAAATTTAATATATGAATGTTATTTATAGTTTTTGTATTTCTTTAAAACCTTTCACAACCCCCCTGATTTTCCAGTGTAAAAATCATTAAAAGTTCGCATGCCAAACTAACATTTAGTCCCGTTTTCCATTTACCGAGTCAAATGTATATTGACTAACGATTTTTCTATGCCAATTCCTGGTTGTGTTTCTTTTTTTTGCAGGGTGCCGGCAAGGAAATCCGAGAAGCAATCGCCGATCCCTCGCCTGAGGTGACGGGCAAGGCCTGGGCGGCGGTCCTGCCGCTGGTCAATAAACTGAAGCGCTGCTACGAGCACTCCATGGAGCTGGACAAGATTGTGCCCAAGCTGCTGGGCCAGCTGGTGGGCGGCAAGCTGAATCCGACACAACACCTGGAGACGCAGCAGGCGCTGGTCAAGCAGCTGGCCGAGATCTTGGAGTTTGTGCTGAAGTTCGATGAGTACAAGGTGAGTGAGTTTTTTTTTTTTATTGTTGCTACATGTTGGTGTGGTGGTGATGTGTTGTGTTGCGTGTGTTACAAGCTCTCTGGGTCCATATTTGGCGGTAGCAACGCCTACAACAGTTGGGGTTTAACCCATTAGTTGTTGGAGGTGAAAAAAGAGTTCTGGGTTGGATTTTACAAGGGAAGAAAATCATAAAAAAAAGTACTTAAAGTCTTAACTAAATTAGTTATTGCGTTAAAAGGAATATATTTTTTAATGCTTTATTAATTGAATTGATTTTTAAACCCCTGATTGAAAAACCTGTTCGATATAGTCAAAAATTGGTTTAACTTTTATTTATTCCTTGAAATAAATATATATATTGATTTATTGTGGAATAAGGCTTCGCAAAAGTAATTTTTCTTGTTTAAAATCTCTTATTTAATGGGTTAAATTATGCCGTCTTCTTTCGCCTGCCTACCTGTCTGTTTTTTCACCTTATGTGGGCGCTGTCGACAGTCGTCCATCTCCGATCCAAAAGCAATAACCAAAAGGCAAAGTCAAACGAAGCCAAACCAAGTCCCACTTGCTGCCAACTCATTGTGCGCGTGGTTGCATTTTTAATTGACTGACTTCTATGTATGTATATATTTCTGTCTGGGCTAGCTGAAGACTAACTTGGCCAAGACGAGAGCGCGTGCTGCGGCTCATTGATGAAAAATCTTTGGGCCAGCAAACAGCCAAGCAGCTTGCATGCGTGCCACACTGTGGAGCATCGGACATGGGACATGGCCAGGGCACTTACGCACACGCAAACCCAACGACCGATGGCCGGATGAAGTTGTAAAAAGCAAAAAGCTGTGGACAGTGGGAAAACAGCAGAGGTTGTATGAGTAGGAGAGGTATTTTATTAGGGGGAAATTATGATAATAATATGTTGAAATGTGGGAGTGATTTTGGTAGGAAATAAAACTTGAAGTTGTTCGAGTTTGAAAATTTGACTTTAATTTTGACTTTAATTTTTGCTCAAATATTCAAACAAATTCAAATGAGTTTACAATGTAAGCAGATACACTTGCCGCGACAGTTGTCGCTGTCATTTCGATTTAGCAAACACAAATCGATTCGTTTTAATGGCAAATCTCTGTGGCAAGAGCATTTCCCATGGCTCACTTCCGGTTGGCTTGGAACTTTCATCAAATCGGTAGGACAGCGGCTGGGAGTTTGGGGTTCTAGGACTGTCTGTCTGGCGGGGTTAAGTTAAGGGATATGGCACAGTCATCGTCGTCGTCGTCGGCTTCCAATCTCTGATGTCTGCTGGCTCCCCAAGACGACGATGATGATGATGATGTTGATGTTAAATGCTGTAAACTGCACGTTCATTGTGTGCTCAAAGTGTCAGCTGCCTGCCAGTGCTCAGATATACATATACTTCTGTTTAGATATAGGTATAGATATATATATTATCCCCTGTAATAGTTGTGTGTGTGTGTGTGTGTGTATATAGCTCAGACGTGCTTCCCTAACTAACAGCTACTTCCGTTCCATTCCGTTCCTCTCAAATGGCGGGCATTGTCTCTGCGCTTTTGTTGTCCGCCGGAAAGTATGCTGCATACAATTTATTGACTTTGCTTGTAACTGGCTTCGTTTTAACGACAAGTTTTTATTGGGCTAAAAACAAAAAAAAGAAAATTCTCGACATGGCTAAGAGGCACTTGGGATGTGCTAAAGGAAGTATTAGAATCTTGTAACAGTTCTGAATGAAAATTATATGTTAAAGGTTATAAATTAACCTAAAGAAATTATTGGGGAACAGGTAAAAATAGAAATTCCCTTCAATTAATCATTACAAACAGTTGTGCCTAAAAAAGAAGTTCAGAAAACACTTATTAATAAATTATAAATCGGAATCAAATTTAGAAAAATGTTCTTAATACTTTGCAAATTCTTATTTTAAACTCTCGTAATTTCTGTGTTGCTCTTTCCAACATGTGCCTCTATCTTATCCATTGCAAATCAATCAGCCCAAGAAAATACCCAAAGTAAATTATTTTCTTGGCAAAGAACCAAAATGGCTCTTAGGGGAATTTATTCAATTTTTGGCTTCTTTACAGGGTAACATTTTTGTTTGCTGGTACCAACAGGCTTTCCCTTCTACTTCTCATCGAAATCCTCACCGACATCGTAGACTGGCTGCAGGCGTCTGGGATATTTACGCAGATAATTTGCAAAATGCTGAGCATATTTGGCCTGAAAATCACGTTGCCTCCAAGGTTGGGCGGGCTCATAGTAGTTACCACTGTTGGTGTATACATTTTGATAGTCATTTGTGGCCAGCGAGCGACTGCCGCCAATTTGGACGACTTGCTCCTCCTCGCGACGTGAATCGCTGGTTTCCAGAGGCAGATAAGATTGTTGAAATTGATTGGTGTTTAGTGGTGTTGTTGTTGGTGTAGTTGGCTCTTGTTCTTGGTAGTAAAAGTAGCCAGGCACATTGTTGTAATTGTGATTGGGGTAACGTGGTGGAGGTTGGAGCTCCTGTCCCCTTGAATTGGGATATTCTTGACTTCTCCAATTTGGTTGATATGAAGGCAAGGTGTCATCCTCTCTTCTCCAATTCGGATAGGTTTGTCTCTGGGCATCCGTTCCATAATAATTATTTATATTTGAATACTGCCGCTGCTGCTGCTGCTGCTGTTCTTGGGCACTATACTGATTATCATTGACCACAATCGGAGAACTTGACCATATAGATTGCACTCCTGGAATTGCATAAGCCCCATTGCCGTAAGGTGATGCATATTGTGCTCTCCCACAAACTGCACCGATCATCAGTAGTGCCAGCAATGCATATAGCTAAAAATAATAACGAATAATCCATTACTAAAGATTAATAATCTCGGGTGTCGTATTTGCTATATAATATATATGTTTTTAGAGGGTGGAGGAGCACTCACCAAGCTGACGACGATCCGTCCTGTTTGCGGCTTCATTTCAGACTGTTGAGAACGATTTATGCTAATAACGTATTTATATGGGGTTTCGCAATAGACTCTCGTCTCGAGTCTCGACACTGCTATATAGTACACCTGGCCCAGGCCGCCAGTGCATGATTTTTTCTGTCAAGGTGACTGGATGAGCAACATACTTGTACTCTACCTGACTCAAAAATTCGAGGCGGCGGAATCTCTGAAGTTTTTTTCTCACGCACGTTCCCGATGCAGCCCTGACAGTTTAATTTTGTTTGGTTTTGGGCCTGGCCCGGACTTGCAACAGTTAACTGCCAAGAGGCAAAAGGCACTAGGCACTAGGCACTAGGCACCAGGCAGCAGAGGTGACAGCAGGCAGCAGGCAAATTGCGGTGTCACGTACCGCGTAATTAGTAATTAGATTTTGAAGCCAACCGTAATTAGAGGCTAACAAGAGCGAGTGTTGAAAAGCCGCTGAATGTGTGTAAACGTTAACAAACAATTCTTGGCTATTGTTGTGGTTGTAACGTATGCTATGATGGTAATTTAATAATTTAGTATATTAATTACATACAAAATAGAGGGAGTTTAATTTAGGCTTAATTTAAATTAATAATGTTGAATCCGATAATGGAATTATATTTTCTTTGTAAATAAAATACTTTAAATATTGACTACATAGAAAAGATAGTTAACCAGAGAGGAAGCAGACTTCGGAAAGTCATAGTTTGTATTCCCTTGTATTTCGCAATTTATTATTAAAATCATTCATAAATAAGCCAAAAATGCTTTAATTTTAATTCGGACAGTTTTTCTGGCTAATTTTTATTAGATTTAAAAATATGCAATCCTAAATGTAAAATTTTTTTAAATTAAATTTTTGATCAATTTTTTTTTACAATTTTTATGATGTAACCCCTTATAAAATTTTGAAAAAAAATTAAGTGACATTTTTTTCTGTCAAACATGGCTAAATCAACTCTGCTTTTGATACTGATGAAGAATATATATGATTTATGGGGTCGGAAATGACTCCTTCACTAATTTATAAGCTTCTGACTAAAATTATAATACCCTGAAAGGGTATACATAGAGGTATATATTATTTTTTCATTAATCTCCCTGCTTTATCAAACATAAAGGAATAATTTATTTTTGTAGAATTTTACGATCTCCAATTTGTCCTAAATTTATTAAAAATTTTACTGCTTGACAAAGGTATAAGCATTACGCATTTTACAAACATTATAAAATATACAATATTATGATATTATATATTTTATAGTTGTTATAATGTATACAATATTATTAAATGTATAATAGCCCAAGAATATTGCATATTTAAATAAAAGTAAACAATTTCTGATTTTTCTACCAGATAGTTTCTTTGTTCGCAGAATAAGTTGTAGAAATAATGGTTACATTTTTGTAGATATTACAAATGTTTCAAATTGGCGTTTTCAACGGTATGAAAATATCACTTTCCGTAGGAATTGTCAGCTACCTAAATTTCATTTTAAATTTTATCCCAAATACTTTATAAATTTGAACGCATGTGCAGGATAAAGAAGGCTCCGTTGCGTGGCACAGGAAGTTTGCCCAGGAATTTTCCGCCGTCATATGAGTCGTGAAATAATTTATTTAAATAGGCCTTGGTTTCCATTCGATTTGCCAGGGTTGAGTCTTGGCACAGGGTGTCGCGCGTTAGAACCTGCAAGTACAGTGAATAAAATTATAATAAAATTCGAATATAAATATAAATAATGCTTTGATTCCCCACCATTTTCTGTTTTATATTGGCCAAAGTATCGGATGTAGGCGGAAGATTGAATGGCACTTTTTGGAAGATGTTTTCGTTGCGGCACTTGATAAGATGAGCTGTAATGATATTCCTTGCCCTGATCTCTTCTCCGTCCTGAGTCGGGGCCCGGAGACGGCTTAGCCACATGGTGGCCATCACCTTGGAGCGCAAGTCCAGATTATCAATCTGTTTCTCCAGAATCTCAATGTTTTGCTTGAAGTCGTCCTCGGACTCTGCCACACCGGTAGTTGTAGTATTTGCTTTTGTTTTTCCTGTTAGTTTTCCATCGTTTATGAGCTTTGAATCTGTCTGATTTTTCCTCCTATCTTTCGCTAGTGTCTTCTCTTTTGGTCTCCGGCATGAACGATCATTTCCGAATGCCTTTTCCTTCTCCTGCCGTTCTCGGGCCCGAAGGATATCATTATTTGGATTGTCATTTTTCTCTCTATCTTTGAACTCGTGCTCCAGGTTCATCTGGCGATTATCGTCCTTTCTTGGCCTTAAATACGACAAGGGATCTAGAAAACTTGAACTTCGGCTCCTTCTTATGTGTCTGTTGCTGGGATTAAAATGAGTGTGTTCGCTGAAAACTTTCTGCAAAAGATTTGTAAATTTTTAACTTACTCCTCATTTGATTCTCGATTTTGAGATTTTTTGAAAAAGTTAATAAAACATCCTGTACTGGCGTTACTCATGTTAACAGAATTTAGAAATTATTAATTTAATTTAAAATTATTCTCCTGTGTTGTTTTCTAAAAGAGCTACTTTCCAAAGTTTTCACAAAAGATTTGTAAATTTGGAACTTATTCCTAATTTATCTCTCTATTTTGAGATATTTTGAAAAGGCTAAAATTATCCTGTACTAATGTTACTCATTCTAACGCAATTTCGAAACTAAACTGATGATGTATTGAAATTATTCTCCTGGGTTGTGTGTTATTCGAGACTCTTTTTTAAGAGATTTACTTTCCAAATTTATCTTACATTTTCTTGCTTTTGGTCTTCGAAGTTGAGCTCATTTTAGCTGCTCTAAGTTTAGTAATATTTAAATATTATTAATGTATTATTATTTTTTATATAATACAATAAACTAACAGCCTTACTCATTATTTATCTCCCTAGATGAAAACCCCCGCCATACAGAATGACTTTAGCTACTACAGACGCATCGTCAGTCGGCAGCGCGTTGACTCCACGGAGAACATGCTGGTCAGCACGGAGTTGGCCAACCGAATGTCCCTCTTCTATGCCCATGCCACGCCCATGCTCAAGGTGCTCAGCGAGGCCACCTCGAAGTTTGTCAACGATAATGCGGACGATGTCCAGAATACGACGGAAACGTTAGGAACCATGGCCAAGGTGTGCCTGAGAATGCTGGAGAATCCGTGAGTTTACTTTGTAATTTATAAAAATTGATAAATTAAACTAATTTCCTTGTCTTTTTTTAGAAAACTCCTCCAACAAATCGAGCGGGAGGACACGAAAATGCTGGTGCTGCGCGTAATGGTCGGCCTGGTGATCCTCTACGACCATGTCCATCCCGAGGGAGCGTTCGTGCGCGGCGCCCATGTGGATGTGAAGGGATGTGTGCGCCTGCTGCAGGCGCAGCCGGCCATTAAGGCGGAGCCGCTGCTCAACGCCCTGCGATATACGACGAAGCACCTGAACGGAGAGAACACGCCGAAGAATATACAACGCCTGCTGGCCGCATAGGAGCGGGTGGTGGGGAGTGGCGAGGAGAAGGTCCTTAAAGTTAATTTCTATGTGTATTGCGTATCGATCTAAAATGGTTTTACTTTATTTATGTAATTAGTAGGCTTCTTGTATTATTTGTAAAAATTGTAAGCGAGCGAGCGAGCGAGGAGGTGGAGGAGGAGGAGGCAGGGCCGGCAGGCAGCCTGTAGTTTTACGTTTTAACCCCCAAGCATTTGTTTTTTCTTTTTGCCGCCAGCCAGCCTCCGCGTAAAGTAACGATGTCGTAAGTGGAACGCATATATCAGCAGCAACAATATTTAGTTGATAATCTAGCCCTAATGTTAAGTAATGAAGCAAGGAACCTAATTTAACCTATAAAAACCAATTAGCGCAAAGTTTAAACTGTGTGAGAGATAAATCCTAAATTGTCACTAAAAACAGAGAGATTATAAATATAAAGCAAAGAACATTTTTAAATCAAATCTAGAGTATTTTTTTGTACAACTGAGCGTAGAAGAAGGGTGTTAAGGTCTAACTAATGCCTATAATTAAACGAATTGTACGAACTAAAATGCCTAAACACTACAACCACAAGCAGAAAGCGGATGCATTTATATATATATTTCCACGCCGTCGACTTTGATAAACGTATTTAATATAAACAAATCTACAACACAACATAAACTTGAGCTGCGCAATAATAATATTTTTAAGATTTACAAAATAGTAATAAAGGATTGAAATAAAAAGGCAAAACTTAACGCATACAATTTGTACCAAAAAATGGCAAAAGAAAACAATGAAAAAATCACACAAACTAAATAAAGATTTATATATGCGATAAGAGGAGCGAGAAGAAATGGATGATGACGAAAAAAGAAAACTATATAGAGAATGCTGAATCAAAATAAATATCACGCAAAATCAATTGAATTCATGTTTTGTCTTTTGTATGGGAATTTTGGCTTTATATTTATTTTAAGTTAATTGTAGTTTAAATATTTGTTATTTTATTTTTTCAACGTTTAATGAACAAACGTGGGTGTGTCAACCTTGTAGCAATGATCAGAAGGAAGTTTGATAAATAGGATCAATGTATTTCAGGAAGAAATAAATAAATTTAATATTTTTCCGATAATTATTGACGATAAATAATATAGGACTATTAACAGTTGGGCTCTTAAAGAATTACAAATTGTTCTAAAAAACCAGCAAAAAGTTGATATATAAAAACAATTAGGAATACATTTTTCAATATTGCTTCTTTATTTAAATTTCAAGGCGGTTCTTAAGTTGGAACAAGTTTTTTGGAGGCACGCCTTCTCCGTCGATGAACCTCTCTCTAGCCGCAGCAGCCAACATCACCTTTGGGTTCCTTCTTCGGCTCATCGGCATAGCGAACGCTGCGCACTCCATTGTGGTGGTGGTGGGGATCCTTTGGTGGATCAAGTTCTGCGGTCTTGGCCAGGTCTAGGGCTTGAGCTGGAAATTGGTAGAGAATCGTTTAAAGCGAGCTGATTCCTGAAGAATCTGGTTCCAAATCCTTACCACTGGCCATAAAGAAGGCGATGCTAAGGATGAGAGTGCACAGGACTAGGAACTTCATGGCTAAAGTTGGCTTGTTGTACAGATTGCTGGAAACTGATGCCTTGGACCTAGCTCGAGGCTCTTTTTATACAAAAATCAGCTCCCAAAACTAAATGAAAATTGGCAGAAACGAAAACATCTGTGTCGTTGCACAATCAGCGCTGCTCATTAGAAATTAATAACTCGATATTGAAATGTGTAGCTTGGTTGTATTTGGCAGCGATGGGTAACGCCATAACGAAACACTATAAAGCTTAACAATAGGTTTTCACTTCACGATTTTTTTTTGTACAAATGGAGCTTCTATAATTAAACAAGGGTGGAAATCAGGAAAACAAACTGGCAGGAAGGAGGAGGGAGTTTTTGTTTGATAAAATTTCGTTTTTAAAAACTAGGGTGTCCAAGGGTCAACATAAGGGCAAGGTTCGGAAAGAAATTAGGAGACTAATTAAGCATTAACTAAATTGATTGTCCTGGAAGTGCCTGGGCGGCTCATGTGCTGTTATTATTGCTTTGTCGCGGTTTCAATATCAGCTTCCCCGTGTCATCACAGCTCATATTATAGTCCCCAAGCACCATTCGCGTTCTCGCCGTGATTATCTGTGGCGCTATTACTAGCTTCTGGATGCCCAGGATAAAGAGGACGACTGAAAGGGAAAGGAGAAATTGTGGTTACTTAGGTTTATAAATGTTTTGAGAGAGCGTATTTTGTAGAGAAAACTTATTAATATTACACTCTACAAATCCCACAGGGATATAATTGACACAGAGGAATAATAATATAATAATACACTTATGCAAAAACTAAACAAGCAAAGTAATAGGTGTTCCTTTAATTAGTACTTGGCAATTAATGCCATTCCAAGATAAGTTCTTTTTAAGAAATGCCTAAAACAATAGTCACTATTAGGTTTGCAAAAAACTTGAACTTAAAAATAATCTAATCTGAATGATATTTGGACTCTTTATTTACTAAAGTCTTAATAATTTAGAACCTATTTAACATAAAAAAAATAAATTAGGCCCTATTTCTCAACATCTAGCTATGCTTACTACCTTCTAACTAGCTCGGCCCTTGTCATTGTCTCGTTTCAGTAAAGTGTAACAATAATTTGGAAACTAACAACGATATAAAAGGCGAGAACATGGTTAACCCGTTGCAAATATTATAATCTTACTCAGTCCAAGGGTGGCGAGTGTGAAGATGGGATGAATGAAGAGGGACTCGGTCAGCGGGACGACGGTGGTGCGCGGATCCCAGAGCCAGTACCCCGCACTTATGGCCGTGCACATGGACATGGCAGAGAGGACAACTGAAAGAAATTCTACGGTTATCACGGGCCGGAGTACTCCCCCCTGCCTTGGCGGGGTCGAAAGTACTTACTGCGCCAGCGAAACGTTGATGGCCGGTACGAGGAAACCACTTCGGTGAGGCGCCGCTCGAAGGCTTTGAGATCTGCAAAAGGATGGCGGGGATAAACAAAAACAATGTCAGTTATTAGTTGGTAAACATAGTCAGTCCGGCGGCTCTCGGTGCGGTGAGAAGAGGGGTTTTCGGTCGTAGCCGGTTGACACTTGCCTTCGCAAGCGGATGGTTCCATTGCAGCAATTTCCTCGATGCTCGTGGCCGCCTTAATGCTTTTAAATTTGTCCAGCTTATATATTTTTGCGAAATTTCCGATATTTGGATTGGATTTTCATAGTTTTACTTTTTTCTATGTTTTTGATGATATTCTCTGTTAGCCAGCACTGCGGCAGGTGGCGTTGACCAACACTAGAGGGCAATGGCGCAGCTGACGGGGTACTAGACGCAGGGAGAGTGTGTTATTCTGTATTTATTTATTATTTTTAAAATACAAAACTATTTATATATGAATATAACTTTTTGAATTATATAATTTATTTAATTTAATTGTATTGAAGAGTATAAAAATTAAAAAGAAACATTTATAGGCACATGATGTGTTCTCCTTTTTAAAGATCAAGGAAATGAACATAACCCAGAGATTATAAATTAAATATTGTTAATTTTTTTAACAACTTTAGTCCATATTTTTAAATACAAACTTTTATTTTGTACACTTTTATGCAGAACAGGAAACCGACTCCTTTTGACCCCCAGAAAACTATGCTTTGCCCCCGCCCATGGCGTAAGGTATTATCTTGCCGGCCAAACGGCCACACTTGGTCAGCTGGTTGCGAAAAAAGGCGGAAAAGTCGTGTAAAACAATAAAAACATTTTATTTTGCATAAATACGGAATAGGTTTAGTGCTTAAAGACCGTCATGAATACTGCAAAAGTGCCGCCGGAGTGGAAGCGGCGTGTTAAGTCGGAGTACATTAAGATCAGGCAGCAGAAGCGCTACAAGCGGGCGGACGAGATCAAGGAGGCGTGGATAAAGAACTGGTAGGTGGCGGGAAAGGGAAGGTGGCTGTCTGGAAGCCCTGAAACGGTCTAAACATAAGGGATTCTATTTAAAACCTTTATTCCTCCATTGCCACAGGGATGAGCACAATCACAATGTGCAGGATCTCTACTGCGAGTCGAAGGTTTGGCAGGCGAAGCCCTACGATCCGCCGCATGTGGATTGCGTTAAGCGGGCCGAGGTAACCAGCTATAATGGCATACCCAGTGGTCCGCAGCGCATTCCCATCTGTGTAATCAACGCCGTAACGCCCATTCCGACCATGTACACCTGGGCGCCCACCCAGCAGAACTTCATGGTCGAGGACGAGACGGTGCTGCACAATATTCCCTACATGGGCGACGAGGTTCTCGATAAGGATGGCAAATTCATCGAGGAGCTCATCAAGAACTACGATGGCAAGGTGCACGGTGACAAGGATCCCTCGTTTATGGACGATGCTATTTTCGTGGAGCTGGTACAGGCCTTGATGCGTTCGTACAGCAAGGAGCTGGATGAATCCACCAGTCCTGGCAGCTCTGTCAAGTCTGAGGCCCTGAACAAGCCTAAGAAATGCGATGAAGAAGATGAGGAAGTAATAGATGTGGTGGACCTTAAAGATGAAGCCAAAATGGTGGAGAAAAAGGAGCAACCAGATGATGAGCCCGAAAAGAAAGAGGCGCAGACAGACGAGTCAGGAGCAGCCTCAGATGTGAAGCCTTCTGTGGAGGATGTCAAGGACAAGCTGCCCTTCCCGGCTCCAATTATATTCCAGGCCATCAGCGCCAACTTTCCCGACAAGGGCACTGCACAGGAGCTGAAGGAGAAGTAAGTCTGAAACCTAAAGTCTACGTATCCCAATATACCCTATCTCCTTTCTCAGGTATATTGAGCTCACCGAACACCAGGACCCAGAGCGCCCGCAGGAGTGCACACCCAATATAGATGGCACCAAGGCGGAGAGTGTCTCCCGGGAGAGGACAATGCACTCCTTTCACACCCTGTTCTGCCGTCGATGCTTCAAATACGATTGCTTCCTGCACCGTAAGTAGAATTTCCCTACAGTTGGGCTTACCTAATGACTTTACGTTTTGTTTTTGCTTTCTTTTCTTTGTTTTGGAAAACCCACATATATATTCTTGCAAAAAACAAAAAAAAATCTATACATTCTTATACCCGAACAATCCGAAATTCAAAAATTGTTGTATTGAATTAATTGCAATTTAGGTCACCATGTGCAGGGTGAGTCGTTGTTGTAGTTGTTGTTTCTCGATAACCACACGCACACACTCTCATGCCGTTAGCCATATGTCCACCAGCTCCGCCTTCGCATCCTCATCTCGCCGTCTATGAAAATAATATACATATCAACTCGGAGCTCGCAAGGTTGGGTCTGATTTCGTATAGCCAACATTCAGAAAAAAAACTTGATAGCGAAAGAGAGAGGACCCATTTTACGAGCTCTGATAATATACTCATCATGTTTCTGTGGATAAATAATTGGCTATGTTTGTTGTAACGTGTCTAAATCGAACTCTTTCGGTGTTGCTCACCTCACCTGTCATTCCTTGGCTTTGCCTGGACCTCATTTCAGTAACTCTTTCTCTTTATTTCTTCAAAAAGAAGTAACAGATAATAATCCCCTCATGCTAACCCCCCAACAAAGCGTTTCATGGACATCAAGTCAAGGATTTCTGACTTATGTTGAAGGTTTCTAATCCTGGCCGCTCTCTATCCACAGGTTTGCAGGGCCATGCGGGTCCCAATCTGCAGAAGCGTCGCTATCCGGAGCTCAAGACCTTTGCCGATCCCTGCGGCAACTCTTGTTACATGCTGATTGTGAGTGCTATTATATATCTTTAAGTTATGTCGATAAACATCTCTGGGTTTCTTAACAGGATGGCATGAAGGAAAAGTTGGCTGCCGACAGCAAGACCCCGCCCATTGACTCCTGCAATGAGGCCAGCTCGGAGGACAGTAATGACAGCAACAGTCAGTTCAGCAACAAGGACTTTAATCACGAAAACAGCAAGGATAATGGCCTCACTGTCAACAGTGCAGCTGTGGCCGAGATAAACTCCATAATGGGTGAGTTTTATTTAATTTCCGAAACCTTCTCTTTGTTAATTTCAAGCTAATCCCCTCCAGCTGGCATGATGAACATCACCAGCACACAGTGCGTGTGGACTGGCGCCGACCAGGCCCTGTTCCGTGTCTTGCACAAGGTTTACCTGAAAAACTACTGTGCCATAGCGCACAACATGCTCACCAAGACCTGTCGCCAGGTGTACGAATTCGCTCAGAAGGAGGATGCCGAGTTCAGCTTCGAGGATCTCCGCCAAGACTTTACACCACCGCGCAAGAAGAAGAAGAAACAACGCCTGTGGTCGTTACACTGTCGCAAAATTCAGCTGAAGAAGGACTCGTCCTCGAATCACGTGTACAATTACACGCCCTGCGACCATGCCGGTCCCTGCGACATGAACTGCTCCTGCATCCAGACGCAGAATTTCTGCGAGAAGTTCTGCAATTGCAGCAGCGATTGTCAGAATCGCTTTCCGGGCTGTCGCTGCAAGGCGCAGTGCAACACGAAGCAGTGCCCTTGCTACCTGGCGGTG
Organism: Drosophila seguyi; assembly: GCA_008042675.1. NCBI lineage: Eukaryota > Metazoa > Arthropoda > Insecta > Diptera > Drosophilidae > Drosophila > Drosophila seguyi. The sequence continues at coordinate 44,472 of VNJU01009114.1, read as the reverse complement.
CGCGAGTGCGACCCGGATCTGTGCCAGGCCTGCGGAGCGGATCAGTTCAAGCTCACAAAGATCACGTGCAAGAATGTGTGCGTGCAGCGGGGACTGCGTAAGGAGCAATTAATATGTTCTCTATATTTTTTGAAGATTTCATTGAATTTTCTTATCCTTATTTAGACAAACACCTCTTGATGGCTCCCTCGGACATTGCCGGCTGGGGCATCTTCCTCAAAGAGGGCGCCCAGAAGAACGAGTTCATTTCGGAGTACTGTGGCGAGATCATCTCCCAGGACGAGGCCGATCGGCGGGGCAAGGTGTACGATAAGTACATGTGCTCGTTCCTATTCAACTTGAACAACGATTTCGTGGTGGATGCCACGCGCAAGGGCAACAAGATCCGGTTCGCCAATCATTCCATTAATCCAAACTGCTATGCCAAGGTGATGATGGTCACCGGCGACCATCGCATCGGTATCTTTGCCAAGCGGGCCATCCAGCCCGGCGAGGAGCTCTTCTTTGACTACAGATACGGGCCCACGGAGCAGCTCAAGTTCGTGGGCATTGAGCGGGAGATGGAAATTGTTTGAATCGCGGAATCTGATATAACTTTTTAAACAGAGAGAATAAATATATTTTGGTTTACTTCAAACGGACTTGGCCACATTGGCTATGATGGGTTTGGGTCGCGATTTAAAAATTAGCTTCTTGGTGCAAACGGCTCGGACGGTGTACTCGGTTCTCTGGCGACTCTTGTGCTCCTGGGCTATGGTGTGATCCAGCACGGTTTTCTCGGCGCCAGCGGTGGCATTCATCATGCTGACATCCTGCGATGGAGCCAGGCTGGTGTCTAGTAATCGCTCGCCCTCATTGGTCTTGGACTTTTCCAGCACGGCAAAGGGTTTCTCCAGCTTTTGTTCACGACCCTGCAGAATGTGGTGGCCAATGATGAGGATCTAAGGGGAAAAAGATTTCTTAATTGGTTTCTTTTTGTTGGTTTAGTAATACTATTACAGGCTGGCCATATTTGTTGTAGTAAAGATCGCCTATGAACTGATCATGCATATCCTGGTTGGCCCTCACTTCCAGGTCTCCCTGAAGCTCTATAATGGCCCAATCGCCTTTGCCAGCGCTTTGTCTGGAAAATAAAGTTATTCATGTAATTATTCAATTTTTATATCGAGAGGAAATCCCAGTTAAAACAAAATCTTCACCGAAAAATAACAATTTAAGTTTCCTTAGAATTTTATTCATGCTTCACAACGGTTTACAAAAAATGTAAGCCCTTAGAGCTAACCCCTGAACTTTTTGAACAGCGGATGTACGCTTCCAATATTCTTCCTGCGATGCTCGTAATAAATGGCATCATCGCCGCCCGACATGGAGCTGAGACCGCCAGCACGTTTGGTGGTGCCACCGCCACTGGGCCGGTATCCCGGCTCGCCCGGCAGCTTCTCATCCTCGCAGTCCAGATCAGAGGCGGAGAGTACGAGCTGCAGAAGCTGGCCCTGCTCCTCCTGGGTGCCGTACATCAGGTTCGTGTCCGTGTCCATGCCCTTGAGATGGGTGATAACCTTGTAGCTATAACCTTGGTTGACAAGGAAACGCTGACGCTTGCGCGAATAACTCATCTCCATGGTGTCCTGCGAGACGAGGGTGTAGAAGAAGGCGTTGTACTCCTCGGCAATGGCACCCTTCTTGGCACGCAGAATACGTCCGAGACGCTGGGCCTCCTGACGCCGGGAGCCGCCGTGTGAGGAGATCTGGATGAGGACGTTGGCCTCCGGCAGATCGAAACTAGTATCGGCCACCTTGGACACAAAGATGGTGTTGACCTGCAAGGGAAAAGGGTTAAGAAAGCTTCTTTTAAAATCCATATTTAGGGTTTCCTTCTCCTCACCTTGGAGTTAAACTTAAAGTTCTGCAGGATCTGGATACGTTCGTTCTGCGAGGTGGGTCCATAGATAAAGGGTTTGTTCATCTTAATGGCATAATGCTTCAAGGCAAACACATTATCCGAGAAGACAATGGTCTTGTCGCCGCGCTGCTCGTGGTATTTAATAAGGAACTGGCAGCTGCGGAACTTGGACGGATTCATCACGTACAGCAGCATCTTCTTGGAGGTCTTGGTGGTCAGATACTCGCGATAGAACTCCGGCGACATGGGGCACCACACCTCGGCGCACTGCACGCGGGCAATGTAGCCCTTTTTCTGCAACTCCAGCCAGTTGGCCTCGTACAGCTTCGGTCCAATCAGGAAGTTCAGATCCGCGATCTTGTCATCCTCACGCAGCAGTGTTGCCGTCAAGCCCAGCTTGCAATGGGACTGAACGATGGTTAGGACGCGACGGAACATCTTCGCTGGAATCGTGTGCACCTCATCGAGCACCATGATGCCCCATTCCTGTTCTTGAAGCCAACGCATGGTCTGCTCCGCCTCCCACGAACGCTTCTGGGTGTGCGTGATCATGGAGTAGGTGGTCACCAGAATACCACAGCCCATGGGTTTATCCTTCGCCTCGGATGTAAACCGACAGATCATGCTGTCGTCCGCTGTGGACCACATTTTGAACTGTTGCTTCCACTGCTCCACCGAAACGCCGCTGTTGCAGAGGACCAAGGCACGCTTGCGCACCGTGCAGCAGGCGGTGACGCCCACCAGGGACTTGCCGGCACCGCAGGGTAGCACAATGACACCCGAACGGGCTCGGCCGTTGCCAAACATCTTGCGCAGACTCTTCTCCTGATATGGACGCAGAACCGCAGCGGGTTTAAGATCAATGTTGATGTCTGGATTGTTGGTATCGTTGCGGAAATCGTACTCCGCCAGCAACGGATGCTCGATCTCGATGCAACGCTTCTGAATGACCTCGATCTTCTCCTGAGCCACCTCAAAGGATACTGTCTTTAGATTCGCCTCGTCCTCGTCCTCTTCCTCCTTGTCGATCTTTTCGTAAAAGTCTGTGATATCCTCTGGCACAGCGGTTCCATCGGCGCCCACAGCGCCAGGAGCTCCTGCAGCTGCTGTGGGATCATCGGGTGGCTTCTCAGCTCCCGCTCCGGGCGGCAGCTTGGTGCCGAACTGTGTGATGGCCTTGCCATCCATTGTGCCCTGGATGAAGCCTTCGCCTTCGCTGCGTATGAGTCGGCATTTCTGGATCACAGGATCTTTGAGTAACTTCTGCAGAACCTCCGGGTGCGGTGACTCAATAAAGTACTTATTGTGCTTGAGCACCAGCTTCACCTTGCCATACGAGAGCGTGCACAGTCTGATGAACTCGAGGATGCCCTCGGGAATGCTGGTCTTGCTCAGCCTCTTGAGATACTCCACAATGTCGTGCGTTTGCAGGCCCACCGAGACGGCGGCATACAGACTGTAGGCGGTGAGTTTGTACTCATGGATGTGCTCCGGCCGGCAGACGGGCTCCGAAATGGCAATGAGGAAGTCATGGGCATGCTTGTACACCGGCGAGAAGGACTCGAGGAAGACGTGACCATTAGGGGCGACCCAGAGCGGCCGATTGCCGTGATCCTGGCGCAGCTGCATCTGTGCACGGTAATCCTTGGCCCCATACTCATCTGTGTTGATGTGCTCGTCATTGGTCTCGGCGTTCTTGGAGGCTGCACCGGGCACACCGTCCGACTCGGTGGCATCCAGGCTGTCGTTGTCCTCCACCAGCTGAGTGAAGGCCTCGTCCTCGGCACGCCGCTTCTTCGCTGCAAATTATCTCAGTAATTATACCAAAAATTCGTAGGTTTTCCAAAGACCAGTCACTCACCGAACTTGTCGGCGCCGCTGCGATCCTTTTTCGACTTTTTTGGCGGCCCCATTTCAAACAGAGAGCACAAATTTCACCAGGAACCGACACAAAATCGCGAAACTCGGTATCAGTGTGACCAGCTTGCACTTGTTGACTTATCGCGAAAATGGTCGAGCAAAGACAAAACAAAAAGCAATTTACAGGTGGAAAATTGCAAAAAACCATATGAACTTTTATTTAAAGCAAGGGAAATTCATGCTTTCATAAAGATATAGTCAACTGATTCCATTACGAAGCAGACGACCAAAACTACGAGACACAAGGCAAACAGCTGGAATATGTTTGCCGCCTTTTTTGTTTAGACTTATTCACACACTATTTTTACTCTTAATTATATTTCCAGGACATTTACTTACGTTTTCACTACAATGGGCATTTTGTATTTGCTTAAAATGAAATATAAAAGTAAATAAACAAAATTAATAAAAACTTGTGTTGTTTATCAAAATAATATCGATATTTTTTTCTAGTGATGTTATTTATAGTAGGTTTTTTTGTTTGCCCAAATATCGAACAGCGATTGTTTTTGTTTTGATATTTTCAAAAATTAAGCTAGTTTTCCGTCTAAAATCGAACTAAAAATTAATCATATATATATATTGATATTTTTTAGTGATTTTTTATATATTACTCTAAAAAATACAAGGAAACTACAAGGAAATAAACCAAAATATTGTTGATTATGTTGCTACCTTGTCGCCGCTTAGTGGTTTACAGTTTAAGAGCCACTGGAAATTCAAATTTGAAAAAGAAACGTTGGCAAATATTAAATCTTAAATATATTTATGGGGCAATCCCAAGTGCTTTGATCTAATGTTCAACTTATATAAGAAACTGTTTATCTTTTTATAAAAAAAAATGACCCACGACAAAAAGAAACCGCCAAAAAAGAAGTCGACGAAAAAGGATAAAAATCCGAAAAAGAAGGACAAAAAAAAGGTCGCAGAACAAGTGCAAAAACTAGCAAAAATATGTCGGGCTATCGCCATATTCGATCTGATCCATGCGCTGTATTTCACCTTGGAGACCATCATTGGGCTGGTCCATCAGGTAAAATCTTTAAATAAGAAATAATAAATATTAAATAAATTTCATTTAAATAAACTATATAAAATTATAAATTATTTTAAATTTATTTCACAGTTCAGCGCCGTTGGTCTGCTGGCGCTGTTTGGTGTCGCATTTTGGGTGGTGAATGTCCTGCTGTTGATTGTGGGACTATGGAAGGTTGGTTGTGTATTAAATTTTGTTGTAAAATATTGTATAAAAAAAATATCCTCAGCGGCGGCCAAACCTGGTTCGATATTGGCTTTTATTTTCTATAGCTGGCTTTGTAATGGATACATTGTTTCTGCTTTGGGGCGTTGCGACTTCCATAACCGTGGACTGGGATCGTCTAGCGGAGTTCGTAATAGTCTTTTTCGGCATTTGTGAGTATAATATATATTGCAAAGTATTTTATAATAATTAAACAAATTTTATTTTCTTTAATTTCAAGTCATCGAATGCGGTTTCATTTACATGATAAATCGCTATTACAAACTTATAGATACCAAGGGGAAAAAAATATGCTGTAAGCTAACCTAAAGTTTCAGTTAATAAATTACTATTAATTATATTGTTTTATTAGGCCACAAAAGCAGCGATAAGCCTAAAAAGGGTGCCAAGAAGGATGCCAAAAAGGATGCCAAAAAGAAGCCAAAGAAGAAAAAGTGAAAATGTATATTTTTTGAAGCTCGTTTGGTTGGCGTTGCTTTATCAGTTAAACACATTTCACGAATGTTTCATATTGTTTCCAAAAGCTCAGCTAAATATATTTATATTTTATAACAAAAAAAACCACTAGCAAAAATGAATTCTAAAGAGAAAATGGAGGAAAATCCTCCTAGGGATTATCTCCGGATCTGTTGCTGTGTGATTGCAGCTTTTGAATTAGTTCATTCGCTAACGTTTGCTTTTAACTCCATATACGAGTTGTCGTTGTATGTAAGTACATTGGGGTAACTTAAAAAAAATATAGAGAAGCCTTGATTATAACCAATATTATTATTATTTAGCAAAATGCTTACAACGTATTAGCTTACCTAGGCGCTGTGGTTTACGTTCTGACTGTTAAGGCTCTTATTGTCGGCCTTTGGAAGGTAAGCTTACTCCCTATCAAACTCAAAAATTATTGCTTAAATTTTGTATATATATTTATGTATTTATATTTAGGGTATTCCAAAACTTTTTATATTTTGGTTAATATTTGCTGCCCTTGCCACAGTCACCAGTATTTTCATACTTATTTGGAATATTCTAACTGCGCCAGTTTTCGACAAGAACCACACCATACAATGGGCTATTGTTTACCTGATTATTAGTAAGTAAATGATATTATCTATTTAAAACAACATTTAATCTATATTTCTTAGTTTATGAGTGCACTTGCCTTTTCTTGGTATTCCGTTATTATAAAAAGCTTTGTCCTTATAGACTTTTAGAAGGCTGCAACTATGTCATTCCAGAAAAAGGTAAGGAAATGTTACAACTATTATGTCTCAAGTTTAAATGAATTTAATACTTTTTAAAGCTATTAAAAAGGACAAACCAGTAAGTGAACCCACAGATGAAGACGACTCCGAAGACTTCTTTGAGCCAAAGCCCACCCCAAAATACTAAAAAGGAGTCGAGAAAATAGAAGAAGGCTTTTCTAAAGGGAACAAATTTAGCTATGAGTTTTTTGATTTTTTTGAAATTTCACACATGTCCTTGTGCCTTATAAATTAATAAAAAAAACATATAGAAACTAAATGAAAGAATTTCAATTTACAGATCAAATTGGAACTCCTCATCCTCCTCCGACACACACAAACAATATAATAATAATAATAATAATAATAATAATAATTGATTTACACAGTTTTCCATCCGTTTGCCGATGGCTTCGTGTCGAGACGGCGGGATCCAGTCACGTTGCCAATGGGGGTCCCTTGAAGCGCTGGAGGACAAGTCCAATCTCCAGGGCCTGCTGACAAAACAAATGCCATAAATGAACGGCCGACAGATGGTCGCAGAAACTTGTCAGGAGAAGGACTTTCATCTCACATTGGTTTAGATTGTTTTCAGGGGAATAGAAAGGATATAACCATTAGTTTTAAGAGGGAATATAGAGAAATAAAAGAATAGGGATTAAAAAAAATGCGTTGGCTATTATTTATTAATTTATTACAAAAATACTAGAATACTAGAATTATGATCCATCAGATTTCCTTAGCTAAAATCATAGCAATTCCTTAAAGGTTTAAACTTAATATCAAAAGATATAAAATTATGCTTAGTTTTTGTATTTGTACTACTTTCATAACTGAATTTCTGTTTATTTCTTGAAAAAAAGTGAAGAATCCTTTAAGGACCACTGTGCCAGGGCCTGGGACTTTTGGCAATCAAACGGCATTGATTAACAGGCAGTGAAGGCTCCTTCTGTACCTCCTGGCTCCATCATCTCCCCCTCCCTTGACCTGGAACAAGTACGTGCTTATCATCATTATGGCTTTGATTTAGTAGACAACATTGCCAGTACGAGAGTGGCAGTGCCAGTGTTAGTGCCTGTGATGTGATGAACTCTGACCTGGGACCATGTCGACACAGTCGGATAGATATTTAGTGCTCTGCGCCTATTGCATTGCCGTGCTGGACTTTATATCCGCCCTGCTTTTTGCGATTATCTCAGGATTGGTATTCGACAAGCATGTAAGACGAGGCGAGGCGGATTTCTGTTTTAATTATTTTAACTTAAGGATGAACCCTGTTGAATGCAGCGCAATGGCTCATCCCTGGTGGCCTTGCTCTTCACAATTTTCTGGATGATCATCATCATAATACTGACGGTAGGGATCTACGGTCGAAAGTTGAAGCTGGTACGCTTTTGGCTGGTCTTCACCTGCCTGGGCATTATTCTGGACGGAATTATCCTGCTCTATGGCCTGATAAATGCCATAGGCGTGAATTGGGATGGTGTGAAGATCACAGTGCTGCCTTTCGCGGGTCTAGGTGAGGGTACATCTTGCTTTTAGCTTTAATTCCAATGATTTATGGATCTTTTCTCTTTCTTTAGCTGTGGAAATGACCTTTGTATACATTGTTTACTTATTTTATCCCTATTTGGAGGCGGAGGAAACATCGTGTCCATGTCAATTACAACAGGACAATGACGACTGCTGCAGAATGAATGCTGGCTTTTCCATGGAATTGGAAGATGAAGTCAAAGAGAAAGTCGATGAAAAGCCACTCGATCGCAAGGAACTGAAGCGTTTGGAGAAATCTTCGAAGGAGCGTTTGAGGAAGGAGAAGGCTGCTCTTAAGGAACTGAAAAAACAAATGCGAAGCAAGAGTTAGAAATCCTTTTCTCCCATTTTATCTTAGATATTTATTAAATTATATTTTATTATATTTATCAGTTTTTTTCCTCCTAAAAAGTGCAGCGTCTAGAACAAAGCTTTTAAAGCCTTATCATATTAGGACTGCAAGGACCTCGCACACTTACACGTCCGCCCACTGCCAATGTAAAACACAGAATCCTTTTAAAATAATTTACGCAGAGCAGCAGAGACACTCCTTATTTGGAGAAGGCGTCTTGCCAATGCCCTTCAAAATACATTTATTATATTTTAAACTTAAACAAAATATAAATTTAGTAAAATAAATAAAATTCAAGATGCATTTCATGGCACCGACTGTCTGTCAAAGGCTTGAAGCAAGCTCGTGTTCGCGGGATGACAATGAGAAGCGTATCTGGACCTCGCGGCAGAGGCAGATCCCTTATTGCATTGGCAATCCTGATGACAGGCCTTGCAATAGATCAATGTTACATAGAATCGATGGACAATGTACAGGAAAATGAACTCTACAACTGAAAAATTAAAGGCGATTATTGATAATCAGTTATATTACCAAAATGTTACCCACAAATTGCCATCACCAACAGTATGCCATTCTTGACCAGACCCCTATGGTAGCAGCTGTTACCCAAAATGCCATACAAAAAGAGAAATATCTCCGCCAGGATGCTCACACAGGAAAAGATGATCCAAGTACGTACATACCTGTGCTTGCGCTGTAATTAAGGGCTTGGGAAAAACTCTATTTGTATATTTTTTCCATTTATATTTACCCCATGAATGCCCAGGACCAGCATAGCTATCATCGAAATCCAGAAGAAGCCAAAGAGTATGGCAAAAATGATCAGCCAACTTAGCTTTTCGTGAAACAGAGATTTCTTATATTTATGGACAGAGTTTTGGTTCCTTTAGAATATCTTACACGTTGCTTTATCATCCTGATGCCAACAATTGTAAAGAGCAAGGCAGCTATTAGATCGAAGCATCCTATAGCATAGGCCCAAAGCAGCAGGGTCTTCGGTCCTGGAGTAATATCAAATGAAAACATCTTTGACTTTGCTTTTAAAAAGTCGAAAGTTGATAGATTAAATAAATATTAAAATGCCACAATTAACAGCAAAGTCAAATTTTCTTTCCCTTTGGAGCAGAAAGTTCCTAAAGAAATATAAAAATGTGATGTGATGCAAAGTTGATAAATAAATATATATTTTCTATATTGTAAATTCTATTTTAATATATAAATAGAATATTTTTGTAAAAATATAAAGAAAATAAAGAGAAAGGACATCAAATAGGTATGACTGTTTAATAAAACTACTATTGTTACTCCAAACTGGATATTTTCTGGTATTCAAAATATCGGTATAACAAAGTTTACGATATTTTTGTCTATATTTTTCATAACAAACTTTTCCTATCGACCTAATTTTCCTGTATATATTTTCCTAAGATTTCTATAAACTCTCTTACCGTGAGTGTATCAAAGCGGAAACGGAAACAGCAGCCAAGTCTCGCTGCTGCGGCTGTCGCATCTATTTATGCAGGAAAAAATGACACACACAACTGTACACGAACACACACACACACACACATAATGCCTGATGCTGATGAAATACGTGCGGCGGTATCGTACACACACGCACACACCAGCCATCACTCGTCCCTTGAGGACGACAGAGAGCAAGAGAGTGTGCAAGAGAGAGGGAGAGCGAGTGTTAGGGGGGAATCCCCGTTGACAAATATAATTTACTTTTTTCGCGCTCATTTGCAACTCGATGGGGCCAAGGAAGTTGGAGCCCCGGGGCGCGAGAAAAACCTTTTTAAGCATCTCACTTCCAGTTTAAGTTTTTCGCACAGCAGGGGAATGCAACAGGGAGCTTGGGAAATGTGTTAATATATACAACAATGTGTTGGAAAATAAAACAAGTTCTTTGAATTTTAGAATTCTAAAGGAAATTTGGTAAAGAAAATATAATTTGCAATGAGTTTTCTTGGATTAAATTAATAGAAATTAAAGAATATGCAAGTAAATTATTAATAAAATTATTAAGACATTTGAGCTGAAAACAATAGAAAAAATGTATTTATATTGATAAACAAATTAAAATTATAAAGAAAGCGTATATATTTAATCAGTTTCCTTGTAATCGAAAACCTACTTTAACAATTTCATTATTTACTTAGCTAAATTTGTCAGAGAAAAATCATTTCTATATTTCTATTTATTGCAAGGGATAGGAAAGTTCAAAATAATATTCCAAAATGGTAAATGCTCTGACTGCCTTTGGCCTGGCCATTGGCTGGATGGACATTGTGGGCGTCCTGTGCTTCGAACTGGTTATGTTTTACCTGATACGACGTCGTCGCTCGGCGGAAGCAGCGGACTTGCCATCGTTGGAGGAGCAGAAGACCAGAAACTCACTGCCCAGTAAGTCGCGAATTTTTACAATAATTAAATAAATTAATTACATTAAGTGAACCCAAACCAGACCTGTTGAGCCGAAAGCGGATGAGGGAGAGCGAGAACGCTTGGATATTCTGGGGCTACTTGTTTATGCTGAATATGTGGATTGTGGTTAGCCTGCTTATGATAGCAGGAATTTCATTGGTGGGTTTTTCTGCTTAGTTTCCAGTTTTTCTTTAATTAAATGTTGTTTACCCTTAAGCATAAACCGGAACTTATGACTGTTTATCTGAGTTGGTGCTTCTGCGGCCTGCTGATCGATGTCCTTATGATTTTGTGGTGGATCTTTGAGCTCTTTGTGGGCGATGCCATTGTGGCCATGACCAATATTCTCATTTCCCTGCTAACCTTTGGTAAGTCTTGGGTTATATATCTACTGGCATAGCTTTAACTTATCCTTTCTTTTCAGCTGTCGAATTGGCTTTTGTTTTGGTCATTTATGCCATCTACCTGGAGCTGTCATGGTCACCAGATGTCGTCAACTCCAAAGTGACTTCATATTTTCACCGCTTGTTGCTTGAATAATGATTTTTGATTTTAAATGTCTTGTAATTTGTATATTGAATTTTGCTAAAGAAAGAACTCATTAAATAGCCAGAGGTCATAGGTCATCGTTCATGCGAAAAGCATACTTGTGGCTCGTGCCTCCCAGCTTCCCAGTTTCCCTGCCTTGTATTGTAGTTTTTAATGGTCTGCCAAACGGAAATTGATTCATTTCCGTTTTTTGTTCTGCGCTTCCGCTTCTATCTGGCGCCGTCGCCGCCACTGCTGCCGTTAAAGTCCTGGAAAGGACTTGAAATCAAGTCAAAGCTGTTTTTATTCCTAATTCGGCATCTAATTCTATTTATTTGGACGGCTAACAAAAGTGCGGATTTGTCAGCGACAGTGACGGCAACTGTCACTTGCAACACGATGCCAAAGTGAAAAGCAAAATATTTCTTCTTTATTAAACATTGCTTGAAGTCCGTTTATTTTTTATTTTTATTTCCATTTTTTATACCCTGGAAGAGGAGAGTTCTGGGGGTACATTGGATTTGTGGAAGAATTTATAGCAAATGTAAAGTATGTACAATAAATATTATATTAAAGTAAACACTGTAAAAACTTATAAAAACAATTTCTTCAAGTTTTACTTCTAAATTCTATTTAAAAGCTAAGTTTTAAATGGTTTTAAAACCTTAAGAAAAGTTTCTGTGGCTTTCCAGGATCTATATAACCTTATATGTCCAATTCCAAGAATAAATTCCTTTCGGATCGGACATTTAAGAAGCTCCCAAGAGACATTTAAGTAGCTTCTCTTCAAGAAATTGTTATGGTTTTTCATGAAGGTCTTAGGGCCCCGGGTGTTTGCTGGTCGAGACACTTTTTGCTATAATATTTTTATTTTTTTATTTGCCAGTTCTTTTGCCATGCGGCAGTGGACGTCCTCCAAGGAGCGACTGGCTGCTCAAATTTATTGTTTGCAAATTGAAATTCTTGTCGACACGCACGAGCAAATCCATTGGGAATGCACAGCACAGCACAGCAGCAGGACCGGCAGGAGCAGCAGGAGCAGCTCGTCAGCGTCATAGTCAACGGCAGCCGAAGCTCTGAGGGATTGGGACAGCAACAGAAATAGGAACAAGAACAGGACCAGGACCAGGACCAGGACGAGGACCCCCCACCCAGCCCCAAGCGACATCGAGGACGACGACGGATTTGATGGCTCATCATGGCTTTTTAGTATTTATTAAGACTCTGATGGGCCCCATCAAGCATATTTCGAAAGTGTATATAAACAAATATGTTCGAGCCAAAAGGAGAGGGAACCAAATCGAAAGGCAACACAGCAATTTCCACAGAGCTCTTCAGGTCGGAGTGCTCTCGAAACACGTCTCTGGATGACTCACTCAAGTCGATACTCCATCGAGGACCCTCAGTTGGTAATCAGGTTAGCCTAAGAATCCCCAAGAGTCAGATGTTAGTGCCTCCATTAAGAAACTTTTTCGAGGCTTCATTAAGTTTTTTTATAACTTTTTTAATAGTAAACTGAGTTTCTCTTTTTTGAGCTTAGAGTTTATTTTCCAATGAGATCAGAAAACATGAGACTTAAGTCTGTAAGTCAAAATTAGAAATTACAATTAATCAGCGCAATGCAATATTTAAAGTTCAGCTAATAAGTATAACTTTAACACACTTATAATAAAATATATCGAAATATTACCGAGCTTACGAGTCAAAAACCTTAAACAAAACTACATTAAAAATAAAATGGATCGATTTTGCCAAGAGAAGAGGAAGAGTTGTCGGGGAAAAGGGATTTCAAAGTTTCCCTATTTAAAGCCATTTGCATCCGGCTAAATGGATCAGTCAACTGGAAACATGCTGTCGCTATACTACTTGGTTTTACTCTGCTTTCTCTGCTGGCTAAATGCAGGTGAATATAATTATTACTTAAATTCTTATTAAAAAGTGTTCATGCAATGTTTTTCTTCGAAGGTCAAGCACAGCTAATGGTCGGTTATAAGGACAAGTTAGATGACAACTCCGAGTCTCGTTTCTTTGGAAGATTTCCAGGATTTCCAGGATTTCCAGGATTTCTAGGATTTCCAGAAAATCCGGGCCGTTGGGAAATATCTTTTTTCTATTCCTCTCCGGTATCCCAGAAGGATAAAGACTTTGAGAGAGAAAATAGAGAGAATGAAAGGAGAGAGAGAGAAATGAGAGAGAGAGAAATGAGAGAGAGAGAAATGAGAGAGAACGAAAGGCTAGAGAGAGAATGGAGAGAGATAGAAAGGAGAACGACAGAAATGGAAGAGAAATACTACAGTGCTGAGGAAGGGGTAAAACCCCCCCCAAGAAAAATTGTTAAATAGCAATAGAAAAAAAAAGCTATGGCAATGACAATATAAAACTATAAACTTTACAACCTACCAAGTGTCTTATAGGCAATGATATCAGTGCCCTCGTCAAGTAACAAACTGTAGTTGGCATTACCAATATCATTGATTAAATTGTCGACAAAATTCGACGCAAAATTGTTCGTAATGAATGCCTTACAAAATATGCGATAAAAACGAACCTATATAGTTATTGTTATATACGCACACAAAATGTTAATATTTTTAACTAAAAACTGTATTTAAAAATAAATAAATTCCGTTGCACATTTGCCCAGAAAAAAAAACTACAGGTGTGGTAATAAAGCATTTCTCAGTTATCGAACTTTCTACAAAGTGCCATAAATATTATATTTTTATGATACTTTCCCCTCATCGCAACTAATTGATTTTCTTTGCTGCGAAGAATGCCTCACATTCCACCTGGCCTGGCGATGCCGCAAGCAATTTTAATTAAATTATATAAGAACTTCCCCAACTCCGTCGGCGGGCAACTGACTCACCTGACCCCCGACTCACCTGACCCACCTAACTCTCCGCCCCTCACCTGTGTGCTGGCGTAATCAATGTGTGTCGTCGGTGTGCTCAACTCAACTATTCAATACTCAATGCACTTAATTTTCCGCGAAGAGAGTGTGAAAAAAAGGAACCGTCGGAGAATGGCAAAAGTCTACGCAGGAAATTGATTGATTTCCGCCATCGTTGGAAAATGGCAAGGAAAAACGAGGAAAAATATGGCCTTTTGTATGGAAATTTAGAGTTTTTTTTCTTCTTGGCTGAATCGGAGCTAGAGGAGAAGGGTTGGGGAATTCAGCTTTGCGGCAATTAGTTGGGGCCTTGGGGTCCCGGGGGCTAGTGGCTACTGTGTATCATTGAAAAGCCCAATGTTTTGCCACACCAAACACCAACACTAAACGCACGTGTTACCGCTTCTCATGTGTGTGTGTGTGTGTGCGTGTCCTGCAGGAGTTTGAACACAAGTCCTTGTGGCGGCAAACATAAACATAGACACACAACCTAGCGACTAGCATAACGCGGCACTCGCTGGGTTACTCGCAACTATACCTACATATATCTGTAGCCTTTCAATGGGGTTTTTGGCACAGTTTTCGGGTGTCCTGTTTGCATATCCTTGCCACTGCGTGTGTATGTGTGTGTGCTGGAAAGTTAGAAGCAAAAGCTGTGCTTGTTACACGCTCAATTAAACCGAAAATGACGCCGCTGGAAGCTTAAGTCACGCTTTATATAGTTTTGCATTCAAGTTGCATTTGTCGCCCCAAAACCCGGATCACTATCTGGTTGCATATTTGGGTTAAAACAAGACAGGCGACAAAGAAACATAGTTTAAGCCGGGTTTTTATTGTTACAATGTTGCAGAAGGACTTGGTTTTGGGATGTGTAAATATTTATTTCAAAATCATTATTAAAACTAATTTTTGAAAATTAATTTTTGTAATTGCAAAGTTAGCTTTGTAAAGAGTTATCGTTGAGAATTTTTGTTTCCCTCTTAATAAACTCCATATTTTCCTATAAAGTCTTACTTTATTTACAAACAAGTTCTTTAAAATAATACACTAATATTTAACTTAAATTAAATACTATTTTAAGAATATACATTTATTTTAAAACCGGTTAAGATAATATAGGTTTTTAAATAATTTTACTATATTAACCTTCTCTTCAGCAAACTTGTAATATTTGTTTAATAAGGCTTTCAATTTAAATCAAAATAAAATTTAGTTTCTTACTAATTCTATTTTTAAATTTGATTAAACAATTTAAATTTTTAAATTAAAAATATTTCTTATAAGAAAATCCATTTAATTTTAAGCCTTATTAAATAGGTCTTTACTTGAGAAATTTATTAAAGATCATAAACAACCTAAGCAAGTTCCTTGTTAATTATAAAAAAGCTTATTTATCTTTTAATATGGGGTTTCAATATAGGCTTTATTGTGTTACTTTTGTATATTTTCTTGAGTTTAAAACAATATATTTTAACCTCATAAAAAGTCCTTCATTTTGTCGCCTGTGCCTACATCTCATTGTGTCCTTGCAAATGGAATTGCTGAAAGTGCTCTTCGAAGAAGTCAATTTGTTAAGCAAACCCAGTGGTTAGAGCACTCACCCTGCCACCGTGCATGTTTATTAAACAATTTAAAAAGAAGCTGCACTCAAGGTGAGTACACTTGTGGGTGCAGGTATGTGTGCAAGTATGGAAATAGGACACAGAAACCCACTGCATTTCCACTTGCTTCGCATGGCATCGCCTTAAGCAAATTATCGAGCAGGCATAATTGCTTTAGGAGAGAGTTGGCGATGGCGGGCACAAAAGCGGCTGCCAATTAGCGCTCTGGTTGGTTCCTTCTGTACTCTATAATGTGCTTAGTCAGGGCAGGACCTATGGGCGGCGCTCAGGTGCACACAGGTGCCACAGGACACGTGCCGCACTCACACGTTGACAGTACCACGGTCCGCCAACATTTGTCGCTGAATTAACACTCAAGTACAATGGGAAAAATATTTTTGTTTTAATTTTTAGAAAATAAGCAATGCAATTCGAATCATCTTTAATTTAGTTTATGTGTTTTTAGTGCTATTAAAGGTAGAGATTTCTGTTTAATCTTTGATTAAATGTTTTAAATAGTTTTTCTTGATTTATGTTTTGATTGATTGGTTGTTTGCTTTTAAAAATTCATATTTCTTGACAGTAATGCTATCGATAGCCATCAATAGATTTGAAAATTCAATAAAATCGATCATTTTCGATAATTCTTATGGTAATTTTCGTTAACTTTATTAAATCAGAGAACCATCCACATTTTCCCAATATAAACCAATAGAACAGTAAGTGACCTTGGAATTCCCTCAGTGTATTGTAGGGCCTGCAACATTGTTTTCTCGTCTATATAGTGGAAAAGTTGCCCCAAACAGGACATGACACACTCACTTACACCCACACTTATACACACACACACACACATGGGCGCACTTGGAATTGCAAATCAGTCGACTAATGTGTACATAATCAGTCATGTCCCAACATGTGAATTCCATTAGTGATACACGGCCATGCAAACAAACAAGCATTAATCAGGAGAGGACGTGGGTGCGAACGAGAGGCACCTTAGGAGGGACTAGGATCGGGATCAGAATCGGGAGCAGGACCATGGACTACTCCTGTCAGCCACTCCACACTCTCTAGCTGTCTATTACAGCTGGCATGGCATGGCATGGCATGGCAGGCTCATCATCCGAGGGCATTCGGTATGCCAGACATGCCATATTCCATATTCCATGCTTATGTTATTTATGCTTATTGTCTCGGGTCACCCACCAGGACGGATGGAAAAATATTGTTTCCCACTCGACTTACAAATTACGGCGGGAGCGGCGAGAGGAAGGAGCTTCAGCAGCCGCAGCCCACCTTGATTTATCCTTACATATCAGTGCGGGCACTGAGAAAATTTTAATTAATTCTGACAGAGAGTACAAATAATAAGTAGGTCAACATTTTAAAGGTATTCTTAAAGCAATTAACTTTTAATAAGTAACATAAATAGATTGATTTCGCATGGAATATATTATGTTTCAAAAAATACGATATATTTCAAATTTTGGATAAGATTTATGCATTTATCGATGTTTTCCATATGCATAAAAAAATATCTTAGTTTGTAATTCTTTATATCAAATAAATTATATAAAAGTTTGGCCAAAATATGTATTTGTTTGCCGCTTTAAGTTAAGCTTTATGTCAAGAAAAATAGTTATTAACTTTTTTTTATAACATAAACAATCGATAGATAAATCGATAAATTTACATATTTTTTCCTATTTATATTTTCCGCTTGTCTTATCGAAATTTACTTTAACCCACCTCTGCCTGCCAGATATCCTTTAAATAAATTGTAATTAATCTATAAGTTAAACGATTGTAATTAGTTTAGTTTCTCAGTGCATGGCAAGGCGACGTTCGCTTAATACGCCATTCATTTGGTCGCGTTATACTTCATTAAAGCAGGAACCGAGGGTTGGAGTGTCGGAAGGATTCGTTGGAGCAGCCGGAGAGGGAGCGAGAGGAGGTTCGTATCCGTATCCGGCGCCTTGGCCGCAAAGTGCAGTCGGCAAAAATTATGCGGCTCGTTTGCTCCGCCTGGAAATGCGAATGCGATGGCAATGGCGATGGCGATGGCGATGACGATGAGGATGGCAATGCGAAAGGACGATGGCAAATAGCAAATGCAGTGCCAACTTCAACTGGCCTGGCCATTCGTTTATCCCTTTGTTCTCATTTATTTGCATGTCATTTGCTTCGCCCGGCATCTGTGTCGCCCTCTCGCTCTCGCTCGGCCCCAGTACTGTCTCATTTTCTTGTGCTTGTTCTTGCTTGGATTTACCCGGTGCTTTTCCCAGTCGCCGCCCTGTACGGGTCTACGGGTCACGTTTGTCTGCCAGGATGCCAGTTACTTATGGCTGTTATGTGCATTATCAATATGCATTGTACGGCGCCTCATGCCGCTTTATATTTTGCTAGCGTTTTTCTCCTACTTTCGAGTGGGTATCACAAATTGGTTGTCCTGGTTGCGCAGGACGCAGGCAGAGACCAGTATCCATCCTGGCATGCTCAATTATTTATGGATTTAGTTGTGCATTTAATGCCACTTGCCAGTACTTCAGGGTTGCAAAACAAATATGGTAAAAATATGCAAAATATATAGTACTGATTACCAGTCAAGTTTGTTAGAAATATATTTAGGAAGAGAAATATGTTATGTTTGCTTATGTATTTTATTATTTTAGCCATTTTTATGTCTGAGGAATTGAAAAAAAATCTGAACATTTTAAGGCAAATAATGTTTTATACGAAATAATACTCATACGCAACGTAGGATTCCTAAAAACTTGTTTTGTATATAAGATTTAATTTTTCCTGTATTTTTATTACAATACCATTTATTTTATTTTTTTAATTTTAAAGTATTGCACTCATTTATTACGATATATTCATTTATATATACAAACATACATATGTATGTTCATATATTACTCATACGCAAAGGTGCCGCTAAAAAATATAAACATTTCGTTTAATAGGAATAAATACAAATATGTGCTTATTAGTTTAGTATTCTAATTGATTTATTATATAATTTTCAGTTCAGTTCGTATTAACACGAAATTATTACATCATATTAATCATTTCCCACTTTTCCTTAAAAAATACATTTGCAAGCTATTAAAAATATTAATTTTTCTTAAGGTTTTTTTTATTATAAACGTTTTTACTAATAGAAACCTCAAATATATTTTTTTTTTATATATTTGTAATGTATTTATTTCTCATTTTCTGCATTTTTTACTCAAATTCAATAAGCAGATTCGAGAAAAGAGTAATCACACTTCGCTTTGCTCTCAAACTTCTCCCTTCCTTTACTCGCATTGGATATTTTGCCTCTCTGTTATGCAGTTTTAATAACGAATTGCTTTTTTATGGTTTCCGGCTTATAGAGCAGCACAGAAATTGGCAAAAGAACGACGAAGTTGCCGTAGAGCGCAGCATCAGCATCGCAGGAAGATTCTTAAATCATGTCTTGTTATTTTTTTCTCAACTATTTTCTTGTACTTATTTATTTTTAAAGTTGGACCAGCAGTAGTGGCCTTAGTTATTTCTTTGTTAATACTGGCTTGTTGTTGTTAGTTTCGCGGAGCTGCTATTATTTTTGCTTGTGCTTTGTTAACCAAGTCAAGACTGAGCCAGCTGCAGCTTCCGTTGTCGCCACAGTTGCCATTGCCGTTGCCATTGCCGCCGACTGCCATTTGTTCGCCGGTCGTAATTAGTGCCCATGGCATAGGGCGCACTTCCCCTAACGCTCTGCTTCATCCCCCTTGGCACTTGGCTTGGGACCATTCTCTCAACTCCCCAAGCAGCTCCTTCTGTTGTTTTATGTACTGGAAAAATTCAAATAGAAATAAGTAGAGTTAGTCAGGCCTTAAAGGTGGGCTTAGGATTTAAATTTAATTATTTTTTTTTTATTAAAAAATATTTTTAACCAGCCCATGTAAGCTGGAGTATCCTTAAATATATTAAGAACACATACCATATTTTTTTTAGTGCACTCAGTTCGCTTTTGTAATCACTTTCTGTGTGTGAGCCAAGAACCCCGAAGAAGATTTTCACAATTACTTTGGCTTGCTGCTATATCCTGGCCTTGTCCCCTTGTCCTTTTACCGTTAACACACTCGTTACCTGGCATTGAATTTCCCTTTAATTAGAACCTCTGTGCTGGCCAAGATTAGTGATGAATTAGCTGGTGATCATTAACTAATCCAGCGATTTGGAGGGCGAGTAGCGTGACTTCCTCTCCTGAGATTCCATAAATATTAAATAGGATGTTACGCATCGCACCACGTACCGGAAGACATATCAACTTTCTCGCCGGCTAATTGCCATTTACAACTTTTTTCCCGTCTTGACTAGAGAAACTTTTCAACTGCTTCGCTCGGATTCCCATTGTGGCTGCCAATTCAGAGACTCGATTGCTGTTGGCTTTTGTGGCCATTGTTTGAGTTCACACAGTGCGATCATTAATTTCGCAATTAGCAGGCCAACCACCTGACACGGCCCCTGCTCCTGTTCAAACTCCATCCTCCACTCAATAGCTAACATCTCTCCCAGGCTCCTTGGCAAAATCCTGGCTAGGACAAAAGTCTGGGCATAGCTTTAATTAATTTTGCGCAGCAGCCACAAGTGCACAAGGGGAAAAATGTGTCTATAATAATTTGGGATAATAATAATAATTGAGACAATTTATATATTTAAAATTTATGAAGTTTATTTGGAATTATGTTCCTCGATAAATATTTATAAACAAGTTTCCTCTTAGAGGGCAGGTTTTGACCTGTTGTCCTGTTG
Organism: Drosophila seguyi; assembly: GCA_008042675.1. Classification (NCBI taxonomy): domain Eukaryota; kingdom Metazoa; phylum Arthropoda; class Insecta; order Diptera; family Drosophilidae; genus Drosophila; species Drosophila seguyi. Next base: position 24,028 of record VNJU01009114.1, on the reverse strand, counting down.
TTATATAGAAAATAAATAGTATTTAAAACTATTAATGTGTTAATGTTTTGAATTTCTTAAACATTTCTATTTATAAAAGTATTTATAAAGTATTTTGTGTTGCTTTGACATGGTTTCTGGTTTATTACAATACTCTTTAAAATAGGTTTACACTTCCTTACGTTACCTTATTTTTTGTATTAAATTTCTCTCAGTATCCCTTTGCCTTGCTATATTCTTTTTCGCCGACAACTTTTAATGCCCGAAAATTGTCTGAGGAAACCTGTCAAAAGAATCGACAGCTGTTACCTCGACCAAGTGCATTCCATTCTCACTCTCATTTACTTTCCCTGCTGATTTTTGCTGACTAACTTTTGGCCCCGGCAGCAGCAGCAGGAGATCTATCTATCTATCCATCTAGCTATGAAATGGGCAGAATTTAAATTTATGTAGACCCAATATCTTATTTATATTCACATACGAGCTGCGGATGGAGGGATCCAGCTGTGTGCACTGCTAGCTTTGCATTTTGCCTGGCATTTGCTTTTAGTGGCAACAACAAGGAGCTACATATATGGCAGCTACTATATAGACATATATGTACCTAGATAGTATATCCTGGCGTCATGGGCGTCGTCGCGTGTTAGTTACGTGAGGCCAAAGCGAAATTTTCTGCTGACGCCGCGTTGTCAACTTTCACTTCACCTGCAGCTGCGGCAACAGATTCCTTTCCCACTCCTTTTCACTCTGCTGCCACTCTGCACTGAAAAAAATATTTAAAATTTTAATTAAAATTGTGGAAGGTTAAAAATAATATAGTAATATATGAACGTGAAATTTATATCTATAGAAATAATGCCAAACTTTCGAAAACGGGCTTAAAATTTTATTTTTAATAAATAAAATATTTTAGGTTAATTTTTAAACAATAAACTATATCAAGTTTGTTGCAGTCTCTTGATTTTATATTGAATACTGAAAAACTTATTTTTTTACCTATTTTTGTTTACCTAAAATAACTAAAAGAAAAAGTCGTATTATTGAGAGAAGCGAATAAAATATATCATCCCTTCCAAAATTATTCCTATAATATAATAATAACTTCTTCATCGGTAAACTATTTTTGCTACCGATTTAGAAAATTAAATAAAATAACAAATAAAATAAATAAAATAAAACTAACACAATCGTAAGAAGAAATATCAAGAAATATAATTCTTTTTTAGCTTTAAAACTTGTTAAAAGAATTTAAATTAATTTCCCTAAAGGAAACTTTCGTTTTTCAGGTGCATTTGCCTATATATAATACATCCTATTCGCTGTCCTTGTCGGCATCGTGCATTAGCAGCAAATAGTCAAATAACGTTGATAACACTCATACGCCATGCGGTCCCTCGTTTTCAACTTTAACGTGAATTATGTGCCTTGGTGAAAAGTTTCGGTTCGTTTTCTATTTTTATTATTTTTTTTTTTTACCATTTCTCCCCCCTTCCCTGTGTGCTGTGAAAAAGTTTTTCCTTATTTCGCTGCTTTTTGCCGTTGATGTAATGAAATTTGTTGAATTGTTAGGATCCCCCCAAAAAATGAGAGAGGGGAACCCAGAAAAACCATTAAAGCGTATTTGGTGCGTCGATAAAGTTTCGGCTGAAAGAGCATTTCACAGATTGATTGGCATCAGAGTTGGGCAGCCTCTGCTCCAAGGATACACCCCTCCGCCCCGAAAAAAAAGAGAAAACCCTGGCTAATGTTGGCCAAATTTGCGGAGCGTGTGTAAGACAATAAAAGTAATTGAGTGCGTGGCGCGTTGTTACGGAGTTTTTGCCACTGGGTACTTTCTTTTTTTCCCCCCATTTCCTGCCTCAGCCTGTTGTTATTGTCAATGTAGTGTAAATTGTGTGTGTGTGTACCGGGGCGACACTTTCTAAGGCGGGAAAATTGCCAGCGATGGGCGTTTGCAGATTGGCCCTCAGATTGGCCCAAGCCATTACCGTGAGCTACTCCTTGATTCACCGGGATCCCAAGGAGTCCGTCCTTGGGTTCCTGATGTGTGTTCGTTGTCCGGACAATGGCGATGGCGATGACGATGACGATTACACTGGCTATTTGTTCAGGAAGGCAGCAGGGGGGGTGGGTAATTCTGATTATCTTTTCGGCGAGGGTCAAGTGCGGATGAAACTTTAATATTAGGAATTCCAGGTGTAGTTTTACGCAGAAATAGAGAAAGGAAAAGCTGGAATGCTTTGCTGAAAATCGTATTTTTATATTTTATATCTCGTATTTTGCTATATTTTCCTGTGTTTTTCTTTATTTTCCTTTATATTTTCTGTTTTTAGCTTTATTTCCGAGAAATTTGCTTTATTTTGTGTTATTTTATTCGCACGCAAATCCTTTGTAAGTGCTTCCCAGGATCATTAAACTGCTCACCCTTGCGTGTGAAGGAACACTTAAAAAACCAGTGCTAATTCTGGTCATTAAGGGGCTTTAAAAAAGCAGTTTATGAAAGCTATTAAAGCAAATAATTCAAGGAATTATGGTTGGCGTAAATAACTTTGTTGAAAGAAGGATATTTAGTAAAATAAAATAGTTCCTTTTATAAAAACAAAGTGAACTAAATGAAATAAAATAAAAAAACTGTTTGTATTCTGTGCTGAAACTATAATATTTAAATATTTTTCACTCAGTCAGCAGCGAAATTTATCTCTATAAATAATATTTACAATATTTAAAAGTAATGCGAAAGCTGCATACTTTATTAAATATTTTTAATTAGTTTCATATAAATTTATTTGATTTCTTTGAGTTTAAGTTATGTCTGTCTAACTATATTTTAAAATATATTTTCCAACACATTTACTTACATTTCCTAAAATTTAAGACCAGTAAATAATTTTGCCCAAGTGCTCTCAAACCTCTTTGCCGAACCATCATCATCTCCTCCACTTTCAGTTGTCATTTCCTCTCCTTTTGCACTATTTACTTTTGCCGCTTCAACAAACAAAACTGCGTTCCGCTGCGTACTCTCCGCCTCTCCACAATTCATTCATAATTTGCATAACCAAGTAGCGTCCAAAGCGGATTGCCATCTATAAACCCAAAACCTCATTCCCTACCCGGTTTTTTTTTGGCGGAAAATGTGCACCCGTTTCATAACTTAATTTTAATTGAATTATGTAAATCACATGCTAAAAATTAGCAGGCGCAAACTATTTTTAACGATGCTTTGTTCGCTTTTAATTAAAAGGCGACTGCAAATTAAATTTAATGAGAGCAAACCTCCGTCCTGCGGCCAAAGTTCTGTCCTTCCTCCCCTGGGAGTATTTACATGGCCGGATGGCTGGTTGACTGGCTAACTGGCTAACCGGCTAACTGGTTGGTTGGGACGATTTATCATCGTTATTTGGGCCAAGATTAGCTCGAGCTGAACCTGGCAACTGACTATCTGACCCCCGGTCCAATCTGCACTTGCAAATGATGTTCCGTGTCCGTGTCCCCGGGCCCTTTTGGAAATTATGCAATAATCTATGGCAATGCATTGGAAACTGTTGCCAATGGCAGCGTTGAACGTAGGAAGTTGGTCAAAAGGAGCCGGGACACAGCAACAAGGCAAGAGCTACAATGCCAGCAAATACAGGTTAATGTCCTTTCAGAAACCTCTAATTAGGAATTTAATTACGCTGATTTGCAATTGAAAGTTCCAACTGTTGGAAATTTATATATGGTACATGCTGAAATGGGTTTAATTTTAGATAGCTGAAAACGAATATGAAGGAAATTGTTATGTATCACCACAGGTTTTTGTTTTCTTATTTTAAATTAGGTTTTTGAAAAGTTAAAAGTGTGACTTTTTAAAGGCGGGCATTTATTTACTTGTAAGAAAAATATTGTTTTACATAAATGAACAAGATTCCCAAGGCTTTATCATCACAAGTTTTTATTTTTAAGTCTTAAAATGTTAAAATATAGCTATAAATATTAAACTGTTTTTATCTAAGGTAAAATCTTAAAGTAGATCTTAGATTTACATTAGGCAAAAATAAATAATTTCTTGTAATATTTTTTCCTATAAAAAAAAAGAGTTTCCCAATTTAATGTCCAACCCAATACTATTTTCCCCTTACAGAAGTCCCACTGTACCACGATAAATGCAGCGACATCCTGCTAAAATCTGCTGCATACGTTACGGCGCTCAGTGGTGTATGTGTGTGCGTTAAGTTGGCCAAGTGTGCAAAATGTGGGCATGTGTGTGCGTGTCCTGGTGCGGGTAAGTGTGCCTCCTTTGCCGTGACAATCCGTTTAAGCGCTTCAGTCACTCGACCGTGAAGTCGACTCTGCAGCTTATCCCCTCGCCCCAGAAAAGCGCTTTCACAGCGCGGACAATGACCCTGGACTTTTAATTATAAATACGGGCCTGCATTTAGCAGTAAGTAAATGCAGAAGGCCTCAAACTATTTGCTCATTATTTAAAAGCACAATTTATATTTTTAAACTGCATAAATTAAGGTCGGAAAGAGGTGTTTATGTAACTGGATTAAGCGTTTTCAAAGCCCAAATTAATAGTCCATAAACTGGTTAGTGTTTGCCGAGTTGCGGCTTTAATTATCACTTTTTTCATGGCTTTATATCAAACGGCAAAATGGAAAACGGAAAACGTTCTGTTTTTAATAATTAACTTTGTCTAACTTTTTTGTGTTGTTGCGGTCACAGTGTGGGTCCTAAACACAAGGCATCATCTCACAGGCCATGTATAAATCAATTAAATCTTTTGTATTAAAATAAATTGAATTTTAACCACAAGCCTGGCCAGTGTTAATCGCCTTAATGTGGCAAACAAAAAGAAGAACAAAGATAAAAACAAACAAAAAACGAGAAGTAAAACACATTTTTACGACTTGTTAAACCAATTTCATTTGCATATTCGTATTTATTACAATTGCAGCCGGCAAATGTCTGGGCGTACATTATCCTTTAATCATTGCAATGTAGCAATTACATATCGAGGTATTAAATTATATCAATTGAAGCCGAACCCGAAAGCGTTACTCAATTTGGGGATGGGAGAAAGTGTTGCGAAATTTTGTATATATAAATGTATATTTTAATTATGTTTGATACACAATTCGATACTTTTTTTTAGATATTGACAGGGTTAATCTATAAAGGGATAAACAAGTAAAAAACAATTAAAATCAAATGTTTTTTGATTACTTTAATAGAAACTGCGATAATCTATTGATATTATTTGCTAATATACATTAAATTGTAGCATATTTTTCGATATGTTATCTTGATATATAGGACTTATTTTCTTGGTACACACTTTATACATATTTATACATATACATATTTATACATATTTATATATAGTTTTTAATATTTAAAATTTCAATAATTAAAGTAAGTACATTAAAATATTGATCATATTAATTGCAATATCTGTAATAATTTAAATCATAGGGTACTTTTACCCTCCATAAACATTCCTAACTCAATTGCTCTTTTTATGCTAATGCCAGCCAGTCAGAACCTCATTTGCATAAGGATATATATACAAACATATATGTATATGGAGAGTAGAGAGGGACGCCTCTTCTCACTCAAGTGGAACAGGACGAACGTATTTCATTCGATTGGCATGGCATAATTTAAATTACCTCTTGTGCATGGCATTTATATTGATTTGTATTTGCTGAAAGTTCACAATTTACTCCTGAAGTTTAATCTCTCTATGCACAACTTTGACCCCTCAAGTGTATGCCAGAGAAATCCCGCATAAATACTATCGAATGTCCCAAAATTTGCATATAGTACAAGTGCCTTTGATTAGGCAGCCAGCAAAATGCAGTAAATTTGACTAATTACGCATACGCCATGTGGTCGGTGGCTGCACAAAAATCCAATATAAAGTTGCCCCCCATAAAAAAAGCACATAACAATATATAAATTCTTTACAGAAGGATGGATGGGAATATGGTTATGCCGGGCTTCATGGATTTAAGCGCCACGCATACGGATTTGTCGATAAAAAAATAAGAGGAGTTACAACAATGCACATAATGCCGCATAAAATCGGGCAGGGGGCAAGCAGAAGGGGTCAAAATGGAAATCATGCTTTATTTATGATCCCCAACGCGTGGCTCTGGATGCCGGAAAGATTGACATGACATGACATGCCAATCGTGCGGCGAAATGTCGTTTTTTTATTTATTGCCAATACCAAAAAATGTAGCAAAAAAATGCAACAAAAATTAAATTTATCCTTCTTTTTACAAGACCGAAATTTGTGCCGAAAAGTAATTTCCAACCGGCTTTTGTCAACTTTCCACTCACAAATAATTGCTAGCACTCAAGTGGCGCCTATTGTGATTGAGGGTGAAGGAGGGCGGAGAGTGCAGCGGCGGGGATAGTGAGCGTTTTAAAATAATTTAACAGCATTTGTGAAGCGCATTCAAGGCGACTTCCGCTGCTGACTGGCAGGGAATGGCTTTTGGCTTCCTGCTTCTAGTGCTGTTGCCGCTTCGCCTCCGACACTGACTGCGACAACGTTTGTGCAATTTGTCATTTGGGCAAATACACAAGGAGACGAATGGCCATGTCCTTTGGCGGTGCGGAGGGCGGCCAAAGATGTCCTGAGCGGAGCTTCTCCTCCTCGGCCAAAAAGTGTGAACATTGCACATGTGCGAAGAAGGCCACAAGGACAAGCCCCGGCAGCTGATGGGTTGCATTTGTACAGATTTTCATAGGAGTCGCAGGACCCGTGACTGTCTTCGCCTACAAATATTTATTTTAGGTTTGAGGGGGAAGTCTTAGCTTTATAGAAATAATTTTTGATTAATTTTTAAGGGTTTTCTGGTACGACCCAGAGAATTTTGATAGCACATATTTTAAGGATTTTTCAACAGCTACCTTGTTACAATTAAATTGCTTTTAAATAGTAATTTTCTTCCTAATCCCCCGACTGTTCTCCCACTAATTCTTATCCGTAAAAGCTGTAAGGAAATTTGGTTAAACCTCTTCGCACTTTTGCACTCAATCTTCTTCAGTCTTCCTCGAGGGGAAACTTTTGCCCCGAAACAATCAACATTGTCTGACGAGAAGCCTTCGCGCAGAAAACTCCGAAGAGGAAGCTAATTAAGTACAGAAATTTCTCATCTATGGCTGAAATGAAAATTTTGCACAATTTAGCGTTCAATTAAAAGTCACTTCCCCTCGGATAACGGATGTACTGAGGGGGAGAGAAAGTCCGGGCCAATGCAGCTTCAAGTGGTCGATGGCAAATTGCACTTGAGTTTATTTTTTACGAAAAACTAATTGCTTTCATTATCGTTCCGCTGCAGCAGCAGCAGCAGTAGAATCCCGATCCCGATCATCGTCCGGACTGGGAGGGAGTCCTGTTTAAATATTCATCGAGTGGCCGTCCTGGCTGAGTCTTTTCCTGAACCCCGCCCCCGCATGCAAACAAGTTTTCGGGCCATACAAATTGGCCAGGAGGAACAGGGCTAAAATGGGAATGGGCTATTGGGTTCTTTGAATCCTGCGAAATAGCATTCCAACCAAACTCCTCCCAAACTCCTCCCATCGCCCTTCTAGGATTGCCAACGCTCTACGTGACCTTGCCAATTGAACGGGTTTAAGTTCTGCCATTGATTTTCGTTTGCTTTGTTTCCCGTTGTATTTTGCACTGTGTTCCCTTGGCAAACAGCTCAATTTCATTTTGCCCTCGCTTAGTTTGCCATGAATAAACTAAAGTTACACTTGCCAAGGTGCACGGAAAAGAAAATTTGATTTATTATAAAATTTTACCAGGAAAAATGTGTAGAAAACATGTTTAAAACCTATTTTATTTACTATAATTATTGAAGCCAGGAGGTGGCAAATTCTCCAGGTTTAACGCTTAAAATAAAACACAAATTGTCAAAGCAAAAATATCAAAGCGAAGCTGTCAAACAAAAACTGTCAGCAACAAATTATCCATTTTATAACTTAATTTTCTAATTAAAAAGCAATGCTTTCCCCTTGATATTAACAGAGTTAAGCTTTCATTTCTTTTTGTGCATAATTTTGGAAGAGGAAAACCCTGACTCAGCACAACTGTACCTTTACCTTAACCATTTTGTAGCTCACCTAAGTGCTTCATAATATTTTAACACGCTTGTCTCTGGCTCTGGCGGTGGCCCTGGCGCTGGTCCTGGTCCTGCTCTTGGTCCTTATTCCTTCAGCATCCCTCCACTGGCGTCCTTACCAGGTGCTTAAGTTTTTCGAAACTTCTTGGCAACTTTTACGCTGTCTCATAGCTCCCAGCTCGAGCTCAAGCTCTTGGTTCCATTGTTTCGTTTCATTTTTCGTTTTTTTTTTTGTACGCTTTGTCTTTGGTATTTTAATTAAAAAACTGTCGTTAGTTGCGTTGCAAGTTTAAATTAAACAGGCCAACAAATTCTCCGCGGAGCTGCCAATGGCCGCGAATGCCTCTCTAAGTTGCGGCCGCTCCGGCGAAGCAGCGCTGAACTTTTGAATATGAGTCCTGGGGAACTCACTCGAGGAGTTGGTATTTTCGGTTAACCTGTCGTCTTTGAACACTTGACTTTTTTAAGGGAAATTCTGGAAGTCTATAAAGTAGAAACTAATTTATTTTCATCTTGTTATTGGTTACTTAAATTGTTGGTTTTCTAATTAATATTAAACGGGTTGTAAGGAAAGTGGTTTTTCTTTGAAATATTATATTAATAGGAAGTAGTTCTTTCAGAAATTATTTCTTATATTTATAGTCTAATATTTATTTATTAAATCAAATACTTATATTAACTAAAGAAATCCCTTACCAAAACTTCAAGTCAAAACTCAATCGACCTGCCTGGGACTGTGAGTCGAGTCCTGCAACTTCTGCGCCTCCTTGATTAACTCTCCTCGTCTCAATGTCTGACTTAATGGCCACTAATTATGGAAAGTATTGCTAATCACTGAGCCCCAATCGCTTTATTAATCGGATTATGCGCCGAACACACACACAACACACACAGGAGAAGTCGAAATACAGCCGCGTGCTTGATTAGCCATCAGAGGACTAATTTGCACATTGATGGCGTCTTTTATTGAGGCCTCGGCTGGCCAAGGCGAGCATGTTGATTGGCATAATTAGAGCCAAGTTAGTGCGCTCGTACGTGCTGTGTGTGTGTGTCAGTGTGTCCTCTATAACACTATTTCATTAGTTGTGCAGCCGGTGCCAGGCCAGGCCCTAGAATCTGAAGACTGCCAGCCGGGGATCTGCATTATTTTAGTTGAAACTCCACTATGCCAGGCTGAGACCACAAGCGGAGCTTAACTAGGAATAATAACAAGGCTATAAGGAGACACTGGATACTCAGATACCCTAAGAAAATATATTTAGAGTGAAATTTGTAATAGTTTTCTATATAATATACTATATTTTATGTATTAAAAGAGTCAAGAAATTATTTATATATTAAGAAACCTATTTTCATTTTACTCAAAAAGTATTTAGTTACTTGTCTGTAATTTTCCACTAAATATATTATCTTAATTAAGAGAACAAGATACTCTAGACACCCAGAATCGAGGACCCTCCTCTAGGGTATATAAACCAGGAGAGGAACTTAATGAAAACATGGTAATAAAAGATAAGCTGCTTCTCCATGTGCCTGCTGCATGCGTGTCCTCTTTCTCTTAAACCAGAGCCAGACTCGACTCCATTGTACTAGCTTCCTATATCCTTTAGCCCGGAGATAAGGGGCTACGGACTCGACGCATTTAAGTAAAGTGTCAGTGCAAATTGTATCGAGCTCTATCTCCATCTCTTGTACAGCTTCTACGGCTTCCACAGCTTTTCCAGCTTCTCCCAGCTCTTCTCCAACTCGTCTCCATCTTCCTGCATAAATGAGACACGCATATTAACTGAATTTCAGTTCGAAACTAAACTCATTAAAGGATGCTCCTGCTGCTGCTGCTTCTGCTCCTGATGGGGGGAATCCCCTTTGGGATTGGGTTCGGATGAATTGCGATGCCATGGGAGAGAGAGAGAGAGTTGGTTGTGTGTTGTACTACGCGATTGTAATCACACCTGCCGCTATAAATTTGCTACCGGGGATTTGCATGGCCAACAATTAAATGAATGGAAAACTTCGCTTTAGCTGGAGGGAGAGAGAGAATGGCAGAGCTCTTGTTTTCTATTTCTATTGCTATAGCATTTTAGTTGGGCTAAAAAGATACTTACATGGGTTCAGGGTTTATACGAACAGAAAAAGGGGTTTTGTATTACAATTTAGGCTTCGAAAACATTTCCTAAACAATTTTTATTTTTAAAGTTATGGTAATACTCACTTTAAACTTAACTTTTTTGATAATTTAATGCACTTTAGTATTAAATTTATAAACTTCTTTAAGCATCAAGCAATGGCTTCACTTTTTCTATATTTATTTTCCCTGAAAATCGTTTGATTTTCGCCATAAAAGCTGCAGCGTGTAAACAGCGTGTTAGCGAATGGGGAAAATGGAAACTTGCCTGCAGGAATTTGACTGATTAGCCAGTTTTTGGAATGGCGTTGCTGCAAATGGAGCACGTGACTGCCAAAGAGAGACAGAAGCGAGAACAGGAGCAGGAGCATGAGCAGGAGCAGGAAAGGAGCCACGCTCATAGCTTGGGGGAATCCCCGATGCTGATGTTGATGCTGATGCTGATGCCACCGCCGCTGTGCATGGCAAGTGCACGTTTTGTAACGAATTGAAAACATTGTCGTCCCTGGTAATGCCACTGTCACCATCCCCATCCTCTCCTGCCTCTTCCCTCTGCACTTTACTCCACTCATTCAGTCATTCAGTCATTCATTCATTCATTCATTTGCTGCAACATTGTTGTGAAGCAGCCAACAATGATGTCGTCTAATGAATGCGGCAACAGTTCTCGACAGCAGCCGAAATTCAAAATGACTTTTTATCGCTTTTAAGGGACCTCGAAACCAAACAGAAATGAAAAAAAAAAACAGACAAGAAGAAGGATCAGAGGAGCTCCCTTGACAGGCGCCCATCAAAAGCCTTAAACAAACATTGAGTGCATCAAATGGCATTTTCAATGACAATTTCTTTCAATTAAATTGACATTTCGCCATTTGCGCTTGAACGGGCAGTAAGGACTTGCCGGTGCACTTGGAGAAAGGGTTTTTTAAATATTTTTTTGTAGACAATTAAAAATTAGGAACTCAATAATAAGTTAGTTATTTAAAGGAAATTCTAAAAAAGGAAGACTTAAATGGCCTGAAAATGATTTAGAACCAATATATTACAAAAAACATTGAGTAATATTAATTTTTAAACACTAATATAATTCGATTTAAGTCTTAAAAGGTTTGAAATTTATTTATTTTAAAGCTATTAGTAATCAAGTAAAGAAAAAATAGGCATGGCTTAGTTAAATCTCTAAAGTTTAGACTGAGAATGTTATCTTTTTTAAATAATATCTTTAGCTATTGATAAGTATTGATTAGTAAAATGTTTCTGAAGCCAAGAACTAGTTTAAGTTTAAAAATACCTATATAGCTACTATATATTTATATATATTTATTTTAAAACTTACATATCTCTTTTTCCATGTGCAACTGCACTTGGGTAATAAACCATCTTGGGTATTAAATACAAAAATGAATATCTAGCATGGCCCAAAGGGACTCTCCCTCTGTTGATTGCACTGCCATCGCAGTGAAGCCAATCCAATTCAAATTTCAGACTTGGCTAAGTAGCAGCGAAAAACTGAAGCGAAAAGTTCAAACAAATGTGCGGCGGGAGAGGGCTTGGTAATGGGTGATGGGGCTGGAACTGGGTCTGGGTCTGGTTTTGGGGTTTGAGAGGGAGCTAGTTGGTAAGCCCCCCAAGCCAGGCATCAAGTTTTGTTGATTTTCGGTCCACCCTTTACCTCCCCTTCTACTCCTCCTCCTCCTCCTGCTGCTCGGCGCAATCCTTTTAGCCCTCCGCCACTGCATTCCGCTTTTTGTTAATTTAGCATAAGTGACGAGTGAGTGACTCTTGGCAAATGCCTTTTGGCCAAGAGCGTGAAGATTGATTAGAGCGTGAAAATTGTTGGCATTTCGCGGGCGGCCCTCTCTTTTTTTTATCACTCCGGAGGAGCTGCAACGCAGCTGAGCCAACAATTGATGACTGTCAATGGTACATAATTAATTAACATTTAATTCGGAGAGTGCACTGCATAATTTATAGACTCGCGAGCGAAATAAAAAATATAAATATTTAATAATTATGCTTTATGCATGCGACAGTTGCAAATGAGTGGCTTATTCCCTTTTCTCATTTTTTTATTTTTCCATTTAGCATTGCACTGATTGGAAAATTTTATGATTGACTGACACAAAATATTCATGCATTATTCCAAATACAATTAAAATGTGAAAGATGAGGGTAGACTTTTGGTAGGAGTCGTGACTTTGTTAATATTTAATTGGTAGTAAATATCGTTGATATATTGATAAAGAGTATTTTATGTAAATATATTTATATAAATTGATCTATACAGTTTACTATTTAGTATATTATTTAAAAACAATTACAGGACAATCATCATTTATTCCTATAAATATTATATTCTTAAGTTTGCCGTATAAAAGGTTTACCTTCTATAAAAATAGAAATACTTATTTACCAAACTCTAATCCTAATTTCAAATTTAATTGTTTGCCTTTAAGAAAGCACTTTCTAATTAATAGCCACACAAAATGCCATGCACTCACCATAATAATAAATAATTGATTCCTCCCCTAATTCAACCCCCTGAACTGTCTTTGAATTCATTAGTTTTCCATTGAAAAGTCGGTGGTTAGCCTGGTGAGAGGCATCTATTTCGCTTTGCACTTAATGCTGGCTAATGGCCCAACAACCTGACAACCATGAGACATCACCAGCAGACCCGGCAACAGCAGCAATAACAACAGCAACAGAATCAGGAAGCAGGAAGCGGGGCAAAGCATTGGCAAAGAGGCATCAATCATACGCCACGTAAACCGCAAGCCGAAAGCCGCCAGTCGAAAGCCATTTTAAGCTGCATATTTATGGCTAAGCAGGGAGCGGTAGCTGCAGCTGGCAAGGATTCGGACTGGGAATGGCAACGGGAAGCGAGAAACATGCAAAAACGTTGCAGCTGCGTGTGCCGAGGACGATAAGCGAGAGAGAGAGCGAGAGCTGGGAAAGTGGAGCTGGAGCTGGCCGGGATTCCGTTTCCCTGGGGATTCACAACGAGATATGCATGTTAAGTTGCGCCCGGCAAAGTTATGCCCCCCCGATCCGGGCCTTCTCCCTAGCCTGTAGCCTGTAGCCTGTAACTGTAACTGCGGTTAAGTCAACAAATTAAAACTTTTTCCTAGGGCGGGAAATGAGGAAGACACAGAGTCGACGGCCGGAACTTATGCACGAGTTATGCGCCAAGGAATAAAATACTATTTAATTAAACTTTTGCACGTGGCCACGTTTGTGTTTGCCTCGAAAATATAATAATTTTAATTCAATTTACACTCGGTAAATGTTGAGAGAGAGAAAGAGATCCCATAGCGACTGCGGAGAGTATTACATTTAAAACTAATTTGGACATGGCAGATTTCCGGGGCTCTGGCCACGTGATTTTCGGGGCATAAATAACCTGTGTGTGTGTGTGCCACCAGTGCGTCTGTTTGTTGCTCATTTGTACGAGCAGAAAAAAAAGGGGTTTTCGGTTATATAAATTGCTTGTGAAATTGAATCTTTATGGTTCAGCTGGAATATTTTGGCAGATAGTCTATAAATTATGGCCACAAAGGGCATACACCACACACACACATAGACAGACACAAAAAGTTGTTTGGGATTTTTCTCCCTCTTCCTATATATATATTTTTTTTTCTGACACTTTTCCGCCCTACCCTGCTGCCCTGGGAAATGGCTCGCATATGTTGGCACTGCTTTTGTCTGCTTTTCCTGCTGCTTGTGTTGTTGTAAATGATTATCTTGGGTTGTCTGCCGGCTCATTGCGTTAAAGTGGCACATTTTGTGGCCTGGCAAATGGCTACAACATTTCGAAATAGTTTCTAAATTAGTTTGCAAATGTTTTTCGTCTGTTTGGGGGGGGGAGGGGTTGCTTTTGAGCGATGATTTAAATTTAGCCCCGTCACATGTGGCGTATGCGTAATGTGTGCTGGTTTGCTTCTCCCCCCCTCAAGGACCTGCTGTTCAAGGGTCTGCTCTTCAATTTATCCGCACCTATCGATGGCTGTACTGTAGCTATATCCACTTTAAGCATTTACAATTTGCACATTTTTCACGCTGCGCACCCCGGCGTATACGCAATATGCTAATCAAGCTTTCATAGCATACTTTGCAGCTCATTTGCATAGTACTCACCAGCACCCACACACCCACGAAGAGTTGCTTTAAAAAACCATGCAGTTTTTTATACCCGCTATATGTTAAATGTATGTAGCCATATATGATTGATTGATCTTGGCATCATCCATTTGGCAGGGCAGCCTGCTCCTTTCGGGTTAATTCCCTGAGAGCTGAGAGACGAGAGACGAGACCGAGAGACCGGTCCGAGACCGACTTTCCATTTAGTTACTCGGTTACTTGGGCCTCCTGCAATATTCATGACGTTCTCGAGTCGTAGTGAGTCCGTGAGCAAAGTCAAATCGAGCCTTGGGCCTTTCGTTCCTTCGCTCGTTTACAGCTGTAAGTGTTGTAATAAGTGAAGTGTATTTATCCAACAACAAGCTGCAGAGCCCCGGCAAACCGGTAGACGTCCTCCTTAAAAGCCTTCCCTTTTCCCGTTTCCCTCCTCCGGTCCGGCTCACGGTGAAAACTTTACGAAACGTTGGTAAAATTGTTTGCGGCCATAAAATTGTGTGCAACCGAAGCTACCAGGGTCCGAAAAAAGCCCCCAGGCTGAAGTTGTAATTGGGAATGAGCTCGCACAGACATCGGACTTGCCGTTGGGCATTTTGTTAGCTCTTTTCGGCCAGGAGAGCGTCCTGCAGCTACACTGTAAATATTGATTATAAATTTTGATTTGGTTTTAAGTCTGGTGAAATCTTTAAGCAGCAATCAATGTTTATATGCTAAGGCAATGGGGGTTTATTTACTAATTTACATTTTTGGTTGGTTGCAAGTTGAAGATTTTAAGTGGAAAATATGGGGTTTATGCTTTACATTAACGAAGATAGAAATGATCGATTTTTAATTGCCAAAAATAGCTTCATTTAAGGTTTTTTTAAATAATGTAAATTTATTCATATGAAAGGCAATGTTGTAGTGAACAAAATTGGTTTTATTTAAAATGAAGAAAGGTTTCTTCTTAAACAAAACATAAAAAAATTTTTAAGCAATTTTCCAATGCTTCTTTGAATTGAAAATTAACTTATTTTTACCAATTTTATCTCCATTGCATTGTTTTAAATTATTTAAATTTAAAAAGGAACAAAGTTAGCTTCATTTCCTTTAAAAACAATAACAAACCAAATAGACTGTAAAATAAATAGCTACAAATATTTAGGAATAATTTAAATATATTTTTTAAACATGCTTTCTATGTTTATTTTTATTTGCCTTTCTAAATAATTTGAATATTTTCAAATTTTCCTCTTTTTTCCAGTGAACCCAGCTCATCTCTGTAACCTATCAAGTTATTAAGTTTATGT
The DNA here is from genome assembly GCA_008042675.1 of Drosophila seguyi. Lineage (NCBI taxonomy): Eukaryota > Metazoa > Arthropoda > Insecta > Diptera > Drosophilidae > Drosophila > Drosophila seguyi. The sequence continues at coordinate 8,375 of VNJU01009114.1, read as the reverse complement.
AATTGTTGTTCCACTCTCAGCATTTGATTTCGAATGGCTTATGGCAGCTTAGGAGGGCGTTATCTTCCTATAACTTGTCCCCGGGGCCGTCTCTCGCCTGTCAAGTTTTCAGTTGATTTCCCCTTTTTTTTGTTTCAGTTTGCCTGCTTCCGCTTCCGGTGTCAGTCTCAAGTTCAAAGTGAGTGGTAAGAATGTGGGCTCTAATCAGTCTCAGCTGTGCAGTGCACTGCAAAATCAAGTGTCAATGCGTTGACTCCTTGTTATTTGTAATTCAGTCGAGCACAAATAGAGAGATGAGAACGAGTGATGAACGGCAGTCAGTCGTTTGCTTTTCGTATTCGTATTCCTATTTTGTATTCTCTATATTTTTGAAAGGGAGAATTCCTCATGGAGCTGCTAAGCAATTTGCCGGCATTCCTTTGGCTTTGTCGATGCGCCTTGTCGGCAGTTGATTAATGATGACAAAAGTGGGTAGCCAGGAGCTCCGTGGAAAGCAGAGCGGAACGGAGCCTGGGCCTGGGCAGAAAGCTTAATCAACAGATGCGACAGATGAGGAGCGTCCCATGTCAACCCCAATACCGGGGGGGGCGGCCTCACCTCATCATCCGCGCTTGTCCTTGTTTCGTGGTGGTGGTGGGCGTGCCGGCGCTCGGTTACTTTGATGTTGCCTCACGTAGCCACGCCCCAGTCCGTGTGCCCGAGGTCGGCATAAACATAAAATTTCCCGGGGAACTAGCTTTAAAGTTGGTGGGAGGACACAGCAAAACCTAACCCATTTCCCAGGATATGCTGCCCCCAAAAAACGCAAGGCAATAGCTAATAAAAATTGTACCAGTTAACTTCGAATGGTCATTGTTTTCGATTCGAATCGATTACCCTAAAAAAAAAGGCTGGCCATAAATCCTGCTGCCGGAAAACATGAATCATTTGAAGGGACCAAAGGCAAGGAGCTCCCGGCTCTCGGCATAAATGTCACAAAATTTGATCGAAATGCCAATCAATTTGAGGATCTGCACCGATGTTGCTGCTGCTCCTGATGCTGCTTGGGCATTCCAAATATCTCTTTCGCATTTCGCGTATTTAATTTCGTTTTATGGCATTTTATGGCGGGGCAGGCGGACAGGCGGACAGGCGGACAGGCGGCGGGGCATAAGTCAAAAGCGGCCATAAAAAGCGTCTTGCTGAGGCATGCGCTTGTATTACGCATACGCCGTGTTGAACACGCAATAAAAATACCAATTGCAGTGTGTGTGTGTGCGCGAGAGGAGGCGTGTGGGGGCGTGGCCATTGGCATTGTTTCGTAATGTGGCTGCATGCAAAATTTATTGTTGATTTTATTTTCACCGTCGTCCTTTTTACACAACACATTTCCCGCTTCCTTTTTTGTGCATTTTTATGGGCATAAATTTACAAGCAGCTACCGGGTTGGGTTCGGACTGGGCCGGGGTCCTTTGGCGCCTGGCAAGCCAGGAGGCGGAGGCAAAGGCAGCGACGCCCAGGTGCGTTATTGTGTCAGCCTTGACCGACAGTTAAGAGAGACAGAGAGAGGCAGAGTTGGAAAATCTTTAGCAGGCATAAATTCAACTGAAAAGCCACCAGCTGGTAGCCCGAGACAGCTCCAAGTTGAAAAGTTAAATATACACAAGGCGTTTATAAGAAAGCACTGCGGGAAAAATCAAAAAGAGTCAGGAAAAGCTTGAAAAGAAATAAGTAAAATTTTATATAAAAATAAAAAAGCTATTTGGCATATAAAAACTATTAAAAAAGACACTAAAACCCTTTGATTCAACAATTTATTCTGTTCTCTTTTACTCATTACACCTTTAAAATTATTCACTTAACTTTTTTCTCACCTTAAAAATTGATTTCTTCCTCCGTAAACTTCAAGGCCTAATCAATTTTGTATAACCTCCTTTATTTTGTTGTTTATTTTCCTTATTTCTGTCAGTGCTCTTGTTTGATTACATGTATTTGCGCCTGGCTAATCCGACGAGTAAGGACCTCAAGATGCTTGTCTATTGGGCACGTGGCAGCTTATATGTACTCACATATCCTTGTTATTGTGCCTGCCTGCCCCTTGGAAACGAGCGTGAAAGTATTTTCAGCATTTTTTGGCGTAGCGCTGAAACGGCCAATTAATATTCCCCTGCCTCAGTCTCGTATTTTTTTGCACCCTTACCTGGCTTTTCCTTTTACCTTTATTTTCGGGGGTGGTGTACCTCCTTGCCGTTTTGAGGCCTATTGATTTTTTGTTACCTTTGCAAACTTGTTGAGGCCTGAGCGGCGGCGGCCACACGCCCAACAATTAAGCCATTTTGTTCATGAACTCCACTTGGCGGAGGGGGTTTTCCCTTAAAGAGGGGGCTGGGAAACTCAGAGGAGGTGTGGGTGTGGGTGACTGTGTAAATGCGGCTTTGTGTGTTGGTCCAACTGCAATTGATATCGCCCCATTGCATTCGCTTTCGTGTAATTGCAATGCATAATTCGGATGGTTCGGCGGTTCAGCGGTTCGGCGTCAGGTGAAGCGTTATAATGCGCTTATATCCTGCGTCCTGCGTCCTGTGTCCTACCTCATGTCGGGGGCAATCTCTCGGAGGCAGCCAACTAATATAATTAGGCAGATAACGCGTCCAGCCAAATCAAATGCAGTTAATACAAGTCACAAGGCCACACGTGCTTTGTCCCTTGACTAATCGAAAAGATAAACGGCTGAGTGATGACTTGTGTTTGCATTCCAAGGGGTAAAGTTGGACTAAAGTTACTGTAACAATTTAACAGAGATTAAAGTGTGACTGGAATAACTTAAGCTTACTCTATGAAAAGAAAAGTAAGCCAAAGGCATTATAAAGGGGTGTTCTTTTTCTATTAACTATTAACAACAAATTTAAATTAAGAAACATCGAGAATATTATAAATTTAGTAGGAGGTTTTAGCCATATATCCTTGCTAAGTATTAATTATATGAGTAATATATTTATTTTCAATTTTGTCAACTTGTAAATTTAATTTATTTACCCCATTAAATTTCTCTTTAAATAAGTTAAAGCAAATACTCCCAAGATAAATTTATTTACACTTTAAATAATGTTTTATTCGCTGTTTAAATTTACTTAAAAACTAATTAAACTAATTGCTTTGATAAATGCCAAGATTCCCAGCTAGTTATTTAGTATTCTTGGCCACTTGTTGAATGGCTCTTGGTCCTTTGGTAGTTTCCAGACTGGTTGAGAGCCAGGAAAGGCACACACACACACACACTGGTGACTGCTTTGCTGTCACAAAGTGTTCGCACAATTATTTTAAATGACTCGACACAAAAATTAAAAATGCAATAATTGCATAATGAAGGCGTGTGTGCCAAGAGGGTCGAAAGGAGTCGGGCAAGTGGCCAAAACGGATGAGGCATGCTTTTGCCGAAGCTTTGTGTGCATAATTCTGGACTGGATCTGGTCCTCTGTGGCCTCGGCTAAGGAACTGTGCACAGGACCAAGTAACGACACAAAAAGAGGTCTCCACGAGCGGTTTGGCAATGGTGTGAACAAAGAGAGCAAATCCAAAGCGGCTTAAATGTGTGCTAAGTGCCGTTGAGCTTATAATGAACACACACACTGGGCATTTACACCTGAGCCCACGAATACACACTGAAAGGCACTGAAAAAAAATATAATTATAACAGGAAATATATTTTTAAGGGGGTTAATCACAAACTGCTAAGACAAAGTGTTTGAAAAGGTTTAAATATGTTCCCATTCTTTGACCTTTTCAACTCTTTGCATTTTCTGGAATTTACGCTACCATTTTTGTTGTGAAAATCCCTTTAAAACCACAGATTTCTCCCAGTGCCTTACACACACAAACAGAAAGTCAAAGACACGACTAGTGGAGACACGCATTGAAGCAAAGTTCTCCTCGCCTCAGCAGCCAGCCCCCTTCACCGCACTTCCGGTGTTTGTCCAGGTAAAGCTGGCGGGCCAAAACGCAAAAACCACAAATACCGCCAACACATACAGGCCCCGGTCACAGGCACAACACCCACAAAACCCACACTGGAGGCACACCAGCCCCCACAGAAAACACACAAACACACAAAGCTCTGAACTAGGCACAGGCTCAACCGCAGAGATAGAGAGAGAACGAGAGAGACTCGTTTGTTATTCTGTTTTTTATGATTTATTTGCCAAACAAAATTTCCGTTGTCATCTCCTTGATTGATGGCCCCAAGGTCCTGGGGTCCCGGGATGCTGTCAGTCTTCCTATTCATTTGAGTGTGTTATTAAACTCCATGCTTAATTAACGCAATTATCCTGGCCATTTGTTTTGCCAGCCAAAAGTCCGTCAAACGTGTGCTTCGATGAGGCAAACTCTGGACTGAGGGTCCTTCGAGGCACATCCCTCAATTACATGTCACATCAAAGTGATTTTCAACGCGAAGAGAATGGGAGTGCACTGAAATATTGGGAAAGTGAAGAGGTTTTCTAGGGAAACTGAAATAAGATATATATATTTAAATTTGATAATAAATAAATAAATAAATCAGACAATGTTCTAAATTAGGTAAATTGATTTTTCAAATATTTGTTATAGGTGCAACATTTCTAAGAAATTTCTCTTGTGACCAAAATGTTCTGCTCTATTTTTCCCTTAGTGTAAATTTTCCCCATCATTCAGCCCCCATTTCCCCCCGCAGGCTGTCAATGTCGCCCGATGTTGATCACAAAAATTGAATTGTATATACAATTGAATTCTGTTTTTGAAAAATGGCTGCACAGCAGCCGGGCAGCCGGGCAGCAGACCCGCCAGCAGCCATTGCATAATTCCAGCACAGACAGACACAACTTCCGCTGGGAGTGGCAGGATGGAGGGATTGTGTTGGAAAATTCCCAAGGGCTAGAATGGACTTTTCCAGCCACGAAAGGAGAGGGGGAAAAATTCCTTGCTGCAAGTTGCAGCTTGAGTTATGACACCACCGTAAGGTCACGCCGGCAGTAGTGGCAGCAGCTGTCGCTGATGGCTGGCAAAGTGAACTTGGACAGTTCCCATGCATGGCAAATGACAGTCGTCGAGGTGTTCGAGGCTCTGCCTCGCCGAGGACTCAAGTGCAATGATGCGGCAATAACAGTTGGCCAAGAATGTGCCAGGCATTCGTCGTCGTCTTCGTCGTTACAGCATCTCTTGGCTTACATACTTGAGGGCAGCCAAGAGGGTGGCAATTGATTGTAAATACGAAAATGATTACACATGAAATTGGGTTACGGTATGTGGAAGTTTCCGCGCAAGGAGGACATGAGCTTCGAAGGATATCTGCTCACCACCAAAGGCAATTGACATTCTGGCGCTGTGGCTTAAATTAAAGTAACGAATATTCTGAGGTTTAATTTGAGATTTAAGCCATTGATTAGCAGTGGGTATAAGTGATGGGAAATAGTATAAATTCTGAGAGAAGGGATTATTTGATTATCTAAATAAAAACAGTATTTAAAACCTACATTTAAAAATCTAGACTTCATTTATTTAATTCGTTTTCAAAGCTTAATCATTTCTAACTTTATTTTTAGCCACAAAAATGTGTCAAAGACTCTTTGAATTGTCTTTTAATCATTAAAAAATATTAAAGAAACCATAGGTAACTCATATAATTATTGATAAAAAAAAAACACCTTGACAACAAACTCTCTTCAGCAGTTTCAAGGGTTCAAAGTCTTACAAACACTTCAGAATCTGCTGAGTCCTCTTGGACCGTCTAAATATTTAGACAATCAGACAAGATTTGCGGCCAAGTAAAGCTATTTATTTTGTGGCTAAGATGCCGGCCAGTTGGCCTGCTCCGCACTCCGCCTCTGCCTCGGCCGCTGACTCCCAAATCGATCCATGGACATGGACACACACTCAGACTTTGGGCTCCCTTTGCGGTGTTTGGCAAATGTTGCAGCCCAATGGAAATTTCGTTTACGTTTCGGTTGCATTCCGATTTTGTGGTTCCAGGCAGGGCCCGAAGTGGCCTCCAAAGCAAAGTCAAAGGTTGGAATGGCAAAAGCCAAGGAGGGGATTTTTCATTAAGCGCGCAAATGAGGTCAAAGGGTGAACGCCACTCGGATTGATGGCCGGGATATTCGATTAATTAGAAATTTGGCTGTCAGCTCCTGTGGGCTTCCTGAATAATTAAGGCTTTAAAAGTGTACTTAAATTTAAGGTGATTTTAAAGGATTTATGAACAAGATTAGTTGATTTATTAGACATTTATCGTGCTAGAAAATAAAGGGTGTAAAGTGAATCCCAGACATAATGTTGTTCCATTTTTATATCCCCTTTTTTAGCATATTGCATATTGCAAATTCTGTATTTTCCGAGGGGATCCTTTAAAAACATTTAATTGAACAAGGCGACAACGATACACTGTTAATTATAAATTTCCCTGCATATTTGCCCGCCGTGTGTGTGCGTGTGCGTTTTTATTGCGCAGCATCGGCAATTAACAGACAAATATAGCAACAAATAACTGGCAGCCAGGTTTTGCAGATGCTGCGATTTTTATGCCCAACGCTGCCGCTGAATTATTGGCGGTTGTTGTTCCTGCCACAGCTGCCGGCATTAATCCAACACGCGCTCTCTCGTCCGCCTCCGATTCGATATGGACAGTGGCACATCTAACCGATGCGCCTCGTAAACCAGCCGAACGAACAATGCCCCATCCGGGTGGATGCTCCGTTGCAGCCCAGCATCAGCCCAGGCCAATGTACATTTTTGCAGTGATTTGCGTCCATCGGCATGTCCTGCGAGGATTTTCCAACTCAGTCTCTGGCCGCGAGGCGTTTTCGTGTTGTTTCGTTTTTATACGCAGTGATATCGATGAATTTTTTGGGGTATATAGGTTTGAATACAGGATAATATATAAATAAATAACTAGAGCTTTGTTTAGGTATAAATTTATGGTATTTATATAAGTTTATAGCTGTTTTTTTATTAAATAAATATGTATATGAGTTGGTTTACCAGGGAAGGGTTTACCTTTCACCCACAAAGTCTTATTGGCATTTATTTTATTTCTTGAAATTGTTAACAGATTTAAGTTTTAATTTTAATTAATTCTAGTGGCAATCCGGAATATAAACCAAGGGGTTTTATTTTTCATATTATGCTCCCAAAAAGATTTGAAATTCGCATTTCTTGAATCAATATTTATCAATATTTTTAATATAATTTTCTTGGTAAATCATACTTTAAAAAAATCATAACTCAGTCAAAGAAGCATGAAATTCAATTCCGATAGCTTTTCTGTGCTAGTTTTTGTAAGGTTAATAAATCTGCATACCAAGTATGAAAATTTTAAAAATTTAATTTTTTTTTCGATTTTTTGACAATTTTAATGATGTAACCCAGAGATGGGCACGCCGTGGCTCAATTTGCTCACACTGCTCAAACCGTTATCTTTTTTCGGAGGCGCCAGCAAGTCGTGCCAGATGTTCGGTGCTCGCGATCAGCGAACCGTGAAGTTTTACAAAAACAACGACACAGACTTTTGGAGCAGGTAGCAAGCACATCGCCGCGATCTCGAGTTTGCAACAACACAATCGAAGGGACCGAACTCGCAAATCGTACCAAAAACAAGAACAATTTTAAAGGGAACTGCGCGGCTGGCGTTGACTTCTGCACTAAAGAAAAAACGTTTGGGTTTCTTTTGCAGTCGTTTTTCTTATGCGGACAAGAATGGATGAACATATTGAAAGCTCCCAACTTGAGATTAAATATTTCTTTACGAAAATTACTAATTCGGATCTGATGCAGTGCTTGATTTGTGGAGCGACAAGTGCAGAAAGAACTTATAATATTCGCAGACATTACAACTCCCAACATGAAAGTTCGTACGGCTTGTTGGGTGATACTGAAAGGGTGCAGCTTATTGCCAAGTTAAAGGCATTACTCTCCGCGCAATTAATTAAAGTGGAACCAGAACCAGACAACAAAAAAAACATTCTACTAGCTTCATTCGTTGTGAGCTATAAGTTGGCCAAAGCTCAAAAATGTTTGTTAGATGGCGAGTTTTTTAAATCCACCTGCATTGACATGTTGCAGTGTTTTGAAAAGAAAGGTGTAGAGATGAGCAAAATTGTGGAGCAAATACCGCTTTCTCGGCGTACGGTAACGCGAAGAATTAATGAAATAAGCCAACAGCTAAAAGAAAACCTAAAAAAAAAAAATTAGTAAATGTGTCTACTACTCGTTGGCAGTAGATGAGAGCACTGATATTAACGACGTTGCCCAAGTGTTAATATTTATTAAATTTATTGACACCGATTTCCAAGTCGAAGAGGAACTTTTAAACTTAGTTCCTTTATATGGAACAACCACAGGAGAAGATATATTCACTGCAATAGAAA
>VNJU01009113.1:0-79754 GCA_008042675.1 Drosophila seguyi | reverse complement strand
AACCGCAAGAACACTTGTTTAAACAACAGCTTAACACTGCACTTCAATTTCAAATGCAAAGGGAATGGGCAGAAGTAAGACGAAACCGAAAAACAAAGACCGAAAAGTCTGGCGTGTGCCAGGGTATACACGACCAAAGCAATGCCTTTTAATTTGAACCACATAAGGCAGAATATCAAATATAAACATTTTAGCTTTGCCAAAGCATATGTTTAATACTTGCCAATATGCCATTCGACTAAATAAATAAGAATTCATCAAATATAAAATTATATATTTATAAATATTACATCTTATTTTAAAAAGGGTATTCTTACGGCGACGCTACACACTTTGATTTCGACAGTGATTTTCTTCTCTCCCTTTCCTCCATCGCCATCTCTGTCTAATTTGTGTACTGTCGAAACCCGTTGCTCCGAATCAGTTCGAAAACAAAAACAAATATACAGTGCGAATGTCGCGCGACATTGACAGTAGCCGAGAGTAGGTAGAATTTTGTCTGTGCCTACTTCGTTTCGAACTTCGCTAAGCGAAGCCCATGTAATTTGTTTTTGTTTTTCGAGCATGCCGCGTGGAAAACCCGTGGAAGTGGAATTTTGGTACTGCAGGGATTTTACGCAATTCACTTTCGCTTAAGACTTATTTTTAACAATGATGTTTAAAAAAATCCCAAAATGAAACCTTATCTAAAGTTCAGCAGCTTTATTACAGCTTTATAAATACAGATAAGACAAGCTTTTCAAACTCGTATAGGGAATAATAACTTTGACAAGAAGCTTGCCACGCTGTAAAGATAATGCAGTATATATACCCCATAAGTAATAAATAGTAAAGTAAATAATATACCCCATAGGTATAAAGTGGTTTATATGCTTTTAGGAGCAATAAAAAAAACTTCATAATAATCTGAAATTTTTTTGGTAAATAAATAATTTTTCCACGATTTTGTGCCTAAAAATATAATCACACCCTTGCAGATTTCTAAAAAAATGAAATACTTCATCAGAAAAATCAATCTATGCAAATTTCTCTCTCTCTTTTTAAACAAATAACAGAGAAATAATAGCAGAAGACCCTGAAGATTTTACTAAATAACTTTCAGAGCACTTTCGGCAGAATTTTCTAAATACAAGTGTATACAAACATCGGCTTGCTAAGACTAGAAAGAAAGTGTTCTACACTTTTCTAATGGCATACTTAAAATGTTCTTTTTAGTATTTCTTAGGCAACTGCGTCGAGTGACTGCCGACTGTGCGGTGTATTTTCATTAAAAATAAATATGAACATACCCGAAATCTTTAAACTGACCACCTATTGCTGGTACGAGATATTTAAACAAATCAAATTAAACTGCGAGACAAGTGACAGCCTTAATGACAAATATAACCTGGTCAAGTACTTGGATCTCATCAACTTTGTCACAAGTCTAGAGTGCATTACCAAAGTTTTCATGCAGTGGAACCCGCAGCTCTACGAAGAACTTGACATTGAAAATACTTTCCTGAATACCTCGCCCCGGATAAATATTGATTTATCAAATCGTTATGAGGCCGTCCAGAGAGTTTCGGAAAGGGACAAGAAAATATTTTGGAAATCCTTTTGTAGTGCCATCGAAGAGAATGAAAAACTGGAGTGTGTAGACCTCAGCTATGAGCCAAAACAGTTCTATCCGGATCACTTCGATAGATTTGAGTCCCTTGTAAATGCACTCAAAGATAAGAAAAAACTTCAAAGTTTGGGCATACAAATGAAGGGTGAGTTTTTCTGCAAAAATACTTAATAATTCCCACTTATAGAGATCTCTGAGGGTTGTAGGTTATACCTTCGAGAATGTGCCCGCGTTGGGCAACCTGAGAACTTTATACCTCGATGTGCGAATGGCTGCCAAAGACCTGACCGAGCTATGTCGTTCAAATCCAAAGCTACTCTATCTCAAGTTTAAAAGTACTGAGCTCTATGGACGCTTATCAGATATAGTGCCATATTGCAACAGACTGGTGCAGCTCAATCTCACACTGAAGCCCGGGGTGGATGCCAAGGAGTACGCCCCATTGGCCAAGTTACCGCAACTCAAAAAACTCAGCCTGAATGGAAACCACCAAGAAGGTACTCTCGTTGACTTGTTCAAAGGCCTCAAAATGAATAACTTGAAAAGACTATTAATTCCGGATATTTCTCTCAGTAAGGAGGAGACGCAGGCGCTGGCTGAAATAAATTCTTTAACCCTGATCAAAGGTGCCTTCAGGGATATGCCAAGCATTGCTAATTTGTCCAGGATGCCGAGGCTGCAATATCTTGCCGTAAAAACTCAATCAGAGTCTGATTTGCTAGAGCCCTTAATAGATTTAATAACTGGAACCTGTGTGGAAATCATGTCAGGTTCCTTTAGACTTTTAATGTTTTTTACCGAGGAAGATGGTGTCCTACGCTTGAAATTTGATCTTGACGAAAAAACGAGAACACGTGAATGTGATTTCTTAATAAGTCATCTCGTAGTCTCCCTTTGCCAGCGATTGGCTATAAGCCAACTGTTTTTACAGGGTGATTTTAGCAACACCTTGGGAAAAACAATGTTTGGTATTTTGGCTTCCAAGAAGCCGCAGATCCTGCAGAAATTAATATTCTCGCGAGATAATCTCCTGAGTGTTGAGGAAGGTAGTGTACTGGCAAGCATTCAATCCCTAAAGGTAATATTTTGCATGCTTAAACATTTGGAAAGTATAATGGCCATTAAGATCCAGCAACTCAATGGGCTTGCTGAAAAGGCTGAAAGATTGGATAAAATCAAAACTGCAGAGGTGGAAATTCGCTTTAAACATGATAGTGATAATAAAGTCACACTAACTCTTGACTTTTTCGGCGTCGAAATTGACCATAGAATCTTTGCTCCTTTAACAAATTTGCATAACTTGAGAAGTGTTGAAATCAAAGGGAATCTGGTAGAATGTTCTCCTTTGGGAACTCTTCTTAAAAGCTTGGACTGTGAAAATCTTCAGGAACTACAAATCCACATAGTAGGACCCGATGAGCTTCGAGCCTTGTCACAAATCAATAGCTTGAAGGTCCTGAGCTGCGGCTTATACTGCTCTCAAAATATTGAATACCTTGCAGATATGAAGCAGCTTGAGTCCCTTACCTTAACCGTCCATCCCAAGGGCTCTTTGAAAACACTTTTCCAGCTAATGGCCTCCAAAGAAGATCAAGTACTCCGCAGACTTAATATCCAGCACATAAATCTCACTTCCGAAGAGATTTTCCAAGTTAGTCGCATAAAATCTTTGGAGCGAGTATCACTAGGTCGAATGTTTACCGAACGGAATCCCTGGGTTACGGAAAAATGGCTAAAACAACGGAGTTGCCAAAAGTGTCTGGCTCCTCCTGAAAAGCCCATTGATCGGCCGCATAACAGAGAAGTCCAAACAGTATGTAGTCAAAACTCAAATGAGGCCGAATTGGTTGCTAGTTATTACTCGAATTTCTTATTTAGACATTCACCAGAAAGTGCCAGCAACTGGGAGCCCTTGGCCGATCTACCAAATTTAAAGGAACTATGTCTTTATGACTTTTTTGAGATTGAGTTTCTGCTAAATCTTCTAAGGAAATTATGTCAACCTGATCATCAGAAAATCTGCAAGCTTTCCCTCATTTTAAACCCAGAGCGTATCGGTGATAATGAAGAGGGCCTATATAAGACCATCAAACAGATTGGCTTTCTACAAAATCTAACGGACTTGTACTTGGAGAACTCGGAGGGTTTTTTTCTAATTGATCTCTTGGACTTGCTTCAGACTTCGTTGCTACTCCGAACCCTTAAGCTAAATAGAACATACATTGATTACGAGGAATCTCTGAGAGTTGGCAGAATAAAAAACCTTGAAAAACTGCTGGTGGGATTTTCGAATGAAGATAGCTTTCTGGTGCTCACAAAATTAAGTGAACTTCAAGATTTGCATATAAATTCGCCTCATGAGAATATCGTTAATAAAATAATGCCAATTTTAAGAACATGTAAAAATCTGAAAACAATTTTTCTGAATCAGGAATTGAGTCAGGAATTTATTAATTCTTTTCTGGAAACTCTGAAGTCGGTGAGAGAGCCCAGCACTCAGGGTCCTTTAAAACTAAAAGCTCGTCTAAAGGATGCTGATTTTCCAGTTAAGGTATTATTGTTAACATTTTTTACATTTTCATAATTATATTTCACAAGTATTTGTTTCAGTTAAACCAACTTGATTCAGCCTACTTAAACATTGAACAAGAACCCATAGATGAAGGCTTACTAGAAGCCGATGAGCTGGAAATTACAGCCATGAAAACACTATGGAGCCGTTGGTGGTAAAAAATACTAGGTAAAGTCTAAAAGTTATTTATTTACTTAAAAAAAAAACGAAATATTTACAAATGTTTCTTTAAACAGAAAATAAAAGGAAATGAAATGCCCGACAGCCATTAAAATGCATTCGAATCGGTACACATTTCATTACTAATCAGAGCGATAGCCGCCGGAATGGTCATGCATTTTTAATGCCCCATTTTGTGGCCGGAAGGAAGCGCAACACGTAAACGTGTTAATATGGACAACGCAATCTATTAATTTGTCAACAATAAAGTAAGACAGCGACAGGCGACATCGTTCCCGAATGAGAGCATTGATTGGCCAGGATGGGCTCTCTTGACTCCATCTCCATCTCCATCTCCATCTCCATGTCCGTCTCCAGCTCCATCTCGGAGCCCGGGCCCGAGCTTGTTGTCAGCACAGCAGGTACGAAATTAATATGCGAGCAACAATTAAGATAAGCGCGCAAAGTTGTGAAGTGGCTGCTGCGAGGAGGGCGCAGTCGGTGGCCCCAATTGAGGTTGTCCGGCGGAGCGAGACCACAGCAGCAGCCGCCAATGACTAAGGCGACAACAAGCTGGCAAGTCGGCAAGTTGGTAAAGAAAAAAAAAACGACCAACCGCCAGAGAAGACACCAAATCACAGGGAGAAAAAATAATACAAAAATCTGTCAACAGTTTGGTATTTCCTATTAATGTTTTCAAAGTATCTGTGGAGTTTTTTGCATAAAACGTTAGTTTAAAGACTTTGAAATACTCTTTAACTTAGATTTAAATATAATTTAAATATTTTTAACTGTTTTGGTATGTTTTTTAATCACTTATTGTTATCTTATTTGAATTTGTTTTATTTATTTCTTTGATTTTAAATGCGATGAGGTGTAAACCAAATGTTGGCGATAGTAAACTAATATATAGAATAAAAAATGTAACAAAAAATATTTAAAATAGTTTATAATGCATATATTTAAGCCCAAATATTAACTTCAATCCCCTTCATAAAATAATCACTTAAGACTTTGTGGTTAAATTAAAAAAGATGTTTAATATATAACCTTTGCTGTACATATTCTTTTGACAAACTTAATAAGGTTTAAATGAAGCCAACTAGACCTAAAAAACATTGTTTATATATATTTCTTAACTTAATTTAATATATTTTTATAGTTATAAAATGTATACTATTTTCTTCCTTTATTTATTGCTTAAAACTGTACCACTTTTTTCCCTCTGTGTAAAGAAATCCCGGCGAAGAGCCAGGGAAGCGATCTTGATCGCACCTCGCCAACTGCTTCCTCTCACTGCAGACTCTGCGGTAGCCCGGGAACAAAAAGTAAAATAAAAACAACACCAGCAACAGCAGCAGCTAAAATATTTTATATAAGTTGGGAAAAAAAACTTTAACCGCATCCATTAAGCAAGACCTTGATGACAAACGGCGGCAAGTCTTTCGTACGATAATAATAAGTATTCATTTCAGATATAATTTTTTGTCTGCTCCTTGCCTGTGGCAGCGGTTTTCGCGCTTTTATTATTATTGTTTCTTATTTTCTCTGTTTATTTTTGGTATGTTTATACTTATAATTAAAATTAAAGCTGCCCTTTAACTGATTGCTGATTAGTTTTGGGTAAAGGAATTTTATTATTAAATTAAATGAGATAGGGAAGATGCCACCTTGAATACTTTTTAATTAATTTCTTTTTATAGCGAAAGTAAAATGTTACTTTGAATGAGGTAATTTCTGCTTTAATAATTATTACATAGTTAAATGAGTAAAGAGAAATAGTGTACAAACTATTATATAATTTTGCCAAAATTAGAAACTGGAAACCAAAAACTTGTATCTTATGTAAAACTTGTTCATGGTTTCAATAGCATTTAATTTCTATTTCATTCTTCATGAAGTTTTAGTTTTCAAATTAAATTAACTTGGCATTTGATTACAAAATTTATTTCTTCTCCCTTCTCTGCTACTTTCCCCCTGTCGTTCTATTTCAATTTTGATATATTTTCCACTCACATTTCCCCCATTCAAATCTAACCGACAATCGTAACATGATCAGCCCCAATTAGAGCTTCCTTTTTCCTAAAATAAACCGAATTGCAATCGATTAAATTGAATCCGATTCAATTATGCGAACCACCTGCCAGTGGGTACTGAATGAATGAATGGTTGGATGGGCGTGTGAAATGATTGTTGTGTTAATTTTCGCATATGACACCGACGACCGACGCCGACGACAGGGAAATTCGAGCATTATATGCGGTTTATTGGCTTTGATCGATTGAAGGCGTCGTCGTCGTTGAATTTTTTCATATCTGCGCCAGCCATACGGATCGAGTTTCCTTGACAGCTCATTCACTGCGGTCTGGCCACATCGAGTTTTTTACGTGTTTATATTTTTTTTAGCATATGTTTTTGGTGGAAATATTTCGAACCGATTTAGCTGGCCGTCAATTACCGCTAGCCACCTGATGACAGTTGCAATTAAAAAAGCGGCGGAGACCCGTAGTTGCCTGCCAACATGGATGGATGCCTGTTAATAGACATGTAAACTGCAATTAAAACAAGCTAATGGGGCGGGGCTGCCTCCAAAATATTTTGACTCGCTTAGTTTGCCGTCTCGGCCCGTTGGCCTTTTCTTTAATTAAAATATTTAAGCACGCAAATAGGCCTGTCTCTCCAACTGCCTTTGGCCAGGCCAGGCCAGGCCATGCCAGGCTATCCCGTCTGCCCCTATATGTTATTAGCCACGTCTGCGTGTACCTCCTTAACGGGGATCTGCGGGAAAACTCAACTGGGCGTGTCCGCCTCGGAACGGGGCTGCTGCGGCTTTAATCAAAGTTTTTTTTTTTGCCAGCGGGGAATCAATCATTTGAAATTTAAACGTCATCGTGCGTCGGACAACTCATAAGGCAAACCAACAGTAACAGCGGGGCGAACGAGACAGCCCAGGTTAAGCCATGTGGCGATGGGAACGTGAGGTTGATTTGGTATAAAAATTGCTGAGAAATTCTAGGGAAAATCTTAACTTTAGTTTTATTTGAATATTTTAAAGAATATATCTTTTATTAAATAAATAAATACATAGTCCAGGTTATTATATGGCAATGGGAACTTGAGATTCTTTTTCAGAAACATACTTGCTTTTAAAAATAAATTAATTTTATATATATACTTAGCAAAGGTTTTTAATCTGGTTCAATAAAATCGTAATAAAATTTACAAAAAATATATAATAAATTTAAAATAAGAACTAATAAAATCTTAAAAAACAAATCTCAATTCACGTTACCATCACCACCGACTGTGGCGTGTCCGAGTTTTTAGCGAGTCGCCTCCCAGGCCCAGAAACAACAACGGAGACCCAGTAAAGCCAAAAACCTCTGGCCAACGCAATCACAAAAAACATTTTTCTTTCGCTCAAGATTTGTATTATTTCTTGTTTTTTTTTTCATGTATTTCTGCGAGTATTTCTGACCGCCTGGCTGGCCGGCCTGTCTTCATGTCTGGCCGGCAGCTTGGTTAATGAATGCCAAAAGCGAAATTAATGCGTGTGGGGCCAACGCCATCAGCAGCGCCCCCAGCTTATCACTGTCAGGCGATCTAAGCTGGAACTGGAGCCCGCTTTGAGCCAAGTTGATCCGACACTCGACGATGTTTCACCGAATTTATTCGCCAAATATCTATACGAATTTATTTGATTCGGCCCATGGGAAATTTATGCGCCTGTCGAACGGCCTTTTGTGTGCGCATAGATTTTTAATAAGTGATAAACATTTGAAATGACAATTTTAAAGTCGATTAATTAATTAAATGGCAATTGAAAATGCCAGACAGCGCCGAAAAACACGGGCACGGAAACATGATGGCACAATAAAATACACAAATTGATTGATTTTCAGCTCTATACGCATGTTCATTATTATTTTGTTCTTGTTTTTGGGTTTGTTTTTGTTTTTTTCTGGTCAGCTTTTTGGTTGAAAATTAATGCGAATATATTTGAGAATTGGTTTATGGCCCGGTTTTTGTGTGTTATCTTGAATGGGGAAATTGAGAATGGCTTTTTGGATTGGGACAGGTAAATTATGGCCCTGCTTATGGCTTGACATTTTCATGACACGATTTCAAATTCAAAGATAACAGAATTGAGGTAAATTAAATGAAACATTGATAAGACAATTATTCACACAGCAGGGGAAGTTGGTAAAGAAAAAACTGTGTTTAATGAGATATGTTTTTTTTTTAGTTTATGAAGATATTTACCAACAGATAGTCTTGGCACAGAAAATTATTTCAAAGTTAGCAAAAAACATATAAGGTTTTTTTTGTGGGATGGTTAAGCTGGAAACGTGAGATATATAATTTTTTCTCAAGCACCTGCCTTACTATAAAACAAGTTAAAAAAAAAAACAGAAGATATTCTGGTTAAAAATGTTGCATAACATATTGTTATCTTAGGTTTTAAATACTCTTGCTTAAATGTATTGCTCTAAAGAAGTAAATTGTATAAAAAGTAAATAAAAAAAAAAATAAAAAAATAATAATAAAACACATGTGAAATTAATATAGGCTAAATAAATAAAATTAAAATTAAAATAAACTATATAAATTTAATATTACTAAAGTTTTTTAATTGGAAATGCCTAAACAAGATAAAGTCATTTAAATGCCATTTATTTTATTTTATTATACAGAAATTAATTGTTTACTTTGTAAATATAATTTATTAAATATTACTAAGCCATAAGCTTGGTTAAAAATAAACTCTTTAAATCAAGATTTCCACTAATTAATTAATAAACCTAAATTACACTTAAACTCTGATCGTTTCACAAGCTCACTTTCAATTTTTGTATGGCCCAGTTAACGATGCATGGAATATGCCACTTAACTCAATCGCCCAAAAAAATATAAAATAAAATTACAATCACACGCCCAGTCAGTCTGCCGCCCCCCTTAAAACAATCATGATGGATTGGAAAAGTCTTTAACTTTTCGTATTATTTCGCTTCCCATGGAACGCCTTTTTATACGCGCATAGTTCAATAGTTTGAACTCTTTTTAATTGATCTTGATTAATCGCACACCACACACACCACACACAAATAAATGCGGAGAGCAAATACCAAGGAGGCGGCAGGCGGCAGGCAGGCTCCCCATATCGAATCGGAAGCCCGACCATTAATTACGCTTTAATTACCAGCCAAAAAACCAGGGGAACCAAGAAAAAAAAGCACCCAAAAATAAACAACAAAAAACGCATGGGGAAAAAAACCTTAATAGTTTTCGCCTTATCAGCATAGAGTTTCGCTGGCCAGCACTCCTAATTTCATTAGTTTAATGGCACAAAACTGTGGAAAAACCAAGAGCAGAGCAGGGAAGCCATGGCTTGGCTACCAAACTACGCAAAACGTGACGCCGCTGCTACAAACAACAACGAAACGAAAAAAATTGTTAACAATTGTGAGAATAAATTGCTAAATAATTAAGTGGATCAACGGCCGGAGCCCGAGCAACTTGAGAGAGATCTCAGACTCCAAATTGCATATGATTAATTAAAGGAAATAAAATGCTGACGACGGACGACGGGGCCACTAGAGAGAACCAGAATGAGTAGCAGAAAAATAAGAGAGCGAGGCGAACGAAAATCTTTTTCTTTAATTAATATTGAAGTGAACCGAACCGAAGTTCAGTAGCGAACCGACAGCGGCGAAAAGAAAAAAAATATATATATAACTCGTACAAAAAACAAAGACAGGAGGCGTTTTTCAACTCATTAACGTTCAAACGAATTCATTTGCATATCTCTACCTGCCCCAAATTAATATTCCATGGCTTCAGCATTCTTCACTTGGCTTGCTTGACTCTTTTCCTCTGTTTTTTCCGTAAATTTGAAACGCTTAAGAAACGAGCTGAGAAATGGTCTCACACAATTTGAACTGCAACACACTGATACTGCCCCATGCCACAGTTAACTTCCCCCCCGCCAATCTACCACCATTCCCTTATTTTCGTTCAGTTTCTTTTGTCTAAATGATTTTTATTAACATTTTTTGCGTCAGGTATTCGAGTAGAGGGACACGCATTTGCTGTGTCACTGCAGTCGAGCGTGTCAGTGCAGCCAACATGGGTATTAATTGGATAGACAATACGAAAACCAGACTAAGAGTACCCAAAATAATACTATTTACTATAAATATGGTTTATTATAGCATATAGTTTGAGCTATAAAAAGAAGGATACAAATAATAGCCTAAGATACCTAAGTTAAAACAAAAGATAATCTTAAAATTATACAGAAAAGGTATAGATATTCATTGATTTTAAAATAATTATCAATTCTTTTTTTTTCTTTGATATTATGTATTTCTTTGTTAAATATTTTATTACCAAGATACCTTAAAAAAATATTAAAAAATATACTGGAACTGATAAGATGCTAAATGATTTTACTATAAAAATAAATCCTGCTCAAAGCTTATTTAACTATAGTTAATTTGATTTCTGTATACATATATCCCACACTTGATATTTTATAAACTTAGTAATCTTCCTAAACTAGCTATTTTTTCGGATAGTTCATCGCACCTCTGGCTAGATTCGATCATGGAATAGGGCCAAAAAGGGTCTCGAGCCGTTCCGAAGGGAAAGACGCCGGCGCATAGACCTGGCCAGCAGCCACCATCATCGGCCAGGTCCACATTTAGGGCCAAAGAGTGCTGGGCGTCAACTGCATGCCATGCGTAAATGCCAAAAGCAGCGACCCTCGTCTTGGGTCCCTCCAATGCCAAGACCGATGCCTGTGCCGGTGCCCCTCGCGCCTTATCTGCTTGTATTCATCTCGAAAATTGTTTCTAGTTGAAGTTTGCCTTTTAATTGTTAGGCGCAAACAGCCGACCGAACGACCGACCGACTAAATTAAATTTATACTCTTCCCATCTCTCTCTCTAGGAGTTTCTAGTGCCCTCTCTTTCTCGGAGAGTGTGGCCCTCTCGTTCGCACCCTGAACCCCATGTCAGTTCCATGTGGTTGCGTGAGCCGACTGCGGTATGCGAAAGTAACCCCCGATCTCCGTCACATGTCGCCCATTGAGCATGTGCAGCCTTTCAGGTTAACCGACTCTATCTGCATCTCCTTCCCTGTCGTTTGGCTCAATAAATTCCTCCGGAAAGTGAATTATTATAACGTTTTTATTAAAGTATGCCCCTGCATATACACATAACTAGTGCACTCTCCTGGATATCTCACATAATTAGCATAGTTATGGGGGCTGTGTGTTTGGTTAGGGGTGGACTCCGTCCGCTTAACTGTCTAATTTTTCACTCAACTGTCCACATTTGGCCGTGGAAATTTATTAATTTGTCCAATTCCACTGACAAATGATAAAAAGCTTGACAATTAATGGGTATATCTGGTGGAATTGGAGGTGTTGTATTAATTAGAACACTGGACCAGGGGCTCCTAGTGCCGATGTCAGGGGGGAGTGTTGAGTTTAGGGGTTGCTGCTTCCACCCTAGACGGATATTTATTGGGTTAGGGCATGTAAAAAATATTAGTTTTATGTCGTGGTTTGTTATTTCATGTCGCACTTAATTACGAACAATGGAAACTGCACTGACAATGAATGTGTTAATTTTTGGGATAGTATATAATATTACGTACAGGTAATGCATATATAAAGATAAGAATTTGTCATTTATTAATCTGTTTGGGGTTAGATATAACTATAAATATAAACTATTAATCTGTTAACACTTTAAGGGTGACTCACAGGTGCTTGGTTTTGCTTCCTACCCATATTTTCTTAATAACATATACAAAATAAATAATAAATTAAAAAAATATACATTTTAAGGAATACATTAATTTAAGTTTCGAAAACATATTGGTTATGTGATTTCTTCTCCTTTAATATTTATTTAAATATTAAATTAAATATTTATACTTTTGTATTTAAAATCCAATTAAGGTAATGAGCTATAAATTTATGTCAAGAAATAATTAAACCAAATAATTAGAAATAAATAAAAATGTTTGTTTACTTTTAAAATATATTTAAATTTACAAAATATATGTATTCCTTTAACACATCATTTTATCGAAGCCAATAAATTATAATACTAATAATATCCAAAGACCTTTTTAAGGATGTATCAAAATAATAATAATAATAATAATAATATTAACCCCAAAAGTTCTAAAAATGTAATTAGAAAATAAAAGTAAGTATTTCAAATATAGATATTTTTTTAGTTCTCTTAAGTTCCTTTTAAATAATATAAAAATATAATAATTATAAACACACAAATATTTGTTAAAGAATTAAAACAAAGAGCTTTTATTAAAAAATTTTACAAATAAATTGTAAATAATATTAAAGTATCTTGTTTCTGTATACATTTCTGTATTTTAAATATTTTCTAAACTTAAACCCAAATCCAATGAAAATTCCACCAAAAATTTCTTAATTTTAACACAGTTGTGTAATATATAATCAACAAAATCGGCCACAAAAATTAAGTTAAATGCTATACCTGCTAAGAAAAGTATTGACTCACAGCATTTCGAATGCAATAAAAGCCAAACTCCATGATCGCTGCCCAAATTCAGATACCAACTGTTCAATAAAAATCAAAAAAATATTCAAACCTTCAATCAAACACCCATTCAAGACTTTGAATCACCGAAACGTTCGAAAGCCGAGAATTACCATATCGGAATCCCGCGAGCATTGTACAAGTGTATACACATGTTACTTATTCATGGACTTATTCATGGCTTTGTAGTTTCTTTTATTTTCTGTAAGGTTTAGGGGCAGGTGGGGCCCGAGGCGGAGAACCCTTTGTGCCCCCGCCTTTGGGACTATTATTATTATTATTATTATTCGGGGCGAGGGGGCGCCATTTAAGCCGCTTGTTGTTTGGTATTTTTCACAGCTCCGCACAAAAGATGGATCTTCGTCTCCAGCGGAGAGTGCTCACGATCCATTTGGAATTTCAACGAAATATTTCCCTTAAAAGAAAAGAAAAGTTTTCCAAAGAGTTTCATTAGCGTTTTCTGGCTACACCTGATGTGTCTGTGCATTTTCTGGGTGTTTTGTTCGGACCCACAGGAGACTTTATTTTGAATAAGTCCCAAATGAAACGAAACCAAATGCAACACAATGCCTTTGCCTCACTGAGACGGATGTGCCAGAGTTTTTAGGGTTCATTGCGTTCACCTCGCCGCACAAGATGTTCGTTCACATGACTCGACGCCCGACAAAAAATGCAAGACAATTAAACAAATTAACAAAACAACTGGGTACCGGGGGGACTTACAACAATTTTACACATGAGAAAATCGAAGAGCATCGAAGACCATTAGCCATTAACTCGGAAACCCTCCTTCTCCAACTCCTCCAACTCAGCCGAGCTGAGCTCATCCAAACGCATTTCGGGCCTAACTGCGCGGGTGTTTCCCAACTGTCAGCTGTTTGTTAGGGAAGTTCAAGTTGAACCTGCCCCAGGTAATTAAGTTTCGAATTTTACTTTTCAATGGGCCATCAGCCATCTGAGTCTGACCTCCTCCCCCCACAAGCATTTGAACCCTTTCGCCGGTCGTCGGTCACCACCAGTCACCGGTCGCATGTGTGTGCGTCTAATTTCATGGCTGTTAGCCGTAAGGGCCAGGTCCGAAAAGGTCGCGGAAGACAGGCATTTAATATGCATCTCCCCCCTGTCCCTACTGCCAGGTTCTCCTTAGGAACAACGGCTTTTATTATTGACAACAAACGGCCAGCACAAGAATGATGACCCCGAGATCGTAATGTGATCCCTCCTGAAAAGGGGTGACCTAAACACGAAAGAGTTAATACTCTAGCGTTTTTATTTTCTAGTTAAGAAAATTCTTTACAATATAATTATGAATTTAATACATTTTTAGAACCTATTGTTACCTAATCAGGCTTGGAACACTTTCAAAAATATACAAATTTTCTATGAACGCATTAAGAAAGTGAAAATATCATAAACCCAAAAAAAGTAAAATAAATTTAGAAAATAAACTCCAACAAATTTAAGCTAGACTTAAAGTGAAATATACATTTCTTGAATCGAAAAATATATGTTTAGCTTAAAACAAACATTTTGGAAGACATTCTGGAAGAATATTTTAATTAATATTTATTAACATTATAATAGGAATATTATTTAGCCTTTCTATACGAATTGATTTAAAAATTTAATTTTGTTCAAGATTTTCCAACCTAAGAGAGTTGGCGGGAAATGCAAAATAATTAAATTAATAAAAATAATAGATAGTTGTATCCAGAAAGTAATTTAAAATAAATGTTAACATTATGAAATACATCCAATAAGCATTTTCAAAAGAAACTAAATAACCATTGGATATAATTTTAAAAAGTATTTAGTACCTTTAAATAATTAAAAATATTAAAGAAAACGTAGATAAAAAATAAAAGAAGATAAATATAATATACAGTTAGTCTCCATAAATAATTTACCATTAAGTTTCTTCCTTCAAAATCGAAATTCTTTTAAAAAGTCTTCAAAAATCCACATTTCCTTTGCTTAATTTGCATTTCCGCCCAAAAAAATCCCTCCTAATCAGCTTCTCACTCGAGATTAACTTCAACAGCTTCAACTTCATTGACAAATCAATCAGCCAGGCCATTAATTACTTCGCCCCATCAGCAAAGTGCCATAAATATGTGACTTCTAATCTCCATTAAATCCTATCGGAAACAAATGCATCCATCAGAGCCAAAACAAACCTCAAAAGCAACACAGAACCCACTCAAGCCTCAAGCGGACTCAACTCTTTCTTTTTCTGTTTTCAGTGAAGAGCATCTAAAAAACACAATCGAAATAATAAGGAGAACAGAAAAAGTTTGAGGGCAGCAAATAGCGACAAAGAAAACTCATAAAAACGTTTAATGATGTCACAAAACGTAATAAAAATGCAATAAAATGTCAAAATTATTGAATTTACGATACGAAACAAGTTCAAAAAATAACAATAACAACAGCGAAAGGGGCAACAAAACCCGCTTTCAGTACAATAACAAAAGGAGAAGCACCGAAATAACAATAACCAGCGACACACAGCTCCGAGGGAGGGAGGGAGGTAGGAACACCTCTGCAACTCTTTGACCGGTCAGATGCGATGCCCTGGCTATGGGTATGGGAATGGGAATGGGTTGTTATAGCATTAGTATGTTCCATTGTTGTTCTCCAATATATATATATATATATATATATATATATCTGTATATATATCTGTTTATATGGTACTTGTTGTTGCTGGCCATTGTTGATGTTGCCGTGTGCGTTGTTGCGTTGAGTGCAATGTGCGTGTTGTTGTCGATGCCGCAAGGTGTCGCGCACTGTGAACTACTCTACCATAACCTTAACCCTAGCCTAATTTGAATAAATTTCGAGTTTAGCCAGAGTCTTCTGCATTCTGAGTGCACTGAGGGAAAATATTTAAGGAAGTGTGTAGGGGATTAACACTAATAGATAGAAGTTAAAAATAAATAAAACTGATTTTAGTCCCACTAAAACTGCCTAAAGGTTGAACTTATGCTATAGAAAATGGCAAAGCCCAAGATAAATATATAAAAAGTTAAAAGTTGTTTAGATATTATGAAATTAATTACTTTAAATTATTAAGGAATATTAGTAAAATGTTTAATTAAAACCTAGGCTTCCGTAAAGGTCACACAGGTCCAAGAAACTCACGGCATGCATCATCTTCTATAAACATGTCATTGCTTAAAATAAGATTCCAAGACAGTAGCCAATTTTAAATGTATATTAAAAAATTTATATTACTTATTATATTTGATTTTATTATTTTAATATATTCCTTTATATTACAACCCATTTCTCTCTCTGCACATGCATGTTTGTATTTTTTTGAAATAATTTTTTAAGAGCACCATCAGTGAAGCGATTGATTGTTATCTGAAATGTAATCAAATTGGGCCTCCTTTGCTTTTCCTTTGGTTTTCCTTTTATTTTAACCCTTGATTTTTTTTACATGTAGCGGTGGATAAAAAAGAACGACTGGAGACTGCGGGTCAAAGGATCAAGGCAACAGAGTTAAATAATGGACAACATGCAGCGATAAGAGATCCCCCCGAGAGCAGGGGTAAAACATTAATCCCGTCGGACAATTAACATATTCCCTGGCTTAGACAGAGTGTCTCCCCAGGAGCACACTGCTTGACTCTCTGGTCGCTGCTCATCATCCTGGCCCTGGGATTCCGGACGCACCTCCATCGGGCCCTGATATATATGCAGGCATGAGCGGGCATACTAATTAGATCGGATCGGATCAGAGTCTGAGTGGAAGGGGTGAGAGCACTGATTTGATTTTTGATTGGGATCGTTCTCACCCGGTTCGATTCAATTGGGGAGAGGAAGCACTAAAGTCGGTTGCTTTATGGCCAGACGTGCTCCAAAAAAATAAGGTGTTTTTAAAAAAAACAAGCAGGTCGGGTTGGAATTTAATTTCGAAAAAAAATTGTTAAGTGCAAAATGCAGGAGAGATTGTTCTTTAAGAACTTCTTGGTGTAAAAGGGAAAATTAAGTTATAAATGTTTATAAAGATAGGTATTCTTATTTTCTTTATTTGTTTGGGCAACTGAAAGTAAAAAAAAAATACACCATTTACTTTAATAATAACCTTAAAACATATTTAAAATATTAATATCTCTTGTTTTGTCTTGTCTTGCTTTTTTCTCTCATGTCAAGTCCCCACGCTTTAATCGATATTTTTCTTTCTGACAAATTAAGAAGTCCTCCTTATTATTTTCCCTTCCCATTCACTCAATTAACATAAATATTTGTGTAATGCCAGATCCAAATACGTTTACTTCCAAGATACTTTATCAAGGTCTTGGCAGATATACATATGTGCTGCCCTGACATATCGCCATTGACCGACATCTACCCACCAGTGGACCGGCTCAACGTCACTTAAGTAACCCACAAAACACTCCACTCTATCAATAACAATAACAACACACACACACACACGGCTCATTCAATTATAATTTGTGAAAACACAAAAAATAAGCTTACAATTTCATCAATTACAATTTTCGATGCGATGCCATGAGTGACCGTGCCTCATTAGTGTATAATTATTTTTGGCCACAATTCCTTCACTCAAATTGAATTGCGGTCACCTATCCTATCCCAGACCCCACTCCACAGCCATGCCATTCCGCCTCATCTCATTTCATCTCTCGAATGAACAGTGAACACTGAAAATTCTACTACCACATGCAGCGAACGCCTTGTTTGCCCCAATTGAAAATGTCAACCTATCAACAACAAATTAACTTGAAAACTTACAAAACAAAAACAAAAAATGTACGACGACGAGGAGAGTATCTCAAAAAGTAAAAAATACAAAAAAAAACCGAGACAAAAAAGAAAGCTAAAAAACCTGGTCGGGTCTATAAGTAAGACGCCGCCTGCTGTTGTTTCTGTTTCTGTTCCCGGTGCTGATGCTGATGGTCATCATGATATATGAACGGGCCTGGGCTAACATTTATGTACCACAAATGTCAACTGTCAATGTCAATTTATATTATGCTGCCACATTGCGGATATGTCAGCATATGAACATATGTATCTCAAACAAAAAATACAAAAATATATACAATATATAAATAAAAGAGGAAAAAAAAGGCGAAAACAGAACCAAAAGACACATTTTTTCGGCCACAAGTCCGAGCCTCGGCCTACGCAAAAGAGAGCCATTCTTTGGCTGCTGCTGATGCCTGATCCAGAGATATATCTCCCTCAGATCCGGGGGGATCACCAGTATTTATAACATTATTTTCGCACTCTCCACCGGTGTGGGTGTGGGTGTCGTTGATTTGTTGGCCTTTCCAGCAATGTGTTGCCGCCTGTCCACTTCGTTTCCATACCAAATCGTTCGTTCGCTCGTCCGCTCTCCCGTTTGTTTGTCATTCGCATTTAATTTGCTTTTTTGGGTTAAACAAACAACAGTTAAGAGGTAAATTATTTTAGGGCTCTGCAGCCATTCCCCAATTTATTTCCGAAAACGAAACAAGAACAAAGGTGCAAATATACATACGCATGTACAGGTGAGGTCAAGTTTATAAGGGTTTATGGGAGCTTAACATAAGTTACTTTTGAGAGAGTTTTATCTATAAAGTTGAGGTGAATTAACTTCATTATAATTTATACAGTAATACAGATTTTATTAAAGGAATTCATAATTATTCGAGGGTTTAATAATTTTTAACTGCACTTGTTCAACCGTTTTTCATTATGTATAAAGCGGAATCGGGTTTATAATCGTGTTTATTATAACAGTTCAAAACCATATGTGCCTTTAAAATTATAATAATATTTAACCTATCGTTGAAGTAAAAGTTTATTGACTTAATTGGGAACTATTAATATTGTTTATAACTTTAAACAGTAGGTAATAAATACTTAAACGGACTTCCTACCATTATAGAAAACTAAATTGCTTAGAAAGTTTTTTACATTATTTTCTTTATTAGTAACCTAGTTTTAGTTTTATCCCAAGGTTTTTATTATTATAATTGTTTAATAACAAATCATGCTTTTTTATAGAATAGAATAAACTAAGGCCATGTTTTGGGGAAGAAGGACGTAAAAAATGTTTTAAATTAAACATTCATATTTCAATGTTTTTAACCTTAATTAAAATATTTTGAAGGACCTTCAAAATGTATTAAATTAATAATAAAATATCTAAAACAATGAAAAAAATTAATATAATTTTTCGAAAACATTTCCAAGCCCCGTCTAGTATTTTCATGTCCCCCGCTGTATGGGTATCTGCATATGTGCATCTGTATAAACAAGCTGGCGCACATTAATAATCTTGTTGAACCCGGCAATTTCGACCCTATAATCAGCGAGTGAAACGCATATGCACATAAAGACTGGCGGACAGGAGGAGCCGGAGCCGGAGCTGGAGCTGGGAATGGTAATGGGGATGGAGTCGTGGCTCGTTGGTTGGCTGCTCTGGCCGGGTGCCTGCTTTGGTTGGCCAGCTCCGAAATGCTCCGGCTACCCCTGGTCTTCCGTCTCCCCGTGTGTCTTTTTGGCCCGGTACACGCCTCCGGGCACCGCCTGCTCATTCCATTGTCTTGCTGCCTGATATTTCTCCTCCGAGGAGACGTGGCTAATTTGAATCAACCGCCTCTCGCTCATTTTCGCTGTCCCGAAAAAAAGAAAAACAAAAAAAGGAAAGAAAAATGAAACCGAAAACAGGCGGCCGCCGCAGCAAATTAAACGCGCATGCGCGGCGATCGAACTGGTCTAAAACTGCGACTGGGACTCTCTGGAGTCCCCAGTACTGGAGCTGGGATCCCTCGGGGCCAACTGGTAATACCCCCCTTTGCGGCGCCCCTGGAAACAGCGCTTCCGTAGAGCACTCAGAGCAGCTCCCCCGATCGGGCAAACAAGCATGTGGATAATTGTTTCCTGGACGAGCGGTAACCCGAGCCCAGGTCTCAGACACAGTCCGAACCCCAGTCACAGTTCCAGTCGCAGTCCCCAGCCTGAAACTCAAACTGAAAACCCTAAACCGAACCTGAATCTGAATCAGTTTCCGAACCTGAGCTCGCGGCTGCTGCGCCGGTGTCTGAAAGACATAAATCCAATAGTAAACATATAAATTTAGCTAAATTTCTATGCAGAGAGAGAAATTGGGGGTAGCTAAGGTGTATTTAATGAATAAAAAGGGATATAGATACAATTTTTTAATTTTTTTAATAGTATAGTAACTCATCTAACCTAATTTTTTAATAATATAGTAAAACATCTTATAGAATTTTTAGGCAAAGGAATAGAATAGATACCGAATTTTCTTTCTGAAAATAATTATATTTTTAATCATTTTAAGTAAGTTTTATTTAAAAATAATTATTAAAAGAGTAACTATATTTGTCAGGATTTTAACTTTCCTCTAAACTAAAAATCTTTTCAAAGGTATTAATTGTTTTTATTTCTGGCTGACTTTTCAAGCCCTAAAAAGTAAAGATTTGCAAGGATTTTTCTGGTTAGTTTTATTATCTATTATTTCATTACATTTTTATATATTACTGTTTACTATTAACTTTTATTACATATTGATATATTCCTTTTGACTATAAACTTTAATCTTTAAATAAGAATCGAAGGGTTTTAATTTATTGATTTTTAGTGAACCTGTTAAGTAACAGCCATAAGATATACATTCTTAAAGGGTAACAGTTGTCAAAGTATTACTATAAATCAATTAAATGTGTTTTTTTCCTATAAATATATACAAAGTTCTTACAAAAAACTAAAATCAATTCTCCGCTGATGTTCGAATTCTCGCAGTGCACTAAACTCACCCATCGGCTGTCATGTGTGTGTTGTTTATTTTATGTCTGCTCTTTTCGGGCTTGTTTAGAACGAAAATTATGCAATTATGATAATTGCCCAGCGGAGCAGTTTGGCCAATTATGAAAATATGAGTGTGCTTATATTTTTATTATTTTATTTGTGATCGTGCCCGGGAGGCTTCCGCTGGCACGCAATCTTGACCGGGTCTAATCCCAGCTGAGAATTTTAAAGAGAAGTCTTTGCCTTTGTCTTTTTGTGTCAATAAAGAAAGGGGAGGCAGGCAAGGCACTTGACTCCCTAGATCTCCGTGCTCGAGTAATGCTTATCATTGTCCAAGGAATTGTTCCAATTACCCGGACACTGCACGCACTTTCGGCCCTCTCCCATGCAACGGACAGGCAGACGGACAGACGGACAACTCCCCGAGTGTAAATAATGCTATTTAATAGCTTGGAGTTTGGTCTTTTTTTATAGTTGGCCTCAGTTAAATGACGATAACCTTTTTTATGCGCTCGCCTCGGCGACCATTAAATTAAAGATCCCCGAAGAGAGAAGGAGGGACTGAAATGCATTAAATTGAATTCTCGGTTCGGCCCATGGGTTACTTACTCGCTTACTTGGAAACGGTGTTCTTAACGCCATGAAAACTAATTTTATAGTTGCACTCTCCCAGCCCGTTGCACATTTCAATTACCTTTTACCATTTCTCTCTCTCGCACTCTTAACTTGGCTTCATTTAAATGGTCAGCAGCAGACAGAGTCTTTGGGAACTTTTTCGGGAAACCCATGTGTGTGTACATTCGTTCCCTTATTTTTATTTCTATCCAAGCGGTTTTTACCCTCCCGGTTCATGTTTTACAATGCGTGCCCCGTCGCGCAATGTTCAGAATGCTTGTAATGAAATGTAATGTCCCGGCTTGCGAATGCATTTCGCATTTACTGCATGCTAATTGGCTCCTTTCGAGCCAGAGGGGAGTCCCCGCCGCACAGTGTGACCGTGTGCTTTGCATAAACACCGTTAGAGCCACTCATCTCAGCAATTCTCACGATTGTAGCGCAGATATATAAATATATATGGCGGCATTAACCATCAAGAGCAGAGCGAAGTGAAGCGCTTTATTGGCTAGTCACTGAGACTCTACACATATATGACATGGGATTGGTCGCACTGCAACGGAATTGGCATATAACGCACTCCGTTGGCGGCTTGTTTGGATTTGTTCGAGCATTCGCTTGGCACATTTACAACTCTTTTTTATTGGATTAGATTGTTAATATTTTATTTTATTCCTTTACGCCGCTCTTTACGACACTTGTTTATCGTTTACTGTTCGGTGCTTGGCCTTACGTAATTAGGTGTAACGCTTACGATACCGTTTATGTGGAAAACTCAGAGTTAATGTCCTAACAGACAACGCTTAGTAATCGCTTAATCCTCTGCATTAAGCTGAGTCACTTTATTTTGTTTCTATTTGGGAGTATTAATTTTTATTTAAATATTACAAACATAAATAAACCTTTTTCTTATACCACTTATAATATTCATTCTTGTTCAAAATTATTCTTTTTTATATTTAATTTTTTTAATTTACTTTCTATTTATTAAAAGCTCTAGAAACCTAGGTAAAAGTACAGCAGTTATAATTAAAACGTAATAGTTAACTCTACACATTTTCGCATCCTTAAATCTTTTATTATAATT
Source organism: Drosophila seguyi (assembly GCA_008042675.1). Taxonomy (NCBI): domain Eukaryota; kingdom Metazoa; phylum Arthropoda; class Insecta; order Diptera; family Drosophilidae; genus Drosophila; species Drosophila seguyi. The sequence goes on along the minus strand of VNJU01009113.1, from coordinate 57,321 downwards.
AACTTTTTTATAGCATAATACATTTTTTTATTTACCATAAATATTTATTTCCTTTTAAGTATTTTACTTTACATAAAAATGTTTGCAGAGATCGCTCATCAATATCAGAGAAAAATAAGTCTTATGTTTAACATCATAAAAGATGTAAATAGTATTTCAAAACTGACCAATTATATACATATATTTTTATGAGCATTTCTTTTGTATTTATTAATTTTCAAAACTAAAATTTTTACGTAAAACAAGTTGTTCCTTCATTTCGCACATTGCAAATTATTTTTTGCAATGCCTGTTCCTTAAGCCCTTTACAAACATTTCTTAGGTTTATTCCGATCACGTAGGCATGTCTTTTTTATCTTTGATCATTAGCATATAGTATTGTTATTGCATGTACGTAAGCATTTATCGTTTGTAAACGATCGAGGGGAATGACGTCTGTTATCATTTTACGAAACATCAAGCTAAGCTCCCGCCTTCAGTCAGTTTTACCCTCGTCTCAGACGAGTGATTTACCTTATTCATAATTGAATCTAAGAATGCAGAGGGGAGTTCTTGCATAATTATTAAACACAGTTACTTGGAATTTTCTAAGACATTTCGTCAGATTGGAGAACTTCCCACACGGAAAACTCCCTTTTGAAAGTGGATCTCGGGATTACGCATTCTTTATGACTTTCTCACAGTGACCTAACTTTACTTAATTTTATTATCTAACCCTTGAGTGGGTTATCAATACAATTTCAATGGCATGCCCTTTCTTTGGGGGTATATTTCCCTGTGAAGATCGTAAAAGTGAGTTACCCAAGCCACGAATTAAGTTCAATTGCATTCATAAAGTTTTCCCCTGGACCCCCATCTGGGCACTATCATTATTGGTTAATCATTGCTAGACATTAAACGAAATTAAACGAGTTTTATCTCATGTGCCTTAATCCACTTGCGATCAGATCTTCCCTTCTTGCTTCCTCGCCAGCAGTTTGGAAATTAATTACGAAACTCTAATTTAAATAAAACTTTGTTGCCGCTTCACTGAAGACACGGCGGCTACATAATTTAATTTTCACTGGAATCGTAAATACATTTTTTTGTTCCGTAAGTCTTTCAGTTGCTAGTTGGACATACAAAGTAGCGCTGGCTCTATGGGTGTGTGCTTTTTGTTTCTCTTCTTTTTTTTTTTTTTTTGGCCAGAGTCTGGCATATAAACCATCAGATTTCGATATAATCGTAAATTTTCGCCCAGCTCAGAAGGAGCCACCGCAAAAGAGGAATCTCCAGGCGAACCTCACTCAGGCACACACATATATACACTCTGAAAAAAATCGTCACACTAAAGTCGACGGCAATAAAATAGCTGAAATGGTAAAGGAGGTGGCTGGCATGAGGGAAAAGCACAAGTTTGAGAGTCTCTCGAGTTGGAGGCGAAAATGTGATTAAGTTGCGCGCAAAATCCAATTTTTATAACTGCAGAATCACTTCACTTGGACCCGCTCTGTCCACCCGCCGCCGCCTCTCCACATATTTGCTGCAATTTTTAATGCTCTATACTGAAGGGTATATCACCTTTTTAATCCTATAAATATTTTTTAATTTGTGGGTAATCAATTATAGTCAACACCGAAAATCAAAGAAGATGTACATAGTTGGTTTTAAGGAAGTTTCAGGAATTTCAATGTACAATATTTTAAATTTTTGCTCACTGTTTAACTGATTAATATATTTAAACACTAAAGAACATATAAATTTATTTTTATTTATTTATGTTATTTTATTGTTATTTGGATAAGTGAATTGCTATATATTCTTGTATTTTTCCAGCAACCACAAAAAAGTAACTTCAAGAAGAAACATAGGAGATGAATATTGTTTTATATATTCTTTTTATATCCTTTTAATTATAATATATATATCTAAAATATTTAGTATTATTAAATAGAATTAGTAGAAACAATGTTTCAAATATTTTGAAGGATAAAATAAATTAGAATTTACTTATTCATGATTTTTGTCTTGTATTTTTGTATTTGTATTTATATTTAAAAGTAAGCAATTTACAGATATTTCACATTCGCCAGGTATTGAGTTTAAATTATAGTTTTTAAAGCTCTACAAATATAATATAATCTAAATTAATCTAATATATTAAAGTGAAAGAGAAAATAAATCATATTTATATATGTTTAAGATTGTTTATTAATTTGTTTTTATTTATTCTTAGTTAACCACAAAATTTCTATCTTAAAATTTCATAAACTGTTAATTTTTTGTAAGAATACTGAAATCCTTTTAAAAAGCGTATTTCGCTCGTCACCCCTCCACATTTTTGCAATTTTTTTAAACACATTTTTTTTTTGACTTAGCCAAGGCGAATTGAGTCCGCCGCTGTTATGTTTTTTTTTGTGCCGTTGCTCGTAAGATGCTTGGCAGGGCAATAATCATAAATTTAGACAACAACGAACCGGCAGCCGCAACAGTAGTAGGCACCATCGCATCGGGGTTTTCCGGGGCAGAGAGGACGAGGGCACCTCGGGGGGATAAAGTCGCCACGAGGAGCTACAAGTCCGAGTGCGCCATGTGTTCCTCAGCCTCAGCTCCAGCTTCAGTCTCCAAATCCGGCTCCGACTCCGTCTACGACTTCGATCGCCGTTCCAGTTCGTCTGGCGGATTTTGAATTTTTGCTTTTGTTGTTGCTCTTTTTCGGGGGTCGTTCTAAGCAAACAAATGCTTAAAGCATAAAATATTGATATTTTTTCATCGTTTTTTATTTGTATTTATTTTGTTCTCCTTTTTCTTTTTTCTTTTTTTTTTTTTGGAGCTGTCCCCCAGCAAAGTTTAAGCTGCAATCGATTTCGATTCTCGGATTCGGGTTGCATATGAAGTTGTCTTTTTATTTGATTTTAAATTGTTTATTGGTTTGCATATTTCATAATTTTTTGCTGCTGCTCCGAGCCGAAGCTGTTGTTATTTTAGCAGTTTGTTATTGTAAGGCTTTTGCGAATTTTTTTGGGTCCTGGCCTTGTGTGTTAGTTGAAAGTGTCGGATGGTCGAATGGGAATATATTTTTGTGGGGATGCTCTGGGGGAGGATGTGCCTTGTCTGACAGATGGTTTTTGCGTCGAAATTCTTGCGGATTCTGGTGAAATCAGGAAGCGGTTTAATTCGGTGACATTGAGGAGTCACATTCCCATGGAATTTGCCACAGAAACTAAACACCAGGAAGGCCCGAAAAACGACTTGTTTATGTTATTTAAGCTTAGTTCTTGGGAATTGTTTACTGAAAGCTTAGTGAAGTGTAAAAGTGAGCAATAAAATATTGAAATTAAATATTTTAAATGTTTTTGTTGATAAGAAGGAAGAATGAAAATAACTAGTAAATATTTTTGCCACGAAATATTGTCTAACAAACGTTCCATAGCATATTACGCATTAAGTAATATAAATATTATTATGTATATAAATACATAGTTCATGTGAGATAGTTCCCAGATTTTTCTTGTCTTTTGAAAATTTTCCAATTTGTTAGGCCTTAATCCATACATTTATTTATCAAATGCTGCTTATAGATATACAAATAGATGGTAAATAAATAATTATTAAATCAATAAATATGTATTTTACATACAGTTAATTAAATGTTTCAAAAGAATAGAATGTCAACATGATCTTTTGATGTATTTCTTATTAGTTTTAAAAGGTTTTGGAATCTTGAACTTTAACGAGGTAAATGTTGAGAAAGTGGCCTTAATTAAGCTGTTTTCATATTAAACTAACCCAGCTAATCATTGCTACGATTTTATTATGGTTCTCTAACTCTAAAGAAAGCACTTTTGGGGGTTTTTCCAAAACTTGGCAGACAGACGGGGATTGCCGCAAGGTGGCTTCAGTCTCGTGCCTGGTCATATTCCAAGACCCCCTCCTGCCGTGCCCCGAGATGTGTCAGTTAATTTCCAATACAATTTTCCATGTGCCATGAGGCCGTAGCTGAAGCTGAAGCCGGAGCTGAAAGCTGAGGCTGGAGCTGGAGTTTGAGCTGAAACTGAAGCCAAAGCCAAGCACCCATGGGCGTGTGTGCCTCAATTGGCTGCTTATCAAAGGTGTCTGCGCTGCGTGCGTGTGTTCCCCGGTAGATGCCGAAAAGTCCAAATGCCGGAGCAGCAAGTGGAGAGAGGAAGGAGGATCGGGCCAAGCCCACCGGCTGGCCAAAAACACTTGAATTTGTTCATCATCAATGGCAGGAGGAGCTGGAGGAGCAGCAACAGCGGCAGGAGCAGCAGAGCCACCTGAGATTGGTATCGATGGCAAGGCTGTCTGCCAGAGGTTCAAATACTAACACTTAATGAACTTAACTTTCCAACAACATCAAATTTCCATAAGAAAGGCAGAAAAGGAAAAGCTTCTGGGGATGGGCTTGCAACTAGCAATGTTGCCTCCTCTTCTCTTTCGACTACCACTCCTGCTCCAGCTCCTGCTGCTGCTGCTGCTGCTGCTGCTGCTGCATCTACTGCTGCGTGTGCAAGTATCTATTAGATACGCTCATTGCAAGGAGGACGCCAGTGCAATATACCTGCCACACTTGTTGTTGGTGCTGCTGCTGCTGCTGTTCTGGTTATACCCAGTAATCTTTGGAGGTTTAGGGGGTAATGAGAAGAGAATTATGAAGAACATATTTAACTTATTTAAAATATTTAAGCAAACATAGTATAATATTTTTGTTAGAAAGTATATACTTTAAGTTCTGTGAATGATGTATTTATGTAAATAAAATTTTGTTGATCCCAAAAACCTATTTAACAATTTAATTCAAGTCTTATTTAAACGAATAACCGGGAAAACATAAATATTTCTCCATATTGCATACAACTTTGAATCTTTAGGAGCTCCTTTAAATATAAACCAGAGTTATACCCTCTCTTGAGGTATCTCCATGTCGAAATTCTACAGCTTGTTGCCCCCAACTTGTTACTGTTTGCTGGATGCTGCCGTTGCCTGCACAGAGGCATCAAGATACTGGGGCCGGACTACATTGGTAGCTACTAACCGAACGCGAGTATCTGGGGGCATCTCCAGCTCCACTCCCTGCCACTCGACGAGGCACCAGCTCCGGCTTCAGCTCGGGTTCTGGGTTCTGGGTCTGGTTCTGGGTCTCCGGCAGCGAGCGACTTTGGCAATCAGCAATTAGCAGATATGTTAACTTCATGTTAACGAACCAATTTGAAATTTAAATGCGGCACAAACCCGGGTGCTCATACGTCGTTGTTGTCATCACTTCTTCAACTCACCGATGCACCCAGTCCCGATGTCGATATGTCGATATGTCGTCTCTCAGCCGATGCCGATGCCGAATGCCGTCTAAAGGAGGAACTTGGTAGGCATTGGGAGACGAGGCCCAGACCCCAGACCCCTCGAACCTCGGCGCACACAAATTTTAGTTTAGCAAAATTTTAATACAACCAACGAAGCAGGCAACGTGGACGAAATCAAGGGAAACGACAAAAGAAATACCGAATCGAACGATCCTAAGAGACGATACATATGCATAACCAAAAGCAAAGGAAGCGATAAGGTAAGTGTTGTTGTTATTTGTTCTTGAACGTTTTGGATACTCTATAAAAAATATATACAAATTTATAAAATATTAATAATTTAAGAAAATATATAAATAAAAAGCTATAGTTTTGAAACCGAGTGAAAAGACTTCAAAAAAGTATGCTACGAATTTGTATGTTGTTGAAAAAGTTTCAGTTACGGTGAATATAATACCCTAAACATTGCATTGCATACTTTTTGACACTTTTTTAAAAAGATTTTAAATCTCTAGCTATATATATATATATATTAAGCATAAATTATTATAATTTTACATGTAATATTTATACACTTACTCAATACAATTTTTAAAATCATTCTTATATAAATTCATTCTTATATAAATAAATTAAAATTTTGTTATATTGTAGAAGTAAAAATGTTATTAATTTCATTTGTAACATCTTAAAAATAAAGAACCTACCCCAATCTTATCTATAAAATCTGATATTAATACAATTGCCCCAACAAAAACCCATTGAAATCAGGAAGAACTCCCAGTGAAATGTATCCTGCAGAATCAAAATGAGAAAAAAACCATTAAAGTGCTATAAAAACGCTGCACAGCATCTCTAGTTCCTTTCCCAAGCTCAGTTACCTGGTTTTTATACCCTTTCGCAGGGCATTCAGGGAGGCAGAGAAGGGAGCGGGTAGAGTGAAAAAAAAACCTTGTCATCATACTACGTACCAAAGTACAAATGAAAAGAGTTCGTTAAAAGCTTCTTCATGTTTCTTGCCGTCTTTCTCTCGCTCTGTCTCTCGGCTGCAAATTCTTCTTTCGGGGCCCAAGCGTCGAAGAATCATTCCAGCGGCAGTCGAGGAGTCTTGCTTTTATAAATCACAGAACGACGACAAGAGATGGAGCTCGGGAGACCGGCTCAGGAATTCAGCGGCTGACAGACAGGAAGGAATATAACGACGACGACAACTTAAGCGCGAAAAAAAATAGTCAATAGCGCGCGGGGCCTCGCAAAACTTTGCCAGCCACACACTACTCTGAACCATGCAAAGAAAATATAGAGAAAAGCAAAAAAAAAACACACATACAGATAACAATGGCAGTGGCCTCATGGCCATGGCCATGTAATTGTTGCAAGTTGCACGTTGCACGCTGCAAGTTGCTAGCTGCAAGAAGCGGTGCAAAATTTAAAGCGCAATTTCAAAGCGTATGACAAACAATAAATCAGCTGAAACCATCGACCATTGCCGGCAAAGGAAGTGGTAATAGTTAAATAAGCACAGCCCCAGAGAGAGGGACCAGGAAAAACTCCAATGAAATTATCATACGAGAGTATGAAGAGCTCAGTGCACTAGAAGAAAAGAGTCTGAGACTTTTATAGAAATTAGAAGTAAATCAAAAAATTAATAACTTAAATAACCTAAAAGCAACCAGGCTAGCAATTATTTTTTTAATTCAAGAGGTTCCTTTTAAATCAGAAGTTATATTTTGAAGCGATCTTAGATTGTCATCTTAATCTCTGCCAAATTGGGAATTCATTGCATATTTGATTTGTTTATTTTTTAAGTACTTTTCAAGTATATTATTTATATCAAAGATGCCCGAAGCCCTGACTAGCAAGTAGAATCTGAATACATTGCTTGTATCTCAATTTCCATGATTCTTTCATATCAAAATAATCTATATGCAATTTTTAAATATAATAAAAAAACAAAGAACTTTAATTTCCAGTGCATTGTTCTGCTCCTTTCCTTTACCCATGCTCTTTTTTAGACTTTTTTGCATATGTATCTGTCGGATTAACTAATGCGATTTTCCATGGCAAGACTTGCGACTCGTAAAAAGTGTAACGACTTTGCCAGCGGCGAAACGCATAGTAATGCCAGGTCTCGCATCGCCCGGCATCAACACCCCGAACACACCGAAGACACAACCATGTCCATGGGGGGGCCGTACATATCGTATATCCATAAATGATCTTGTAGGTAGCCAAACAGAAATCGCTGAATATTGGATTGCCTTGAGAATTATGCGTATCTATCTATTTAGGCGAGCGCTTGTTTATACGGTTATTGTCGATGCTATAGCATTTTTTAAACGATTTTCCGACATTAACGCGAATTGCCATTCTTTCACATTAATTGCCCAGGCCAACGACGATGATCGGGTCGATCTAATGACCAGAACCAGAGAAGACCAGAGGTTTTTGATGGCCAATATAAAAAGGGAATGCCACACGATTTCAGGCATTTGTATAAATTGCAATTACCAGCTGGATAACTTCTTCAGTGTCTATTAAAGTTTCGGTTCATTAGGGTGAAGTCATTAGAGTTTGGGCTTAAAATAAGCAGAGCCAAGCCTAAATTTCTATTAAAAAAGGTCAGGAATGTCTTAAAAAATAAATAAAGAAGAAAGTCTAACCCCCATTAAAATTAAATAAATATTTTTCAATTGCAAGAATTTTTATAATATTCTGCATGAAATTCTTGAGTGTTCCTAATATTTAACCTACATTTTAAGCCCACAAAATCTCCTCAGCATCCACAAAATGTGTCTATGACCAATTTGTTAGCCATTCATTACATTTCCAATTCCAGTTTATATTCATCAGTAAGTTAAAATGGTTCAATACGGTCAAGTTAAGTCAAACAGAAATATCTCTCCATTTTCTACGCAAAAATTTCGAAAAACACAAGCCTAACATTTATCCTATTATCTTTGGACCAATTTGTATGGCATTCAGGTAATCCTCGGTTTAAAGAAGTTTCAGGCAAATTGCTTTCGGTTATCTGTATGCGATTTATCCTTTTGTCATTCATTTGCTACTCGAGTTCCATTGAAATCACATTTTGCTGTAGCTTTTTCAATTATTTACTGCCAATTTGTATCACTTATATGTTGCTAGGACTTCCTGTCGAGCCGTAAAACAACGAACCAACCTCTCTTGCAAAAAATAAACCATAAATGCCACACACACACACGCTCAGAATTGGCATTCCCTCTCGTCTTTGCCAGAAATAAAATTCGCATAAATGTCGCAAGTAAAAACTAGGAAATACAAAACAAAAATGACTATTAAAGGCATTGGCACAACATTTTTTTAATTGCTTGACAACATCAAAACACATAAAAACCGGGGGGAGAGGGAATTCAGCAGGAGGGAATCTCTGGGTGGCGGAGTGGAGTGGCTGTGGCCACCACTCAAAATATAATTCAGTTTGCCACCGACCAGAAATTGGTCGTCAAACCAGAAACGGAGGCGAGACAGGAGCAGCTCCTTTCCATCTCTCGATGTCTGTGATTTCATTCCGACTTTCGACAGATAACGCCGGCTACTTTCCGCCTTTCTCCTGAACTCTCCTCGCCTGATGTATCCCACCCGGTGGGATACAAATAAAATTTTTAGTTGTAGCTTTAGTTTAGTCTCCAACTGTTCCTGGGCTACAAAGCATTTTGTATTCACGAGTTTGCACACAATTTTTGCATTTGATTTGAAAATTCTTTTCGGCTTCGAGTCGGTTTTTGGTTGCTGTTTTTAGGGTCTTATTTTCCTTATTTTTTGTCGGTCTGCTTTGTGTCTTGTTTATTTTGGTAAATTTTCTCTTTTTATGTTTGATGGAATCACGTACCAATGGCTCTGCGGCCGGGACAAACAAATTTGAGTGGGATTTGAGTGGAGCGATGGCAGCGTGATCCTTACAGGGATTCAGGTAGTTTGAATTTTATCACGGTGTTTTAAAAATTTATTATAAATTAGTGAAATGGAAACATAATGATATATTGAAAAATGATATGAAACAAATTAAAATAAAATGCTAGTGACTAGAAGGGACTTAAGAAACCCTAAGACAAGGTTAAATATTAAATAAAATATTTAATATATCCTTTTTAGTAATTATTGTATTTTAATTTAATATAATATCGTTAATGTAAACATAATTTTATCGTAAAATAACAATTTGCATTCTGACTTTTCGTTAAATATTTTTTGCTATAAAGAAAAACATTTCAAACTTAATCTCAAAAAGTTTTATAATATTATATATATTAACCCAACGAGTCTTCATAAACAAAAAGGTCAGATTAATATAATGTACATACAAAAATGTCTAAAATAATTAGAATTCTTTAAAATAACTATATTTGAAGCTCCTTAACCTCTAATAACTTTTCTAATCCTTAAAAAACTCTTTACTAGGAATGTATAATAAATCCCTTGTCACGATCATCAACTCACGCCCTCAGCTCCAAGCAGAGCGGGATTCCTGGTTCCTGGTAGGTGCAACATGGTCGTAAAGCAAACAAACCAAACCAAGCCAAACTTAATCGGAGCTGGCAGTGGGGCGGCTGCTTCTGGCCAAAGTGGATATTCGGTTGTTGTGCCGGCTGCTGCCAAAGCTTCCCAGCTAACGTGTCAATTGCCAGGGGCGTGCAGTGCCGGACTGCCGGAGGGGTTGGGTTCTTTGCAAAACGGGGCCGAGGACGGGGCGAAAAGGCTGTGCCAACTATCAAGCCAAATTGGTGGCACAGGATAATGTTTTGAGCTGCGGTTTGGTGGAAGTTTTGCCGGCTGCTGTTCGAGCGGCTACTGCTGATGGTGCAGCTGTCCCAGCAACACCTACTAACACCCAGCTTACCCTTTCCATTACTCGAGATACACTTGAAAAAAATGTAATAATAAACAATAATGGGACTGTATAAATTTTGTGAAATAAATCCATTTATAAATATGCTGAGAGGAAAAGTTATTTTATTTGAAAAATTGATTTATTGCCTAATGTCTTAAAAATGTACTTATTAAATTACGTATTTTTAGCAATTTTAATTTGTTTTATTTATCGTTTAACCATTTGACAGAATTAATTTAATAGTATGTAGTCCCTTGAAGGCTTTTTCCCTTTAACAATTCTCCCATTTTATAATTACTTTGATCTTTTAAAAACATAAATCAAACTAATTCCTAGAAATACTTTGTATATATAATTTCTTATATTATATCTTAAGTGATAAGTAATGTAAGTTTTCCCCCCAGTGTTGCTGATTTTGTTATTCCCTTGTATATCTTTTTTTTGCGCCTTTGTTGCAAGTTGTCATTTTTCGTATTTGGTAATTGGTTGCTGCTTTGTCACACCGAGCGAGCCACATGCAAAATGGCATTCCTATCACATACGAGCCGCAAGCAATCCACTCTGCGCCGCTCTCGGCACCTCCCCGGTCCCCAGACCAGCGCGACCTCTGGTCCCCTGACCCCTTGGAGCCATAGCCGTGTGGCGGCGGGCACCTTTGTTGCGGTGCTGCTGTTGCTGCTGCCAGAGCAACTACGTGCTCTTTTCATTTGTTTTTATTATTATTAAACAACTCTTGTTGTTCCCGTTGTTCGTTCGTTGTCTCTGTTGCTGTCCGCTGTCCGCTGTCCCCTGTCCAATGTTGCCTGTTGTTTGCTGTTATTTGTTGTGCGGCAACTCCACCACGTGTCATAAAAGTTTACAGACACAAAACACACCCACACAGCACCTATATGGTATATATATTCGGTGGAAGGATATGGCACACGGACGTGTGATAAGTCCGAGGACTCGATCCCAAGTACCAATACCAATTGCAATATGTCGCGCTTTTTACGACCACACACGAATCACCGGTCTCTGATCTAAATTAAGTTGATTCAATCAAGATTTGCGTGTGTTTCTGTTCCTGTTTCTGGTTACCACCGGTCAATGGATTTGTTTAATGTCCACCGTTGTACTGAGAGGGAAAAAAAATAGATGAGACAAATTCAATATGGCACGTGAAGCGATTGCTCTACGAGCGGCGTTCAATTGCCAAAATTCTGGCCAGCACTTGATGGTTTTCTGCCCAAAACAATACGATAACTTGATCGGATTTGTCACGAAATGGGTAATATAGGGGGAAAACATTTGACCAAGCAATATGCAATATGCTGGGGCATAGGAAAAGGTAATGAAAGACCCAACAGAGGTAAGAGTCTGCTTTGAAAGGCTTTCAAGTTGTTTTAATAAATTAAATACAAAATTAAACATATTATTTATGAAGTAATATAATTTAAACTTTATTTGCTCATTTAAAACATATTTTAATCCCTTTATTTATTCTTATTTATTCAGCTACCCGTAAGTAAACCTTTAACTTATATATCCCTGCAACAATTGAATAACCATTATGTTCGTCCTTCTCCTACCTACATAACCCCCACAATCCAATGGGGCTTAACTCCACATATCACGTGTATGTTCAACTTATCCCCTTCATGCTGCTGCTGCTGCTGCTGTTGCTGCTGCTGGTGCTGCCTTTCACAGCCACAACGCGTTCTTAATCCGCCAGATACGAAAGCTCTTTGGATATATCCACACCGAATTATGTTGTCCAGTGTGTACGTATGGTCGTAAATTTTACGAGCACGATGACCAGGACACAGAACAAAAATCTTAGAAACAGCTGAGAGCGAACTGAGTGGAGGAATAGAAGTACATAAAACTGACGTAATTTCGAAATTTTATTTGTGTAAAATCTGACAGTAATTTCATTTAAATGACAACGGCACACGCCGTTCCACAGAGAGAGAATGGGAAATTTACCCCACAGTTGGACGGTAACGTTTATCCCTGTCAGGTATTAAATCTTTGCCTTGGCGTCCAGTGGACAGTGATTCCGTCCTGGCTCTCGTACTTTGTTATTAACTCATTTCCGTTATGCCATAAATATGCGAACACGACAGGCCCGGTCGGCAATTAAAACAATTGCAAGTTAAAATTTACTGCAGCCTCGGCGGCTGCTCAGGCTTTCGACGACTTGGACTCCTACTCTGCTGACTCATAAAACCAACAACATGGACATTAAGTCCGTCTCCTCCGATGCTCCAATGGATGCTCCAGGTGGGGGTCACTGGTTGGAACCTACGGCGCGAGACCCCCTTTTAGGAATTGAACTGCATTTAGCCAAGTGTTTCCGCTTAGAAAAACACAGTGGCACAGGGAATCGTTGGATGAGGAGGATGTGCAGAAAAGTGAAAGGCAGGTACTAATTTATTGGCCATAAACTTTACTGCCTAATAATAATAAAAGTATTCGCTCTTAACAATTGTGAAATTAATGTTTTTTACATGAATTATCTCTGTTCTTGTTACGTTTTTTTTTAATCATTTTCGAATAATTTCCTGCTTAGGAATCATTTCTGGTTACCTACTATTAAGTAATCAGTTAAATCATGCTCAAACTTAGCCATTAATAAAATCCATATCGCTTTATTTCCACAAAATTTAACTACTCAAGTTAAGTTACCTTAATCAGGTTTCCCGCCATCATCAAAAGAGCTCATTTTCCAGCGCTGGAGATCTCAAGAGATTATGGTCATTGAGACAAGTGCTGAGGAAGGCTGAGCGTTCTTGGCCATTATCTTATCCCATTTCCAGGCGGATCACTGGCCCCGGCTACCGTATTGGCCAATGCGAATATCTTCCTGGCTAATCCTGTAAACAGTAACTGTAATAAATTCCTGCACCTTAACCAATTCCCACTGTAGCCGGGCCATAAAAGAGAGGCGAAAATAACAATAAAATTGAAATGAGTGAATTGGCGATGCTGGGCCTTGCCCAGGCATCTCAAATACTTAAAAGGCGACAAGACAAGCCTGACACTAAGAATTGAGATTCCTTGGCTTAATTATCAACGCATAATGTTTTTGGGTGATTTCATCTGCATATTTCCAGTCCCCAGTTCCAGACCCCAGTTCCAGTCCCAGTCCCAGCCCGAGGGAGTGGGCTTTGCGCGGTGCCAATCTTAACAAAAACGACGGCGACATTGTGTAAACATTGTGAGAGACCTGAAATTTATGTACAATCCCAGCCGAATGGAGACCGAGAACCGAACCTAACCAAACGGATCGAATCGAAGGCCAGACCAGATCTCGGGTATTGGGTACTGGGGTCCCGGATCCCGGATCCCCAGATCCCCGGACCTCCTTTGCAGGTGAGAAGTGTCCATCTTAATCGAAGCAATAAATACACTTAATGAATTTCCTGCACTCGAACGGAGGAAGGCCGCGTTCCAGGCCCAAAGAGCCTCAGTTTCAGTCTCTGTCTCAGCCTTAGCCACAGTCCCAGTCCCCGTTGCTGTCCACGTCTGAAAGCCACATTCTATTGGTCATACAATGGTCCGAGGGCTGCACTTTAAGAAAAAAACTATACTAAAAGCAAGTAAAACTGATTAAAAATATATTTTTAAATTTATAATTGAAGCCTAAGAAATAAAGTTTGATAATTAAATTAATAAATGCAAAGAATGAAGGAAATAAAACAGACAGAACATAAAATTCATACATTATTACATTGAATATTTTCTTATCTTATAATTTGTTGGGAATTATAGCGACGCAAAGAAAACAATAATTAGCAAAAGTACAAAAAATCATAGTTAAAAAAATAATAATGGATACAAATAGTAAGAATAAGGTTAGATTTTTTTAAAAATATTAATAATATAAATAAATAATCTTCTTTAATAGCAAAAACTTAGTTGCGAATTAAAGAAACATTCAGCTAAAAATATATTCTGTAAAAAAAGGAAAAGATATTCTTCTTTATATTCTTTTTCCCCTTAAAAAATCTCGATATTTTTTGCCCAGTGTAATGGTGTTGTTATTGGACATTGCGTGGCATTTTCGCACCCATGGAGAATGACTTTGCATCGCGTACAGCCTAAGATTCAGACGCAGTCGCAAACGCAAACGCAGACTCTGGGCGAACAATTTCGCCTGGCGATCGTCGTCGTCGTCGTCCAAAGTGTCATTAAAGTCCTTTAATTTATAGCAGAAAATCAAGTAAGAAACATGCAACGACTCGGGCCATTTGGTCTTTGGTCATGGTCTTCGGCTCTGTGTTCCTGTCTGGGTTTGGGGATCGAGACCGGGATCAGGCCCTGGTCTCATTCCCATCCCCGATCTTCATACCCATTCCCACTTTCCACTTCCACTTCCCCAGTCCCAATTCCCACTTCGATACCCATTGCCATGGCCATATCCCAGTGCCAGTTCCATCTTGCAACGGTTGTTTGTTACTCTGTGGAAATGGAAATGGCAAAGAATCGAATTTTGCTTTTAGCGCGGCCTGTTTTTTAAGTTTTTACGAGAGAGTGAGAGAGAGACTGAGCTGGCAAATGCAAAGTCTTGTCGTTTTCACCCGAACATATGGCTTAAATAACCACACTCACATATATGGTATATATATATATATCCTAACATCAGGGCCCAGTTCTCATCTCAACTAAAAGGTGTCGCCGGGAGTTTGACGTTTTGGTGCGGAAGTCGCTAGCGGCAATGGGACATGTTAATGGCCATGGCCAAGGCCCTCAAGTTTATAAGTTATACATAAATTAATACGCCCCGGAGCCTAGCCACAGCCACAGAGTGGTGACCATCGAGGATCGGTCTGGGGCGTAACGGGTTCGCTCCGCACGGAGCTATCCCAGAGCCATTAAGACCACGCTGCCAGCTGTTGCCTCAATGGTCTTCTGTCCCTTCTCAAAACAGTTTATAGCTTCTGGGCACAGGCAAACCTTCTGGGATCGATGGCAGTGAAATTAAATGAAATGAAGTTTGGTTTCCCCTGCCACCACCACCTTTCACTGAGTATATCATTAAACGGACCTAACCTTTCCTAACCCAATCCTATCGATCTTGGGGTTAAGTCACTTAAAATCTGTTGGTTTCCTTAATGCCTTTTTGATGAAAGATCCTTATCTTAATGAGATCCTTTACAGCAGGATTATGGGGTTTTCCCCTGAAGCTTTAATTGGTTAAAGGAAACCCATAAACGAAACATATAAACAGATGTTTAAGGTATTAAGGGGTTTGGTATTCTTTGGAATTATCTCAATTATTGGATTGAAAAGGAAAGTTTTATCGATTTTTGTTTGATAAAAGGAATTTCTAAGTATAGAATTGGAAAGGAGATTGTTTTGTAATCCTACAAAACCTTTCTGAAACCTTGAAAGACCTTACTCTTTATTAAATATATTTAAATCAAAGAGCAAAGCATTTAAAGCACTTTTATTCAAATAGTTAGCTTGTAAATATTCCCAGAAATTACTCACTTTAGTCTCTGATTAATTTAAATACAAAATATCTTAATATTTCCTACATTTATTGTTTATTTATAGTAACTTCTAAGCATCTTTAAATAAAAGCTAAGTATCATTCTCAAAAACTTCTTAACAATCGTTTATTTATTTAAACTCTAATTCATATAGATTACTATTAATCTCTCGTCTCAAAGTCTTCGCTCCCCACTTCCCACGAGCTATAATGCCAAACAGATTTCTTTAAAAAAAAACTCACAAATATCCCTAAAGAACCCCCTTGCTGTAAGTGATATCCCCAGACCCCTTTTTTGTGGTTTTCCGCCCATTAGCTGCCTTATTATAAACACATTTTTTCAATCTCTTAAGCATTCAATTTGTCGCAACTAAATACAAAATATAAACAAAGCCACTAACTCCAAAATATTTCCCACCATAAATTCACAGGGAAAACTACTCAAGGCACCCCAAAGATACATCTTCTTCCCCCCCAAAAAAAAAACAAATAGAAAATAAATAAACAAATTGAAGGCTGTCCTGCCTCACTGAACAAATTTGTGAGCTCTGCAAATGTGGTTGTTCCCTTAACAAAAAAAAATTAAAATAATGGAAAGGGAAACAAAAATCAAATGAAATCCGAGAGGAATTCCCTGCCACTGATGGCTGACAGCTGTTCAAGGAGGCGGAGAAGGTGGAATTTTTGGGGAGGTGGGTGCCCCAAAACACGGCTTGTTAAATTCTAATTATTGTAATTAATTACCCAAGAGTCAGGGCCGGGCAAACAATGGCCAGTCAATAGTAATAATGATATTAATTGATTGAATTATGGAGCGTGCAACCAAGTTGCGCAAAATCACCGCCAAGGGGGGCAGCCAACACACAACACACACCACACAAACGGACAGTTGTGGAAAACAATTTGTGGCCAACTTTGGTCGCGGCAACTTTTCAACGCTCGCCTGGGAATATTTATGAATGCCACAACCGGAGACAGGGGACCCACAAGCCGAGACTCTGAGACTCTCCGCCTCAGACATTTATCCCAAAAAAAGAGTAAAACACAAACGTGCGACGCCCAAAAATAGACATTGGAAACATGCTACGTCCCCCGTATCGGAGATATTATTATTGAATGGAGGAGACCACGCGCTCCTCGCCCCCCTTCGATCTCCTCCGGGTTTTGAGTGTTTCGTAAGCGGGCTTGCTTATTTTTGGCACACGAAAAGGAAAAGTGTAGACAAGACGACGTTTTTATGGTAAATGATTTATGCCACCAGCGGGCGCAGAGCGTCAAGGTAATTGAGTGGGAAACGCTGGCCGGGAACCCCTTTTGCCATCCCCGATTTGGAATATACAAGCACTATATATATAAGGAGGCCATAAGGAGGCAGCCATGTTGTTAGCTGCTTCAAAGACATCGCGAACGACTCGCAGCAAGTGTAATTAATGCTGTGAATTTTGCATATTAAAAGACCAACTTCTGCCATCATTCAGCCGCCAAGCGTATCCAGTCGAGTGTTTATTTTACGCTATATAGTTGGGTGGCCTCACTTAAGGGAAGATCTTGCCGAAAAACTAGTCGAAATGATATAGAAATAAATTTTAAATAAATAAAATCCTATTTAAAATAGCTTGGAAAAAGGAAAACTAATAAAACTTGTCTACTTTCCTAACTAAACTCAAATGGAATTATTATAAATGAAATGAATTATGTTTAGGTATTATTGTTATATCCTAAACTACCTATCTTGGCACCCTCTTAACCCGACTGAAACTATCGTTAGCACATATCTGTCACCTGATTTACAGCCTCGTAAACAACTCAAAGCTGACTCAAATCTTGGAATCTCTCTCCCCTATATGGCTTGGGATCTAGAGGGTATATGCAGTTCGGCAACTCATCCGTCGTAGATCGCAGCCATCGTGTTGTGTTTGTTTTATAGTGGCCACAACTGCAGCTGATCCTCATAAAAAGCCGCGACACCAAATCCTCGTGGCGTGGCAAACGATCCGTGGACTGGTCCTCTTCTCCCTGCGATCTCTCCGTGTTGCATGCAATCCAGAGACACACACACACACAGGCACTTCTCTAGTGCAGCCCGATTCGGTGTTCATTTATTTATTTTTTTGGCTAGACTTAGGGTCTTTAATTTAAATTTGAGTTACGTTTTTTTTCATTCCTTTGGAAACGATTATATTTAAAGAAAACTTTATTTTGTATTTAATCTCTTCGAAAAATTTACTTAGGCAATAAAAGCAAATAATTTAAAAATCCACTAAAAATAATGAATATTTAAGAAAACCTTAGAAGGATTATTTAGGATTGTCCTAGTTCGAGCCCAAGGTTAAAGACTGGATAGAGATAGATTAACTTTATTCTCCAATAACTCCCATGTTTATCACCCGATTAAAGTCTAATTTCAAAGGACATTTACATAAATTTATTTTTTAAATAATTTAAATGTAAATAAAACTTATTAAGCTTTTCCTTAAATATTCCTGGAATACCAGCCCAGCATCTCTGGCACTCCACTCACCAACACGCGGGGAACCGCCAAACGTGTCAAGTTAGTCGCCTGCTCCAGGAGGGGAAAAACCCCGAGGAAAACCGGGGAAAATCGGGAGGGAAAAAGGGGGGCCGGCCGAACGTCGCACAGACAGCCGAAAGACGAGAATTTATTACGGAAACTTCATTGACAATTGTCACTGCAAGCTGACGCCGGCATCGCTGCCTCGGCTAGCGTCTCGGTCGCCGTTGCCGTCGTTAACTAAGTGCGTTGCGGTGTCGAGGATTTGTTGTTGTGTTTGTTGCGTGTTGTGATTGTTGTGTGTGTTTGTTGTTGTATGTCGGCCGCACATCGCATCCCAAAAATAAGCAGCAACATGTGCGATGTGCTATGTGCGATGTGCGATGTGCGCGAGTGGTTCCAAATACTTGTCTAAAGCAGCCGCCGCCGCCGAAGTCGAGGCTGTGGCAGCTTATGGAAATCATATGGCGAAATGTCAACGAAAAACAAATACCGTAACCGACAAGAAAAATACACGGCATGATAGCTTATATGGCGTGGATTTTTTCAAAGGAATTCGCGCTTAGCATTTCGCTTTTATTATATTTTTTTTTCGTTCCTCTTAAGGGGGCGTGGTATGTGTCTTATGAGGTGATTTATTTGGCGATTAGTGGAATATAAGTGAAGGCAATTATGAAGTTTATAGTTAGAAAATTGGACAGACTTTGTGGATTTAATAAGCTTTATGATTGGAACTATATAAGGCAGCTAATTAAATAATTTATTAGGTAGTAATTCAAATCAGTATCTAAGTTTGCTTATGAATTTTTGTGGAGAAAAGACAAACCGATTTTACAACCTGCTAACAACAAAAACTTCTGTGTGATTTCATATAAATTTGACACTGGATTTACCTAAATAAAATTAAGGTAAAAATATTATAAGTTGACAAATTAATTTACCTATATAAAATCAAGATAAAAATATCTCAAGTTAACTTATACATTTAATAAAATAAAGCTTGCTTTTGCCTACAATTATTATGCTTATTCTCTTTATATAAAAACTCCTTATTCCCAAATATTTTCTTAATCTCCAGACAAATTCTGCCACATCCGAGTGATCATATAACTGAATTGGTTCAAAATTTCCGAGTCTGAGTTTATTTCAAGACCCATCTGCTGACACTAAACATTCCCCCTAATCCCTTCGATGAGAAAGATCTTTCTCGCTTTCTCTGCACCCTCATCACGAGTAAGTGAATGTGTTTATAATTCCGAAAAGAGAAGAATCATGCCAGTCTTTCTCCTTGGATGCCAGCGGCGTCATGCGATATTAAGTGAAGCACTTTGTCAACTCCCGACGAGCGGGCGGGCAGGAGGAGGAGGGGATTCCCCTGATGTCCTCCTTGGCGTAGCACCGGATGTTGTTCGGTAATTATTTAGTGCTCGCTGCTCGCCTTGGCATTGGCGTTTGTTTGATGTGTTTGCTTTGCTTTTTTTGATACATACTTATACATCTAGTATATATAACAACAAATTGCCGAAGCGCGTCCAACGAGAACAAAACAGCCGCGGCAGCAAAGAGCAACAAACAATGCGACAACATGAGAACAACAAATAAACAAAGACATCATCAATAAAAAGCAACAGACGAGGCGAAGCCAACGCAAACACACAGAGTCGAAGTTTTGGGCCTCCAACTCCAGTCCCTCCCCCCCAACCAATAACTCGCCCATAACTCTAGAGCTCCAGAGATCCGAAAACTCTGCAACTCCCACTCCCCCCCCGGAAGGCAAAGACATTAACTTTCAATTGGAGAGCGAGATGGGGAATGTTGATGGGATTATAAGTGATTTTCATCAAAAATGCAGCGCACGACAGGAACAGATATAGCATCTATGGGGTTATATATATATGTGGGGCGGCACTGGAAGAAAGTTCTAAGGCATTTTGGTGACACTTTTTAAATATACATTTTATTATTAGTAACATAATAGAAGTAGGGAATGAATTAAGTAGGTTTACATACTTAAAAACTTATATCCAGAGGCTAGAGAGATGATTACATCGTCTCCTCTTGTGATGCTGAATTACATTAACTTTCAGTTCAAATAAAATTAGTCTTAAGTAAAAAAGGGGTCAAATTTAAAAGAAACATTTCGAAATAATTCTAAATATAAATTAATTTTTGTTCTAATAAAACTATATGCCGAAAAACTTACAAAATGGGTTGTTTCACCGTTAAAGATACTGTATCAATATTAAATTCAAAAGTCTATATAGAAATCAATATTTTTCAAAATCTTGATTGATATATGGCAATCAATATTTTTCAAAATCTTGATTGTTATATGAGACTATTATTATTGGAGAAGGAAAAAGAAATATAATTAAATTTTTGTGACATGTTACCATTGTAAAAAGGTCGCAAATAAATAAAGATATACATATAAAGCCAGATATTTTGATATGTTTACATAATATCGATATTTTAACGTAATAAACAATAATTTTCGATACATAAAACTTCGATATATTATATGTATGTATATTTTCGATAAGAAAATTAATACTATAATTTGATAGATACATAGGTAGATATCAAACTTTACCTTTTGATATACATCCCTACTCAAAATGTTTTCTTTTCTTACATTTCACACTTTTTTAAAAACACTTTTCGCTCAGTGTGCCCACGCGATATGGCCTTGTTAAAAAGTTGCCGAAGACAAGCGACGTGATAACTCAAAGCGAGACATCAATCGATTCGTCACCGTCGCGAGCAATCAGCCAGCAGAACTAACCCAACTTGGACTTGAAGCCGACTTCAGTCGGACCGTCCGCCGACTTCTCCTCGGCTTTGGGCTTAAGTATCAGTTGAAGTTGAAGTTGCAGTCGCAAGTCCCAGTGCCGCCCGGAGGCGGCCGCCCTCGGGGCCCTCTTAAAATATTATTCATAATTCCATAAATTTAAAGGCCCCAAGGAGCTGGTAGCCGGTGGTAGCTCCGGTATCTCGTTGAGGCCACGCGCCTGCGCGTTTGTCATATGCAAAAAGGGGACGGAGGGGACGGGGCAAGGGCCAGGGGAAGCCCACTTTATACGACTGCTCCGCTACATTAAGCCTAATGAACGTCCTTAGCTGTATGGGTTGAAGGTTTCACAAGGAGAAATAAATAAATTGTAACCTCTTTTATAATATTTATATGTTTTTTAAAGTATGTACTATAATTATTGACCAATTACAAGAGCAATTAGCTCACAAATGTCTTCAGTTTATTAACTTATATCTTTTAAAACTTAATTTCCTTTTATTTTTCCCAGTGCACCCTCAGATCTCGGTGTCCGTGTCACTTGTCGGTTTAAAGAAGTCCACTTTTCTGACCAAAAGTTGCCGTGATTACCAAAGGGGAGAAGAACGGTGCTGGGGACCCTCCAATCGGACGGCATTAGCGCAGAAATATTTAATTAATGGTAATTTATGTGCACGTAAATTGTGCAAAGTGCGACCGCAGGAGCTTCATTCGAAGACGATGGCAGCTGCAATAAACGCAACACCGAGGAGGATCGCAAATCGCAACAGCAGGATGATGATATGAGGAAGTGCCCCCCGCAGCTTCTAGTTAACATTGGCAGATCCAAAGGTTAATAGGGTTTTTCCTTCTGTCGGCCGACGGTGTCGGTTTCGGGTAATGCAATTGCCATGGGTTAACTGTCATTGAGCGAAGTGGCAGTAGTCGGTTAAGGGGTATCAGTAATCAAGGCTGAGGAAGAGTTAATCGTCTTTTGGGGGTCAGATTAGAGGCCTTTATTTTTGGGGAGAAGTTTCCAAAAAAAAAGGCTTATTTATGAGTTAAATAGAATAACAATTTTAAAATAACATTATTTAATATAAAAAGAATAAACAGTTATGTTTTTAAGAATTTTATTTATTTAAAAAAGGGGTTTCCCATTGAATGGGTCAATAATTAACTTAATGGCCTTAATAAAAGTTAACTTTGCAATTGTCAGTACCTGATTTTTGTCTAGTTTATTTTAAATAAATAATTTTCTTGTTTTAATCATTTTCTAAGATATAGCTACCTTATTTCTTAAAAATATATCCCTGAGAAAGATTATAATTAAGACAAAGCTCTCTAAAACCCACACCTCATAGGAACCACTTTAATGGTAATCCTTCAGAATAAGCCACCTCTATAGTATCTGTAATGATAGCACCCAAGCTCGGAATCTCGCGGAGAAACCAATAAAGCCTCTGACACTGAGGAATGCAATAAGATGTCACCGGTGGTTGCCCGTTGAATATTCGCCCCGACTGGTATGCAAATTTCGCAACTGCAAATATGCTACCGTTGGATGCTCAATGCTAAAACCATCCAGCAGCCCCGACTGGGCCGCACTAAAAACTAATAAGATGTTGTATCGTCATGTATCTTCCGCTCTGTGTGCCATCCGTATCTGTAACTGCGAACTGCAAGCGGCAGAGGCAAGCCGAACCTGCGGCCATCCGCTGATAGCTTCTCATTTTATTTCACCTTGTCACGTGCTGAGTGTGTGTGTGTGTGAGTTGCAGCGGTGGCAATTTTCCAGCATTTGCAGCGGAAAATATCTGGCTACCTACGCGCTGAGCGCTCTACGTTTCTGATTCCGATTTCTATTCCTATTCCCGAATCCGATGGCCATGGCGATACCCCAACTGTGAGACTATGGGCCAAAAATTGTGCCCAGGGGCGTCGGGCAAATCGGCCAAGCCCCCTCAAGAATGTTGCATAACTTTATCGGCGGCAGGTGGAGATGGAATTAAGAGGTTGTGAACATTAGGCACAGGGATAAATTGTGGTTTATATTATAATTGCTTTAATTGTAATAAAGAAGAATTTAATAAAACATTAATATAATAAAATCAATAAAGAAATATATAATAATAAAGTTTTCCAACTACGCACCTGCTTAAAGATGCCAAAGTGTATATCTTTTCTCTGTGTGTGTTTATTTTTCTCCTCTTTCTTTCCTCTCACGGGGGAAGCTGCTGGAGCTTTTTTCATTAAACGGTAATTTCACACCGAGCGACACACACACACACGGAGAGAGTGGGGTATAGTGTGTACGCGTCTAGAATTTTTCGGACATTTATCGCCGTTGCCTGTCGTCGCCGCTCGAATCTCTCTATCGCCGCCCAATTACAAGCAAGTTAAAATCAAGTACTGGCCATTGATTAGTTGCTTTACCCAGGCACAAGTCCAGGTAGGAAAAGATGGAGTAGAGAGAAAAGAGGCTAAAACGTAAGCGAGATGGCGATACAGAGAGATTAAAATGTAATCTTTAGCGCCGCAGTCATATGAAACGTGTTCGATTAGGCTTTCGGCCTCGCAGCAGCGGTTCTGCTATGTATCGTTCTCACACTGGGGGAAAAATTGTACTTTTTAAGATATTATTTATACAAAAATTTGGTATGTTGTCTCCTTAACATTTTTGGTTTGATTTGTTTTGCTAAATATTGCATAGAAAAAGTATTTTCCTAGCGAAGTCAGTGCATTTTTTCAAAGAGTTTTAAAAAATATGAAAGATAGAAATATAATGAAATATTATTTACAAACCTAAAGCATTGCTATGAATCAACAATATTTTAGAAATAATTTATACCCTTATACTAAGTGTTATTTTTCTTTTATTTGAGACACTTTTCCCTTAGTGTTTTCCAATGGATTGGGTTTCCATTTCGCTTCGTTTTGGTTTCCTCGGATCCGACCAACTGCTGTGCCGCATGTAGGTGGCCCTGAAGTGGGCAGTGGGCTATGGCCAAGAGCCCAACCCGACCCCCTTCTGACCAGTGGTAAGTGCTGAAATGTGTCCTACCTACGCGATCCAATAAAATGGACTGAAATCAAATTTGCCAAGGGATTTATAGTTTCACTAAAGTAGATAATAAGCTAAGAAAACATATAATATCGGGGTTAAAATAATGGAATATTTTAATAAAATTGCAAGGAAACTTAATGCTCCCTATGAATATATGTATATTATAAAAGCTGGTATTAATTATGATTAAAATAAATTAAAAACTTCAGTAAAATAAAGGAAAGTAAGAAGACAAACCCATTTGCAGCTATAATCCAACTCCCATTTCCTAGGTAATATTTCCCAAAAGGGAATGCTTAAGTTTGAGAATGCCCACCTTGCCGTGGAGTGTCACTTCCGCATTCCACACAAATCAATCCCAGACCCGGGCCTGTTCATTGTTCGGGACTTATCCACACTTGACCGGATTCCAGACAACCGTCCAATGCCGATGCCACATCCCAGTGTCCAGTAAATGAGCAATTTACGGGAAATCCCCCATCCACCCGAGTGTAATTACAATGCGAAACGAGCGGGCGGGGAGTAGGAGGAGCAGTAGGAGTAGGATCCCAAGTGAAATGCATCCCGGGACAGTCAGTCATGGCTGTTTAATAACCTTAAACAGATTCCCTGCTGTCTTAGTAATGCTTTTCACTTGTTTACATTGCAGCTTAAGGGATTGGGCCTCCAATTCAGTTTCCCCTTCACCACACACACACTCAACTGCCAACCATGGCTTTATTCAATTTTGCAATTTTGCGTAAATGTAATTAAAATATCCTTTTGCCCTTCCTGGCAAAGGCGCCGAAATCTGTGTGTGTCTGTGTGTGTGTCTGATTGTGGGTGCGAATGTTGGGTGGTTTTTGGGCAAAAGGATGGTTTCCGGGCCTTTCGGCCAGTTGGTCAGTTGCAGTGAGTGTGAGACTTTCCCTGGCATTAGCCAACCGCACATGCAGCACTTGCCGTTAAGTACACCTCACAGACAGTTGTGGTCAACATAATAGCAGGGCGTGTTGTGTAAATGTATTAAGAACTTAATTTAAATGTTAATTTTAAGACATTTTTACTACGTTTTATAAAATAGTTGTCTTGGAAAGGCGTTGAAAAGTGAGACTTAAAAGATAAACTTAAGAAACTACCAAGGAAAGCAAAAAAAAATGTAATAATTTAACTACCTTTTCTAAGTCTTAAAATAAATATAATATTATAATAATATATTATAAATAATATATATATTAATGTATTATTAAGAAGTATAAGTATACATTTCTCCATAAAAATCCACAGATTTATAAAAGCCTTCTCTGGGTTTATGTTTATTTTATTTTTACATCCTTAAAAATCCCTTAATGCCCCAGCTCCGCTGTACACTGTGAGAAAACCAAAAAAACAAGTAGAACTGAGAATGGGAATTCGGGTATGCAGACAGTCGCATTACACGCTCTTTTGCATATTGTGCAATGGGATAAGGTACGGCTCAAAGGAGTTGGGACCCGGAACGCGCTCTGCTTGTTTATTTGTTCATTTGTTCGCCCCGCTTCTCGCCTGGCTCTGCCCGCTCCGCTGGTCCGCTGCTCTCCGGTGACCTTTGGCCCCGCTCTACTCTTTTTACACGGGGGGCAACAGTGCAACAATCAAGTCAGCCCACAAGCCCCCGCTTACTGTCAAAAACACACGCAGCAACGCAACATCCCCGGCAAACAAACAAACAAACCAGCAAACAAACAACAAACGGTCGCACAGTGGCCTGTAGGAGGTCAACAAGCGTTTTGGGTTAAACGAAAATTAACCTTCAACAAAACTGATTTTATATTTTTGTTTATTTTGGATATTTGTACTACAAATTTTGTAGCTCGTTGAAAATGGTTTAATTATAAAGGTTTTAGACTTAAAAAGAACACCCAACTTTATAAAGTAGTAAAAACTCACTACATCCAGCAAGTTTTTTGCATTATAATTAAAGAGGTTTAAAAATACATTAAATTTAAAAATTATATTAATTTTTTACTTACCGATTCTTTTTATTATTGTATTTAAATCGAAATTACCCACAGCACACATCCAATTCTGGTCTTTTTCTTTCTCTTTTTAACTACCATTATTAAAAAGTTTAAAGTATTTATTAATTAGGCGCTAAAAAAAATAACATAAATATAAAAAAACAGATATTTACTTCTGAATTAAAAACAATAAATGAAAAGGAGTGGAAATAACAATTACACACACAAACAACACACCAATATCTTATGCTATGTTTAATCAACATATTATTTAAATATTTATTACTTTAAAAATTGTTATTTTTAACACTTACATTAATTTAAATTAATAATATTTAAAATGTTTGACAGTTTGAATAAAAACTTATATAATTATAATAATTATAATAATAATTATAAACTTAAACCTTTTAAAATTAAAATAAAACAACATGACAAGATCAACCCAACTGTTGATTCTGCCCAATAATATACATAATATATGATATTTACTTCAATTATAAAACCCTGCAACGCCATAATGAACCTGAAACCACTGTCAATCCAGTCTAAAAAAGGCTTTTTGCCAGCAGGCGCAGCACTGCAGCTTCTTGACAATGATAACAATGCGGCGAGGTCCTTTTCAGAGGCTGTAACACGAGCGGCCCGGACTGATGCGAGCTGACGGACGGGCAGGACTCGCAGGACTCCGGTGCAGCACAGCAGCAGCGCTTTGGTGTGTAATTTAATTGAACGGACATAACGAGGCGCACAAACACACGCACACTCATATGTATGTATGTATTTGGAGTGGATATAGGGGAGGGGGTGGTGGGGTCGGGCTTGAGTCGAGTCGAGTCAAGTTGAGTCGAGTTGCGTTCGTGCGGGGGACTAAAGAGGACTCTTTGCTTAATTGAAAGCAATTAAGTGGAAAATTGAAAACTTTGGCAGCCATAACGTTGACGTCTGACCGCCACTGACACACCGCATACCCTGTGAATCCACCCACAAACCCCACCAACAGACAATTATTCAAAGACACTTGAAGAAAAACTTGGTTATTGATGATATTTTAATGTGTAAGGAGGGTTTGAATATAGTTTTTTGGGTATGATTTAAGAGATATAATATTAGATTATTTATAAAATTAATAAACTTATAAAATATTTAAACATTATTTACTTATAATTAAACAAGTTTATTTAACATAAAAGTTTATTTACTTAGTCAAAATATTTTTTAAAGTTCCCCAAATTAATTAAAAGCTAATCAATTATTGGGCCGTAATTTATTAATTAAATTTGTTAGATTGATTAACCCAAGAGTTTACTTATGTAGCTTAGTATTAGTTTTAAACGTACTTAAGACTAAATTAAAATGAAATAGATAATTTAATTAATTAATTAAAAAATCCGTAAGGGACTATCATAATATTTTATTAGATAATTAAAAAAAAATTAATAAAATATTTACCCTTTATTTATTTATCAAGTTTTTTTTAAATATATAAATTTTTATAAAAATAGCCTAACTAAATATATCGTTTTATTAATTAATTAAAAAATTCTCGAAGATAGTCTAATTATTTCCCTCTCTGCAACTACATGTACGTTGCATTTGCATTTGATAGCCCCGCCCACATTTCGGGGGCGGCAAGTGGCGAAAAAAATGTGCAGTCACGTACAACGTCAACTGAGGCCGTGGCAGAGGCAGCAGCAGCGGCCGAGGCCGCGCGGCAGAGACGCCATTTTGCGCTGCTACTGTCACTTTACATGCCACAACACACAATTGACAGCGCGGATATTTATGTAAATAATTTTTCATGTTGCTGGTCGGCAGCAGCAGCAGCATCGCCAGCGACAACAAAAGTATGCACTTCTGTTGACGTGACCCGGGCGGTCGCGGCAAAAAAAAATTGTTTTGCACACTGCGAATAAACAAAAATAGGCGAAAACCCCCGAGTTCGCCCACACACACACACACATACACACTCACAATCGGGGGGGTTAAGGGCTGCGAGCGCCCATTCATCTATTTCTCACCCCCGCAGCCGTTGCCTGCATAAAAGGATCCCATTGTCGTCGCGGTCCAGCCCACAAAATGCTTAAAGTGCAGCGGGCAATGGACTTTGTGAAAGGATCGAACGAGACCGATTTCCAGATGGGCTTAAAAAGAGTCCGGAAATATGGAAAAGCTGCACATTTTTTACATTCTTACCAATCAATACATTCCAATTATTTTATTAAAAACGCTATATCCGCGACAAATAAATAACTATAAGGTCAAAAGTGTGGCAAAAAAAATACATTTCATAAAGGTTTCAGTTAATAATAAATCGATAATATATGTTATTATATTTAGCATTGTATCAAAAAGCCTAAAATTAGTTTAAACTTTAATTATTGGAAAAATTAATAAGAAAATGTAATATAATCGTAATGAAAGCAAATGATTGAAATAAATTTGTCGGATGTCTTACAATTACAATTGCAATTATTAATTTATTGTATATTTCCTATTTTAATAACTCAAAAATTGCAATTTTAAATTTAAACAAACCATTAACCTCTCCTTATCCCTTAAGACCCTCCGCCCATTTCTTGTGATTAAATAACTTGCATATTACAGAATTAACTTCAATTGACATTTACATTTTAAATCTGTTCTCACAAACCTCCCCCCTCGATGCCAATTTAGGACAATCGATTGGTTGAGAGGGTGAAGGAAAATATGCCTCTATAATGCGCCGCTAATTATAACGCATTGCAAATGCAATTAATAGGCGCGACAATTAAAAGTAACGAGCAGAAGAAACCATTAATGGGATGCTCATAAATGATAAGGCCATAAAGAGCCAGGGAAGTGGCAAATTTTCGAAACGCTTTCGAAACATTTGTCGCCAAATGGAGCTGCAAAAGGGCAAATGCTTTGCATCCTAAAACCAGGAAATATGCTTAAAACGTGGCCAGCGATTCGAAATCGTTCACTGGAACACAGGAATTTGCTCATTCCACACACCCAGACTCCCTGCACATATTTCCCGGCACAATATATCGTGCCACAGTTGACTGGACTAATTTGTCGGAAATGACGTTTTCGGTTTTAGCCAGCGGAAGTTAGGTTATGTATGCGAATTTTCACAGCGGCCATTTTCGGCTATTTTTGGGGGGCTTTAGGACGGCTTTTTGGGGTTTGAGTGACACAGGAAACTCTGGCAAAAAGGTAATGGCAATGGCACAAAATATTTCAAGTCCTAGTGCGACACTCTTCCGTAATGACGCGCGCCTGCTAATTTAATTAATTTCCACCTGCCT
The DNA here is from genome assembly GCA_008042675.1 of Drosophila seguyi. Taxonomy (NCBI): domain Eukaryota; kingdom Metazoa; phylum Arthropoda; class Insecta; order Diptera; family Drosophilidae; genus Drosophila; species Drosophila seguyi. Next base: position 28,051 of record VNJU01009113.1, on the reverse strand, counting down.
CTGCCAACCCCCCACCCGCCGCAGGTGGCACAAAAGTTTAGTCGTGCAGCAGTGGCAGGACTACCGCCAAAAAGCCCAGCAATACACGTAATTGAAACATTCCTTGACCAGCGAAATAATAAAGGAGTCCCTGACAAAAAAAAAAAAAGGGAAAAAAGTTACTTCTGCCCGCAATTATTTGGCACGTCTCTACTAATTAATTACGCCTTTTGGTTCCACGTTTCTTGGGCGGTTCAGTTCGGTTCGGTTCGGTTCCAAGTTTAAAATGTCCACGTTTAATTAAATATGGCCCGGGTGCGGCGGCTCTATAATTAATTTCGGCACTGCAATTTTGTTTAAACCAAAGAATGTGCGGCCCATGGAAAAAATGTGTGTGTGTGTGTATGTATGTGCCGCGTAGGAGCTGAAAACCGAAGCGAATTAGAGCAGGACATCTGCACGAATGGATCCTGCCGCTCTCTGAGGGATGTCCCCCCACACTCCATTAGCAATTTTAAATTTACACAGAGATAAATATTTAAAGCTTAACAAGGTTAATTTTTGGGAATATATTATACATACATTTTGTTGTGTCTTAAGACTAAATATCATAAATTAACACAAATTCTTTTATACATGCATTTTTTTTAGAAATAATTTTAAAACTGAATTCGTACTTGTGAATTTTAGGTACAATATTCGCTTAATGTTAGTTGGCCAAAGGCTTTTTCTATTGTGGATAATATCCTTACCAATATGTTTGCATATTTGTGTAGTTTGAATAATATTTTAGATGACAATTACACTATTTTAATATTATTTATAAGCATGTGTTTCAAAGAACTCTTTAATAAGCTTCCATAATTCAAAAATATAAATATATGTATGTTTTAAGTTTTCCAATAAACTTCTTGCAAACTCTGTTTTAATATTTCAATCAACTGTTTAGTAATTTATTTTAAGACTATATTTTAGCTTTGACTTGATAAATTATTTAATAATTATTATTTCCAGTGCCGGATTGGAAAAAAAGAATCAGAATCCAAACTGGAGCCTGAGTCGGTGGCCAGGGCATTAAAGTGTCAATATCCATTAGGCAGTCCTGATTGTTTAAGCTGCTTTACGCCAACTTCTTTTCTGCCTTTCTTTTGCTTTCTCCTTACCCTTCCCCCGGCTCCTCCTTACCCACCGTCTCGTCCGTCCGGGTCCAAGTTTCTTGACACGCTCTCTCCGGCTCTTTTGTCTCCGGAGTCTTTTATTGCCTGCAAAGCCCGAGCACAATGACTCCTTCTCCGTTATTTGTTCTGGCTGCTGTTGGGCTCATTGTTTCAAATAAGAAATGACGCGAATTGGTTAGAGCGAAATGGTTAGAAATGCAAATTAGCGGGGAGATAAGAACGGGGGGAAAGGTGGTGGTTGGGTAGTGGGTGGTGTCGAGGCAAATGGCCGAAATGATGCCATGGCAAAAACTCGAATGCCCTATGGCCATAAGTCGGGCTAATATAAAGGAAAAGGACTATGACCTGTCCCGGATGAAAGAAAAAACCCAAAGAATTCTATTTTTAAGAAGAGTCTAGATCATATTAAAGGTTGTGGGTGAAGGAAGAGGCAGTATGTTGTAGTCTTTGAAGTCTTAATCTTTTTAACTTACTAAAAATATCCTAGAATAAATATAAAACCAGTTTAAAAATTATAAAATAGTAATTTTTTTAATATTTTCCAGGGTTTTTAAGGAATCATTTTTAATTGTATTATTTTATAGCATACTTTTCAGAGTAATTTCGATAGATCGTAAGTCAACAAAGATTTTGATAATAATAATAACACCTTCAGTACCTTACAATTCTTACACCTCAGTCACATGATCCTTCTCATACCCTTCCCAATCCATTTACTCCAATTTAGAAAGAAATAAGAAAAATTACCGCTGGCTAATCTTTGTCATCTGCTCCAGCTGCCTTGCCCGATTTCACAGATTTCTCGTTCAGGTAATTGCAAAAAAAAAAAGGGGAAGGAAAAGGTCAGACAAGGCGAGAAAAAAGATACAATGGCAACTAGAGAGTGCTTTAGTCAGCTGCCGGGACTTGAACTTAATTGGTAATTACACAAAGTCGCGGCATGTTCGTACACCTACACACGCAATTATTTGTGACCCTGCATGGATTTCCAGGGTTCATCAGCCTGGGCCTCTGGGTCTTTGGTTTTTGGTTTGGGTTTTTGGCTTCAATCAGTCAAGCGGAAAGCCATTTGGTGATTTATATTTAAGCGAAAACTTTTAACTCTAACCAAAATCCCCCGGGGATGCGCCCACAGTCTCCTATTATTCTTGCCTTTGGCGCCGGGGAGAGCTTTGGGGGTTGCAACCCCTAAAAGCCAAGCGTGGGCTGTCGAAACTTGTGGTTCCTTTCAATTAACCTTTCATCTGTTTAACATGTATTATAAAATTAGACGCGGTCTCCTGGACCACAGCAGCAGCAGGAGCAACGGGTTAAGGGGTGCCAAAGAATGGCGGGCGAAATGGCTTTGGCCTAATGTATGCGCAACCACAGCCCCAAGACATGACAACACTATTAAACATTATGCGCGGCCATCGGAAAGGGCGGAACAGGCGCGGCCAGAGGTCCTAATTATCGCCGGGCCAACGTGACGTATGCGTAATGAATGGGGAAAAGTGCCCAGTTAATGAAGGATAAAAATGGAAAAAACTTGGCTAAAAACAAGAAAGCCAATTATATAAAATCCTATTAAAACCTTTAAAGACATTAAAAGTTAAAGAAATGGAACTTAAAACAAATATAAAGATTTCTTTACGTAGATGCAAAAAATATTCTTTTTAATAAATCTAATTAATGTATATATTTACATAACAAATCAATGCTACTTAGTATTGAATAATGTTCATTTTTTAGTTTAAAATAAAGACTTTAGAGCCCACGATTAAATAAAACTATTTTCTAATTTGAAAACAATGCAAACCGAAGAAAAGCCGGCATATTTCCGAAATAAGTTAAGATTATGAACAGATTGTACCGAAAACATTTTTAAAAAGTCTTTAGTAGTAATATATTTAAAAAAAAATATATACAAATATTTTGTTCATTAAAGATTCGTCACAAAAACATTTAAACTCTCTATAAAATCTTCAAATTCAACGGGACCACCAAGAACACTTTTTCGTTAGTCCGGCAGCGCTGTGGCATCAGCCGCGAACAGCTGTTTTCGGCAAACCGCAACTGTCTGGCAAGGCGCACAGCACCACGTCACTTGCCGCCGCTAGAAAAAGATGTAATTTTTATTGTTTACGTTTAGAATACGCGTTTCCGTGGCATTTTGTGTGTTTAAAATGAAGTTCGCCGATGTGTTGCGACGCCTGGACGCGTATCCAAGGACCCTGGACGACTTTAGCGTGCGGACAGTGGGCGGCGCCGCAGGTGGGTGCTCGAGCACGTCGAATTGATTTCCAAAATAAGAAAACCCTAACAACCGGCCCTTCGCAAATTCGCAGTTACGATAATTAGCACCAGCATCATCAGCATGCTCATCTTCCTCGAGTTCCTTAGCTACATACAGCCCACCTTGAACGAGGAGCTGTTCGTGGACACCACTCGGGGCCACAAGTTGCGCATCAATCTGGATGTAACGCTGCACAATCTGGCCTGCAACTACATCTCCCTGGATGCAATGGACTCCTCGGGAGACACACACCTGCGTGTGGATCATGATATATTCAAGCACCGACTGGACCTCAGTGGCGAGCCACTAAAAGAGACGCCCATCAAAGAGATTGTGGCTGTCTCGCCGCCAAACAAAAACGTGACTTGTGGTAGCTGCTACGGGGCGGAGCACAATGCCACACAGTAAGAACTGGGTCTTCCTCAGGATCTTCCCTAATGTAATCACCACTTTCCCCCTCTTCTGTAGCTGCTGCAACACCTGCGAGGAGGTCCTCGATGCTTACCGGCTACGCAAGTGGAACGTTCAGGTGGACAAAATCGAGCAGTGCAAGGGAAAGTATAAGCGCAGCGATGAGGACGCCTTCAAAGAGGGCTGTCGCATCCAGGGACACCTGGAGGTGAATCGCATGGCCGGCAGCTTCCACTTTGCGCCCGGCAAGAGCTTCTCCATCCGTCAGTTTCACATCCATGACTTCCAATTTAGCAACGTTAAGCTCTCGCACACCATCAATCACCTGTCCTTTGGCGAGAAGATCGAGTTTGCCAAAACCCACCCACTGGATGGACTGCGCGTGGATGTGGCGGGTAAGTCAACTGGAGAACACATGCAGCTTGGCTTCGGTTAACATTTCTTATTATTGAAATAACTTAGAGTAATTTAAACAAGATTGGAGTAAGGGTTAGGTATTGTGTTTAGTAACTAAATGAAAATGCCGGCTGGCGGATCAGCAGCGTATCCCGGTGCCAATGGCCATGAACGTGCCGAATGTACCGCCGCCCTGGACCATCACCTTGCCCACATTGTTGATAAGCTCCCGGCCGCGAAGTCCGTATCTGTGAAGTTTCAGTTTCGGTTCATTAGTTAGTTGTTAGCCGGCATAAATTACATAATGACCTTCCCCGCCTTGCGTCACTGCGACGGAGTGCCCTCATCTAGGGCAAAGTCTAATACACTTACCTGAGCGCGGAGAAGCCGCCGAAGAGGGCGCCGCTGGCCATGCCCACGCAGAAACCAATGATGAAGCCGGTCTTCATCTTGTCGAAGCAGGTGGGTCCCTGCTGGGAGAACGAGCTCGAGGGTAGCGGCATGTCTCAATTGTATCCTTCGTTTGCGATTCTTCGTTCCGCAGTGTCTGGTCCGGTGCTCCACCAAGCTTCGCGCCTCGACTCGCGTCCTTATTAAACGTAAATAATGCCGAAAGGTACGACTATTTTGGGAAATTTTCTATTTATTTTCCGGACTCGGCAAACGTCGCGTGTCGATGTCAGGGATACGAGAAAATCGATGACACTATCGATAGGAATGACGTTTTTTTAAAAGGCAATGTTGTTTTTCAACATCAATATTTTTAGTTACCAAATTGAATTCATATATATTTTTTTTACATTTCGAAGATGTATTATTTATTTTATAATATTATCTATTTATTATAAACTTTTTGTCTAATTGGAGTAGCCACGTTGCTTTCCAGCCCTGGTACACTGTGTGAAGGTGCTTTATACTTCCGATAGATGGCGCTAGCCTCAGGTCCAGTGAGCGGGTTTTTTGAAAATTTTTATTAAATTTTTTTTTTTATTTCCCCTTATTTCTTTCAGAGACGAAAAGCGAAATGTTTAATTACTATTTAAAAATTGTGCCTACGCTGTACCAGCGGGGTGGCAGCGAGGGCCAGCCCATTTACACGAATCAATTCTCGGTGACGCGCTACCGGAAAGATCTTTCGGATCGGGAACGCGGCATGCCGGGTATATTTTTCAGTTATGAGCTATCGCCGCTGATGGTAAAATACGCCGAGAAGCGCAAGTCAGTATAGTCACAAAAATAAACCCATCTTGTGTATTTATTTATCAATTTTATTGTTTGTATCCACAGCTCCTTTGGCCACTTTGCCACAAATTGCTGTTCCATAATTGGCGGCGTTTTCACGGTGGCCGGAATTCTGGCCGTGCTGCTGAACAACTCCTGGGAGGCCATTCAGCGCAAACTGGAGGTGGGCAAGCTCAGCTAACAACAATTGCAATCTCTCTGGCAGCTTTATTGCAGCTTTTACTCCTACATTCGACAAATCTCCAAATAAAAGTGCTTAATTTTATAAGTAAAAGAAATTAGCTTTCTTGGCTTAAGTGGTTCGGTGTCCCACAGACAGGAATCCCGAGGTGTTGGAAAAGTATTTGGCATTGGCCTCGGTCTGGGATCGTTCCGCCGCCTGGGGATTCACAATCTCAAGGCCCTGCAGTGGCGTAAACGCCACACTGGAGGCTGTTCCGGAGATCTGTCGTTTGACGGTGGTGTTTCCCCCGTAGACCTGTTGCTTCTGCAGATTCTTGTGCAGCGTCTTGCTAATGCGCACCTTTGTTTTCTCATCCACCTGGGGCAAGCGAATGCGTCCAGTGCCAGTCTTGCCAATTGTTCCCCGCGAGTAGCCCAAGTCTCCTTGATAGGCGTCCTCCTCGATCTGTGGAAAAGGAGGAACGATTAAAAAACTACAGATTAAAAAGACAACTTCACCTACATCGCCAAAATTCATACGATTCGCCTGCTTGCGGAACTCAGTCAGCGCATAACGCTCCTTCATCTTGCGCACACGCTTGCCTCCGCGCTTTTTCTTGCTGCCCTCGATGGGCTTCGGCAGCGGCTTGATGAACTTCACCGGCGGCGGCTCCTGCAGCTTGTCCAGCTTCTTCTCGATGTCCTCCTTAAACCGCAGACCAATCTCGCCATGGACACTCTCGTGGCAAGCATCGACACGAGCAGCCAGCACCGATTTGGCGGCCACCAAGCGTGCTGCCTTGCGTCGCAAATCTGGAGCCGTGTCCTGGACAATCTGTGAGTAGTAAACGTAGCCCGTGTGGGGTAGCATCTGTGTCTGTGAGAAGCCCGAAAGGGTCTTTTTCTGTGCTCCCAAGACCTGAACATTGCAGGCAGGCATTTTGGAGAGCTTGGAGAGGCCACCGGCGATGCCCAGAAGCTTGGCCGCTGTAGAGGCGCCTACAATCATCGAAAGATTGGGTGCTATGAAGGTCATTCGACTCTCCACATATTCATAGATCTTGGATTTGAAATTGTTCAGCTCGATGGCCATTTCGCAGGCCTCATCGATCTTGGCCTTTTCCGCCGGCGTCAACATGGTGCTGGAAGAATATTATTAGGGTTTTATTTTAAAAGATTTCCTTGAAGAGAACTTACCCCTGCGTAGTCGACGCCGTGACGGACACAATCATAATTGTGGCCTGCGTGAGTATAGCCTGCAGCTTCTCATTGCTCTTCACCTGATCCAGATCGTTGCCCAGCTCCTTGACAGCAAGCAGATACTCGATTTCACCGACAATCAGAGAGTCCAGCTCGGGGAAGCGTTTCTGGTACTTCTCTTTGGCGAACTTGTGCACGATGGAGATCTCGTTATCAATGTCCACAGCAATGGCGTTGGCATCCACGATGAGGCAGTACTCGGGATCGGATTCCACTGTGCCCAGCATTTCGGCGGCAGTCCTCTGGCGGCTGGCATAGTGCTCGATCTGCTGCAGGATATTCCTCAGGCGCTCCGAGTCGCGCAGTTTGCAAAGTTCACGTACCGATTGGACGGTGACGTCCACGTCCATCAAGTTGGGAGCCGGCTTGGAGAGCTTCTCGGCCAGGAGCTGTGGAATGGGGGAATCTTTGGGTAAAAAAAGGCAACCGGCAGGGTTTGTTTACTCCTTACGTTCTCCTCCTCGGCGTTACCCATCTCTGCATCTTCCTCCTCCTGTTCATTGTCGTCGTTGTCCTCCTCGAGGTCGGCCAGAAGTTCGTCAGCTAGCGACATTTTAATCTATTTTCAAATATTTTTCTTGAATTTGTGAAATTTTATTAAGACGATAGTGTGCCCGCCGGATTTTCGATAAAAATGTTGCCTTTGCGGCTGGGCACACTAAGACGCTCGAAGCCCTTTCCATGACAGCTGTTTCTGATGACCGTCTGGCAACGCCTGCATCTCCCGGGTTGATTTTCCACGTCTGGCAGCCTGCGCAGATTTTTGGCGCATAATCTTGGCGTCTTGATCCTGATTTTGTGGACCTTTTCAGTCATTTGGAGGCCGAAATCATGTCCAAGAAGTTGAATACGAGTGTGGGGGGAACGCCCACAAACACACTGTTTAATTATTTTGCCAAGTCGCCGGCTTTAGACAAGAAAAAGTTGACGCCAAGCGGAAAAACCGATCCAGACACCACAACCGAAAAGGAGAACCGCAAGAATGTGCAACCGAAGGTGGATAAATTGAAGGAGGCTTCAAAGCCGGCGGCCAAGAGGAAGCTGCCAATTTCCGGAGGTTTGGGAGATGAGCAGGAGACAAATGGCCAGCGCAAGCGAAAGCGCATCATTCAACCCGAATCGGAGAGCGAGGAGGAGATGGAGGTGACCAAATCCGAGGAGGATTTCTCCGAGGGCGCCTCCGAGTATGAGCCGGATGCCAACGAGGGTAGCGACGACAGTGTTAGCAGCGGCGAGGAGGAATTGGAGGAGCCCAGCGAAGTGGACACATCCATGGACAGTCCCGTGGCCAAGAAGTCGCGCAAGAAGACCAAGAACATCAATAATAACAACATAGAGCCCTCCAGCAAGAAGGTTAAGCTGGAAAAGACTACCAGTATCCAGTTGGCCGAGGGCACCACCTTCCAGGAAAAGCTTAAAAATCTGCAGAGCAATGCCAAGGAGGATGCTGCGTACGATGACATAGTGACCAGTACTTCAAACCTGGACGAACCTGTGATTTGGCCACATCAGAAATTGGAATTTCTGCAGCCCGACAAGATCAAGGACAAGGCAGGACGGCGGCCAGATCATCCGGACTATGACTGCAGCACGTTGCATGTGCCGGAGAAGTTCCTCAATAGCCTGTCGCCGGGTGTGCGCCAGTGGTGGGTCCTCAAGTCGGACAACTTCGACTGCGTGCTCTTCTTCAAGGTGGGCAAGTTCTATGAGTTGTACCACGGCGATGCGGATGTCGGTGTCAATGAGCTGGGCTTCACTTACATGCGAGGCGAGTTTGCTCACTCTGGCTTTCCGGAGATATCCTTCGACAAGATGTCCACCATCCTTATAGACAGGGGATACAAGGTGAGGTTTTGAGGGGACTTAATATAACCTTTAAATCTAAAATCTTTAATCTCCCGCAGGTGGCTCGCGTGGAGCAAACAGAGACACCCGACATGATGACCGAACGCTGCAAGCGAACGAAACCCACCAAGTTCGACAAGGTGGTGGCCCGTGAGATCTGTCAGATTACCAATCGCGGCACCCAGGTCTTTGGTGCCCAGTGCAAAATCGGACCTAATCATCAGCCTAACTATATGCTGGCCCTGGTCGAGCAGGACGAGGGCACTTGGAGCCGCTACGGTGTGTGCTTCATTGACACCTCCATTGGGGATTTTCACCTGGGCGAGTTCGAGGACGACAAGAACTGTTCCCGGTTGCTGACGCTGCTTTCGCACCATATGCCAGTGCTGGTGAGTTTTAAAATGAAATAATACTCTTCTGAGAATGTTTAAATCTTATATCATTAAATCCCGCAGCTTCTTAATGAGAAATCCTCGCTGAGTCAGCGTTCTCAGCAAATTGTGCGCACAGTTCTGGGAGGCATTTTAAGGGAGCAGCTGCCCAGCAATGGACCGCAATGCTGCAACGCCGAGAAGACCCTCAAGCTTTTGGCAGAGCGCTATTATGCCGGCAAGGCCGATGGATCTGATGATAACTGGCCACTGGTACTGCGAACCATGCAGTCGGACTTGGATCACTTGGGCCTCACTCCCAACGAGGATTACAAGCTGGCCTTGAAGGCCCTCGGTCAGTGTATCTTCTTCATACACAAATGCAAGCTAGAACCAAAGGTACTGCCTATGGCACGCTATCAGCTCTATGTGCCGCCCGATCAGATAGCAGAGGATGCCAAGCAGGATGTCCAGCCAGTGGCCTCCGCCCTGAGGCGTTCCCACATGGTGCTAGATGCCACAACGCTGTCGAATTTGCGTATTATTGGCGAGGATCACTCGCTGCTGTCCACCTTGGACCATTGCTGCACCAAGTTCGGCAAGCGTTTGCTGCACCACTGGCTCTGTGCGCCCAGCTGCGATGTGGCTGTAATCCAGGAGCGTCAGGAGGCCGTTGGCGAGCTGATACGAATGTCCAGCGAGCTGCAGGAGATGCGAGCCCTGCTGGCCCCGATGCCGGATTTCGAGCGGAATCTGGCGCAGATTCACCTGTTTGGCAACAAGCAAATCAAGGATATGGATCACCCCGATTCCCGGGCCATTCTTTTCGAGGAGAAGATGTACAATAAGCAGAAGTTACGTGGCTTTATAAGCGTTCTCAATGGCTTCAATTCGTTGACCAAGCTGCCCATGATCTTCCATCAATGTGAGTCGGCGCTACTCAAGAGGATCACTCAGCTGCCCGAGTCAGGGGGCACATTTCCCGATCTCAGCAAGGAGCTTAAGTACTTTGCCACTGCCTTTGATCATGAGGCTGCAGCCAAAACGGGAGTGATTGCTCCTCAAGCAGGCATGGATGCGGAATATGACTCGGCTATGGATGCCATACAGGCCATAGAGGGACGCTTGAAAACCTATCTGGTGGAGCAGGAGCGGCACTTTGGCTGCCGCGTCACCTACTTTGGCAGTGACAAGAAGCGCTATCAGTTGGATGTCCCGGAGACGCATGCAAACAAGGCGAATAAATCCTATTCCTTGGAGGGACAGACCAAGGGAAAGAAACCCTCACGCCGCTACACCACGGCCGAGACACGAGCCTTGCTCAAGGATATGCAGCAGGCGGAGGATACTAGGAATATGGTGCTCAAGGACTTGGCGCGTCGCCTCTTTGAAAAGTTCTCGAATCACTACGAACAGTGGAAGCAGTGCATCGATTGTGTGGCCCATCTGGATGTTCTGGGCTCCCTGGCGGAGTACGCCGGACAACAGGTTACCATCTGTGTGCCAGAGCTGGTATCTGGCGCGGATCAGCCGTTCATACAGCTGGAAGAGGGCTACCATCCTTGTGTGAATGCCTCCACTTATATACCCAATGGCCTGGAGTTGGGCACTGAAAAGGAGGCGCCTCTGTCTCTACTCACTGGTCCCAATATGGGCGGCAAGAGTACGCTGATGAGGGAGCTGGGATTGCTGGTCATTATGGCGCAAATTGTGAGTAATCCTTACCTCTTACTCTATGTATTTATATTGAAATTTCTCTCCTTTTCAGGGAGCTCACATTCCCGCTGCTAGCTGCCGCCTCTCGCTGGTGGACAGAATCTTCACCAGATTGGGCGCCCAGGATGACATCCTAGCTGGCCACAGTACCTTCCTTGTGGAGCTGAACGAAACCTCGCTGATTCTCAAGCACGCCACCCGCCACTCGCTGGTCCTGCTGGATGAACTGGGAAGGGGAACAGCCACCTATGATGGCACTGCCATTGCCGCTTCGGTGGTCAATTTCCTGGCCAATCTCAAGTGTCGCACTTTGTTCTCCACTCACTATCACAATCTGATTGACTTTTTCCACAACGACAAGCGAATCACACTGGGCCACATGGCCTGCATGGTGGAGAACGAAGACAATGCAGATCCCACCCAAGAAACGGTTACGTTCCTCTACAAGTACACAGCCGGCGCCTGTCCCAAGTCGTATGGCTTCAATGCGGCCAAGCTGGCGGGCATGCCGCATGGCATCATCAAGCGGGCCTATGAGGTGGGTTGTATTATTGATATATGTTTTATATTTTTTGCTTAAATATCATATTTTTGCAGCTTTCCAAGAAAGTGGAGGCCATTGCCTTGCAGCGCAAGATTACGGCAAAGATTGTGGCCGCAGCGGCGGGAAAAGACGAGGAATCAAAGAAGGAAAAACTAAATGTTTTGAAGGATTTATTGCAGCAGCTGAAAATGTGCCATGTTTAAAGGATTTATATGTTGCTCCTCTTGAGGCTTTTTATAAAGGATACAAATTCCCATTGAATCTCCCCTTATGTTGTATAATTTTGTAATGCGCTCAGCTCTGCTGTCCTTTGAAGTATACGTTGCTATCAAGCTTATTTTCAGTATTTTCCTAAAAAAACAAATTTTCACATGTTTTTTTGTCTAGCTTAAGATTTTTTTTTTTGTGCCACTCCCAGTAAAAAGTCGATTAAAGAATAATTTATATTACATTTGCTTTTGTTTAATTCTTGTTTATTATAATTATTATTATGTTTTTGTATCACAGTAAAAATTAAAAGTTAAACAAGTTCACAATCAAAATACACACACAGATGATTTATTATTACTTCATAATACTTATTAAATAAATTTTTCCACAATAAATACACAAATATTGCTAACAAAAAAATATGTGTAAAAACATACACGCAAGCGTAAGTAAAACGCCATATATGTATGATATTTTGTGACAAAATAGGAATGCAGATTGTATTTGTATTAGATCAGATATATAATATATATATGTAAGTTGGCTTGTGCGAATCCATTCTAGATTAAGTAGTTAAAGTCAGCAGGCCGGGGAAACCGTTTCAAGTAGCTCTACACTACAGCTGCCAACGTTTCAACTAAAAGCCAGGACTAGGTTGGAAAATCATACAGTTAACATAAATAATAACAATAATAGTAATATTATTGCAGCTTACAAAAAACACTTACAAAAGATCTAGGCTATATAGCTGATGATGGCTCAGTTAAGCTATTTAATATCGAACTACTTGTAACTTGCTTGCCTCTCATTTTGTATGCACTATGTTGGACTTGCGTTTAGTGTTTAAACAACTATATATGTATATAAATTATCGATCTATGTATATCATTTGTATATCCGTATATAATAACTATAGGCTAGGTTTCTAGGTTTCACTTATGCGTCTCTCTTGGTTGGTATTGTATATGTTACAACGATCTGCACGGGGATCTGTCTTTAGTCTATGGGGCTAGTGTTTAAACGCTCCTCCTACGTATCTCCTCGTCGCTTTACTTACTAACTAACTACAAAAACATTAAAACTTCGGCTAAAACGAAGCGCGACTCTTTACACATGGTTAGCGAAGGGTGCCGATAGGTTTGATTTCTTTGAGTAGGTAATAATTTAAGGTGCGAGTTTGTTCTAAGAAATTATATACAAGCTTTCAAATTCCCAAGTAACATAATCGGAGAAGCGGGTTTACTTTGGGGATAATTAGAATTTTAAATTAATTGGCACACACTTTACACAAACAAAAAAATATTAAATATTAATAATTATATTTAAAGGGTTTACTTGTTAACAAGTTTAGTTTTTAACAAGTCAAACCTTTATATATAAAAATGCTTTAAATTATTACCAACTCAGTGGAAGAAAAGGTATCTAAACCTTGTTATTTTAGATATATCGCCCCCATAAGTATAATCTTTCTAAAACAAAAAAAAAAACACACATCCTGGGACAGTGATAGCGAAATATGAAGAAGGACTCACTGAAGCTGATGATGTATGATCTATGCAGCAATGGCCATGCCCACGATCTGGATTGCCTCCTCAAATCGTACTCAGTCGTCGCTTATGACATCCTTGCGCGCCTTAAAGTTCCGCCAGGAACCCGTCGTACAGACGCCCGGTCCCCGCCACCAGTCGTTGAGGTCACTATACCATCGCGGTTTCCTCAACTGCTCCTCGTTGTGCAGGGTGGCGCAGACGCGACACCAGTAATACGTGTTGATGAACTCACCGGTGCCCTTCCACTTGAAGTACGAGTTGTATAGCTCGTCGTCGGCATCGAGGATACGCAGATACTCGGCCAGCTCCTTGGGCGAAGCGAACTCATCCACATGGATGTAGGAGCGACGCGGTGCACTCACCTCGTAGTCCTCGGGTCGGGCGCCCATCACAATGGGCAGAACCCGTCGATTCAGGGCATTCACGAAGAACTTCTCCGTGATGTAGTCCTTGCAGTTGGAGTTCTCGAACGCCAGGTAGAACTTGTAGTCGTTGTCGAGGATCTCGAAGCACTTGTCCGCCGTGCTGCGGGAGCACTTGAAGTTGCCACACGCCCCATAGATGTCAACCTAGAAGAGAAGGTTGGGAAGAGTTAATTAATTTAAGTTAATGTTTAGAATGTCACCTCTCACCTCTATGTGTTTTTGCAGCTCATGGGCATACTGGAGCCGGCCATTCCTTGCTCCACAGTTGGACACAAACCAAGCCACCTTCTTTGTCTTGTTGACGGCATAGTTCTGGTCCTGCTCCTGTTGCTGGACCTTTGTGTCGTAGTACTGCCACTTCTCATAAGGCGCCACAATGGTGCTGTCACGTCTGCAGAAAAGAAATGTTAATAAATTCTTTCCTGTATATCTTCCCCCAAGCGACTCACCTGTATGTCGCCGTCCAGTTGATGGCATCGGGCACCTTGACGTTCTGCGTGTGATACGGACACTCCAGATAGTACAGCATGCTAACCTGCTTGGGGTTACTGGGCCGCCGTATACCCGTGGGTATAAAGTGATCCTTGTACAGGATCATGTCGGCCGTACTGACCAAATCCCGATTGGCAGTCAGGTTGCAAGTGCTTACGGGACACTTGGCTTTAAGGAAGACGTCGCGACCCTTTTTCACATTCCAGGGACCAAGACCATTGAAGAGCAGAATGGTTTTGAGTTTGCCACTGGCCTTTATCTCCTCATAGTTGTGGGGCACGTACATCAGCTGATTGGTGATACGATCCGAATGGGGATCCTGATGGGGCAGCAGTCGAGGAGCATGTCGCTTGCGGGCCTTGCGATTACTATATGTCTTGGCCGGCTTGGGATAGTACTCGCCGTTTTTAAAGAACCAAGGCTTAGCCGGTGTCGGTTCCTGTCTATCCGCTTCGGTCTCCTCGAGGACCTCCTCATTCTGGAGTTCCGGCTGTTCCGACTCCTCAACGAGATTGACATTGCTATCGGGCATCAGAGTGACACCTGCTGCTGCTGCTAGTGGGGTTGAGGTGCTAATTAATGTAAGCATATGCTCCTCATCCAGGGATTGCAGTTGATGCAAGTGCTGCTGCTGCTGATGCTGCTGCTGTTGTTGTGTAGTTATAAGGGCAGACCGGGGACTTCGCGTCTTCCATATTTCGTGCTCTCTGGGGGATGAGAAAAAAGACGTTTAAGATAAACTGTCAAGACTAATGTAATTCCAATATTATTCTATATACAGTATACTGTGAATAACCTTAAACTACAATTTGAGCAACTTTAATGGAAGATCGTCTGAACCCATTTTAGGGTAGGCCAGTCTTTGCCCCTAAGGGGCAGCACTTTGATAAGCGCTTTTCAAAATATAATTGCAAATAAAACTATGCTAATGATTAATACCAACAAATTGTGCCAGCAAATATAAAGGTTTACACTGGGAATACAAAATGCGTACTATATCAATCTAAAAAAAGAAGATGATATGATATAATGCTACAATTTATCAACAAATAAAAGCTGACTTAATCTTTGGTTCAATATTGAATCTTTCCGTCTGTATATATAATATATTATAAGACTATCCCTGATCTGAGTGATGATAACTTATCAATTTAATTTAAATTTTGGTGACAACGTGAAAAGTAAAGCTTAAAAAAGATGTCTTAAACTTTGAAGGTGAGACACAAATGTAGAAATTTTGATATTTCATTTAATTACTTAAATGGTCAAAATGCAGTATAAAAGTAATTGAGACCAACGAAATTAGAATTGTAAACAACGAAAAAACTGCTTAAACAACTGTTTTAAGTTTAAAGTCATCTTTAAACTGAACTATTGTTTACAAGTAACCACAAATCAACTCTGAAATCAATATTAATAATAATCAATAATACAGATGATGAATTACATACTTTTTGTGATTAATTTTTATTGATTTACTTACTATAGGCTTAATAAATTGATATTGATAAGATTTTAGTTGAAAAATTCAAATTTTAGTAAAAAACCTGACTATATCTTAGCAAATCTCAGATGTTTCTTCATTTAAAAAACTTTATCTTAAGCTTCATTCTAGTTCTTCACTTAATTAAAGTTTTAACCAAATATTTTTAGTATTAAATAATAATATTTATTTTAGCTTCTTGCTACTTTCGACTGACGTGTCTTACTCACTTGATATTGAAACCGAATATGAGGAGGAGGGCGCAGATCAGTGTGAAATAAAAGTACTTCTTGAGGGATATTTTCGGACGTCGCATTGTGACCACACACACTCTCTAAGCTACGGATGCTCTCTTGTGAGGGGGGAGGAAGGTCAATGAACCACCGAACCGCCAAATCCACGACTTCAGCGTCTTCCACCTGGCGTTTCAGCTGGCGTTTGTCATGTTGCTGCGATTAGAAGAGTAAACAAACATTATAATGGGCTCTATAAATTCATTTAAATATTCGACAATCCGTACTCTCGATCTCTGTAAACTTATAGCACTAATTGCTGATCTTGTCACTGCTTTTGGCTCTGGATTTTCTCTCAATTGATTCGTGTTGATCGCTTGGACTCTCTGCGGGAACTGTGCTCGATATTGACAGGGTTTGTATATAGTTGCAAGCGATTGGAGGGGCGGCTCTTTTTTTATTTTTTAATTTGTAATTCCCCACTGAATTTCAGTGATTTCAAAACTCTTGATAAAGCAATTTTTATCAGCGCTATTCTTTAATAAATCTCTCAGTATCAAGTGAGCTGGCACTTAACAGGGATCTATATAATGATGATCGACATCATTTTCCAGTTGTCTCCCATTAGCCACGGCTGACCGAATGCATCGGATGGCATTAGTTCCAACCGGCGAGGCAGGGCGTGAAATGATTGTCCCAACTTGGCATATTTTTATATATATAAACATATAGGAGCGACTCGCTCTCTCCGCCAGAATTGGGAATTTCATATTTGCTCAGACCAAATATTGAAGCAGATGGCCGGGCTGGGATGGCTGGGTTGGCTGACTAACTGGCAGTCTAGCCCCAAGTGCTGTGCCACATCAACCAGCGGGGCGTATACGTAATAAAAAAGAAACGCAGGGTAGGAGAGAATTCAACTGAAGTGGCTGTGTTGGGGAAAAAAGTGTGTGAGATTGAGGATGGCCATAGACTAAGGCAATAGATAAAGTCAAAGCTGGCTACTATCAACGGCTTTTATAGCCTCTCCAGCCTCGAAGGGGAGCCTAATTACAGGAGCAGCAGGAGTGAGGGTGCAGCCTCATTTGTGGGCCACATTCCGGGCTAATCCCCCCCAAGGCCCCACCCAAGTGTCCATCCATCCATCCATCCATCTATCGCATGTCATTTATGGCACTATTTCATGCGTTCCCTATGCATCATCCCGCCCCGCCCAGCGTTAGCTGCAGCATCATTTTAGGATCCTGGGGTCCGCATTCTGAGCTTTTCCAGACTACTTCGGTAACCAAGCAAATAAGGCGGCGGTTGGAAGCTACTGCACCAGCCTCAAGTTGTCGCCAGGAGGCTTTCTGCACTGTGAGAAAGAATATCAAAGAAAATTCTACAACTCTTTTGAATACAAAATAAGTCGTTAGACGTCGCTTTCTAAGCTTTCCACTTCTTAGAAATTCCACTGTGTATTGATTTATTTTCCCCCAGTGTAGCCCGTTCTTCATTGGGGTCTTCACTATCGCACTTTTGACGTTTTTGACAAGCAAACAGCAGGAGGAGCCAGGATTAAGTGGAGTGGGAATAGCGGACAAGCATGGATCCCTCGGCTGTTGCATGGGAAATGTAGTTAGAGTCATTCATTCATGTTGCAAAAAGTAGGACTCCGATGAAGAGGGGACAACCACGACCAACGACCGAGATGGGGCGATGGGTTTTTGTGGCGTGTGCAAACAGAACCACATGCAAAGACGACATCCAGTGGCCGGAAGGGTTGAGTTGAATTCATCGCTGAATAACGACCACAGCACTCCCTAGTTTCCATTGCAAGCAAGGAGTCCAAGTGGAACATTATACGTTTGTATTTATTCACAATTTCATTTTACTCTATTGATTATCGCACGGGCTTATAACTAAAACTCCATAACTATCAGCTGTCTGTTCCTTCACTGAGAGTCCCCGCAGCAAGAGCACTTTTGAAATGGGTTATCTTTGGTTATTACAATGCTAATTAGCAGCTGTTGTCTGCATAAATCATAGTTTATCAGTAAAGTTAATTGGAAATATAAGTACTGAGTAAATATGTCAATAAGCATTATTGTTTATATACCACAACGATAAGGATATTCCTAAATAAATTTGGTTCAGGAATGTGAAGGTATATTTACACTTTGGTTAGTTTTTACTTAGCTAAAATATTTGCTGTAATTAACGATAAAATACGTCCAATGAATTTATTTTAATTTAAAGAATCTAATAATTACAACTTTCCTCGATTGGCCAGCTCATAATTAAGTCCTCAAATTACCACCTCAGAACATTTCTATCCCAGAATTTTCCCATTCAATCCTCCTACTTAATTGCTTTCCCTGAAAATTCCATGACGCACTCCTTTTCCTAACGCTCGGAATCGTGTCTCCGGCTTTCACTTCCTTAATTTATGTGTTTATATTTAGTTAGGTGCTGTGGCCTCTTGTCAAGGCACTTGATCTATGCCTTTAGTATGTCAATATGCCTATATATATACAATATAGGGGCACCAAGGCACTCGGGGTAAACTTAGAGTGGCAGCGAAGGTGGGAGGAGGGAAGGTCGTTGAGAGAAGAGGTTGGGTTTTGGTTTGGCTGCCAGACTTGCATGCATTGTTTTCCACATGGACTTTTGGTTAGGGGAAATGTCATTGCTTTGTTGTCTTCACGCTGTCGCACTTGACTTTCTTGGCTACAATTTTATTATCCTAACAGAAAGGATATTCTAGCGTTGAGAGTAATGGTTGAATGTATGTAAATATTAAAAGTCTTTTAAAAAGTTTCCTACAAAGCAAAGATGTGTGCTACAATATGCTATATTGTACAAAACTTATGAAATTTTCACAGTATTACAGCCTAAAATATTTTATAGCATACTTTTGGGATCATTTTAAAGGATAATCAAATCGCTCCTGATTCTATCAATAAAATAAAATAAATAAATAAATAAATAAATATCAATAAAAATCAAACCCGATCTTGTTCCAATACCATATACCTTCAGAGAAGTCCTTTGTTATGCTTAGCAT
Organism: Drosophila seguyi; assembly: GCA_008042675.1. Classification (NCBI taxonomy): domain Eukaryota; kingdom Metazoa; phylum Arthropoda; class Insecta; order Diptera; family Drosophilidae; genus Drosophila; species Drosophila seguyi. The sequence continues at coordinate 9,233 of VNJU01009113.1, read as the reverse complement.
TCCCCACCCCTCCTTTTGGAGAGACTCCTGTCTCTCCCTGGTACTGGCCATATCTCCCCTACTTTGATAGTTGTTCATTTGTGGTCCCAATAATGGTCGTAAAAATAAAGCAATCATATATTTTAGGCCTCATATGATGAGTGGTATTTTCATATTTCCCTGCCCGGTTTCCCACATTTTTCCAACCCTCCGCCTCCCCCCAACTTTTACTCACGCAATCGTCTGTCTGTGTGTCTGTCCTGCTACCGTTACCGTTATACCGCTTTTATGCCTGTCCTCCTCTCACACGTATATCCTATGTGTCTTGCCTTCCTGTTTAGTTTTTTTTTTCCTGTGTCTTAATCAATAAAAATCGTGGGCCGTTACTCAAAAGTTGATGGGTTAAGTAGGCTTTTAACCCTCCGAGAGTCTCGGTCAATAAACGGTTTGCAAGCGTGATGCACTTACACAATGGAGTCTGTTGTTTTTGTTGTTTGTTATTGTTGCACTGAATCTTCCTTAGGCTCTACATCCTCCAGTGGCCATGATAATTTTTGCACATTTCGCAGCCTTTGTCATATTTGCATTTGTTTCAACTTTCCAAAAATCCTTGTTATTTGCAGGTAATCCTTGTTATTTCCGGAACACACACACGGTTTTGTAAGTAGTAACTGTTGTCCTTCGCCTTTTCACGTAACTTTCGCAACTGCGCCCAAAATGGGAAATGTAAATGTGTTCCTTTTACTAGACAGCTGGGCACCCAAAAGAAGTGAGAGAGAGCAGCAGGAGCGGAGAGAGTCCGTGCCGGATAGAGGGGATAGACTAAATTCCTGCAATTTTTTGCTATAAGCAGCTAATAAAAAATTAACTTATTGTACACTTTGTTGCGGATTATAACCTAAAACTTTAAAAGAGCCTAAAGCTCCATTTTAAATGTTACAATTTGTAATAATATTAGACACTTTCTGTTTGGCGGCATTTCTGCGCAAGTGCTGGGAGAGTGGGCAAGCGAGAGAGAGCGGCAAGAACAAGAGAAATGGCAAACAAACAAAAGCAGAGGCACACACAGCTGTCTTATCAAACTCGCAGGGCGGTTTATTGCCACCCCCTTTTCATTGATAGCTAAGACAGCCGTTATTTTCGGTTTGTGTCCAGGCTAAGTCGGTTTTCAGGGTCTTTGTTTTCGATTTAAATTTTAAAAGAATGAACTATACTATAGTTATAGAAGTTATATCCAGAACATTGAAAAATCAGTTTTTGAACGAACATTAAAAAATTACATTTATTTATTGCTTCTCAATATGACTATCCCCTCTCAAAATGTTTACTTTTTAACTAACCTCCCTTTAAAAAAATGTTAACGATAATAATAAAAACTTGCACTTGGAATTTATATAAAAATCGTATTTTCTATTAATTAAATTTACTCAAACCTTTAAAAAAGCTCTCGATATAATTGCTTAAAACTGCCAACACATTAAAACCACATGCAAACTGAAAATGTATGTCATTTATTATACAATTCATTTTTAAGTAGGTACACAAGTCTTAAGTCTTGAAAGTGTTGAATAAAAATAAATTCTTTATGGAAATAAGCTTTTAGTTTGGATTTGAATGGCGCTTGCATGTTAGTTGCAATTAGTTTCCACTCCGATTTTCTAACTCAAAAAAATCACCAAAACGCAGCTTTAATTGTTTGTTCTTAAGCACAAATGACACACTCCATTTATTTTAAAAGGCCTTCGTTAATCTTTTCGATTTGTTCCTGTCTTAAAAGGTTTCCTCGTGTGGACGCTATTCATAGATCTGCTTAAGCATATACCTTACATTCGCTTTCGATTAAATATTCTTAGGAGCTAGACTTAATACGGGATGTGGAATACGATCAAGCAGACAGACAAACAACGCTTCAGAGGATTGGGGTTCATATTAAAAATATACATGTACACAATAACTATAATGTTCCAAATTGTCTTAGCCTAGTCCTAGCCTATGCATAATCCATAGAGCATAATCAGAGCGCTTGCTCCTAAGCGGAGCTAAAGGTCTCGTAGACGTTGGCCCCCAGCGTCTTCGTCTTCTCCGCGACAACGTAGAAGGTGAGCAGCTGGGTGGGCAGGTTATGGGGTCGGGCCGTGCTGTCGAAGCCCCGAGAGGTGATGCCGCTGATGATCGGAATGAGCTTGGCCAGGGCCATTAGCACCCGGTTGATATTCAGCAAGTTATTGTTCTCCGACGCCGCCGCCGTCGTCGTCGACGTCGTGGGATTGTCCAGATTCTGGGAGCCTGCGCTAGTGCTGCTGCCTGGCTGATTAAACTTTAGCTGCTGTTGGCTCTCCTGCTGCTTGGCCACCTCACCGGGTGGCAGGTGCTGCAACGTCTGACCCATGGACTCGGCGATGGCGTCACAGGCCAGCACAAAGCCACGGCTCACGTTGTGTGAGCACACGCCAATCGCATCCTCGCTCTCCAGCAGGTCCAGCGTCTCGTTGTACATCTGCTGCAGCAGCGGCGAGTGGCTTGGGTTCTGGCTGGGCATAAGATACTTGCTCATCCGCGAATTCGGATCCCGTCGAGTGTCCGCGTTGATGGACATCTGAAGCGACCAGAACAGCTGCTCCATGTCGTTCAGAGAGAGCTGCTGCGACAGCGGCATGGACTTGATAACGGCTATCACCTGGCTGCGAATGTATCGCGCCAGATCCCGGATGCCAGACTCCGTGATGAAGTGCCGGATGAGCGAGAGATACTGCTGCTTCAGCTCGTCCGTGATCTGCTTCTGTTCCGTCATAATGTCCCGATAGATGTAGCCGCCCAGCAGGTTCAGCTGAACGCGCAGAGCTATCACGAGCATGGAGGAGGCATACACGTAGGTGGCCAGCCGAGTGAACGCCACGATCTTCATGTCCTCCCACAGCTCCAGCTTGTTCTTCGGGTTCTGACGCAGCTGCTCGAGCAGCTCGTCCGTGCTGCACTCCCTCAGCACCGCCTGGCACATCTCCTCGCCCATTCCGAGTATCACCTGGTTGCAGGTCTTCTCCGTCGACTCAAAGTGATGCATGCGTCGCGTCCGCTCGAAGAACTCGCGCGCCTGCTTCTCCTGGAACTCCACCAGGCGCCGCTGGGCGTACCTTGCCGCAAAGATGGTACCACCCACCAGCACGCCGGTCACGATGAACTTCCGCCGGTGGCGTGACAAGAAGTCCTGCAGCCGCGACAGCATGGTGGCAACTGGACACTGGATTGCGGTTGACGGTAGTGGTGGTGGCGGTGATGGTGGTGGAGTGCGTGTGTGAAAAGTGCCAACTGCTCGTCGTGCCACTTGTCTTCCTTACACCGCTTCCGTTCTTCCGCCGGCGCACCCTGCTCGAGAGGTTAATGAATAGTTAATGTGCAAAGTTCACCTGTGTGCGTTCGTGCTGCCGGCGTCGCTGCCAGCGTAGCGCCTTAACTAAGCGGCCGCGAGATTAGATTAGTGCCAATTGCTCACCTAATTCCTCGGATCGGTGCTGGTTCGATACTGCTGCTTATTCGATTCTCGTTGGATGATGGCGCGTTGTTGGCGCATTTGCACGGATTTTGGTCTGGAATGTATGTGTATATCTTTGTTGTTGTCCGAGTTACATTTAGAGCTGGGAGCAAATACGATGTGGAATATCGATAGTTTTGGCACTTATCGATTCCAAGTAGGGAATTGAAAAATTCAAATGTTTTTTTTTAAATAGCATATGATCATTTGATTTAAGCAAAAAACTTGCAGGCTTATTTCTTTGATTTCTGTTACTTTTTACTATACTCAACCACTGAATCGCTATAATCGTTTGCAAAGCGGAAGAAGAAAAAATCATCAACAAAAATATGGTAATTGTTAGTGCTAACCATAGTATAAAGCTGACCCCTGCGAAAAAAAAGCTAAATAGAAAATATAACAAATTGAAAAAAAAATTATTTTTAATAAACAATTTCTAGAAAATTAATTACACACTTTTGGTAAATATAAAATGGCCTGTTCAATATTTAATTTAATTCCCTTATTTAGCCAGTTGGGCTTAGAAAGAACCCAGATCTGGCGTGTAAATATAGCTAAATTGTCAACTCTAGTAATAGTTTGTGTGGGCGGTTTGTTTTTGTTATGGCCTCGTCGGATCGAAAGCTAATTGTCGTCTCCGGATTCGGACCTTTTGTGGGGCACGAATCTATCAACGCCAGCTGGGAGGCTGTAAAACTCCTGCCGGAGATCCTGAGCTACGATGGCGTAGACTACGATCTGGAAAAGCGCTTGGTTCCAGTCGAATACTCGGCCGTGGACGATGCTGTGACGGAGATATGGAGCCGCGAGCCACACGTAAGAGTAGCCCGCATCTCAATTGAACCGTAAATAGCCATCGTGATGATATCATTCTCGCCTCCCACCCCCCATCACCAGCTGGTCATACATGTTGGCGTCTCGGGCGTCGCCAAGTGCGTTTATGTAGAGAAATTGGCGTATAACCACAAGTTCAGAAGGCCGGACAACTCCGGCAATTATTTGCCCAACGGCAGCTGTGAACTTCAGCGTAATGGCCGCGCGAATGTATTGCGTTGTGGCCTTGATGTGGATAAGATTGTGGCGACCGTAAATGCAACATGCGACGAGTGTGTGGCTCCCACTAAGCCCACCACCACCCCCCATAATGATAACCCAAAGACCCCGAGCGCTACAAAGGTCTCTAAGAACGTGGGGGACTTTCTCTGTGGGTACATCTATCTCAAGTCCCTGGATATGGACACCAAACGGAGTCTGTTCGTTCATGTACCGCCTATAGACAAGCCGTTCAGCACCGAGAAAACCTCTGAGATACTTTTCAAAATAGTCGAACAATGCGTTCAACAGGTGGCCGCCTGTGAATGTAGCTCTTAATTACATGTTTTGATGATTTACAAAGAATTCAATGTGCATTTTATCGTTATCCATTTTCCGTGTTTTACAGTATTGAAATTAAGGAAATGAATTTTATATTACAATAAAAGTACTCTTTTGAATACGTATTTAAAGATAACAAAAGGCTCGAGGCATTTTTAGTGTTTAAATTGTTGTTTAAATATTTTTTAACAATTCTTTCAAAAGGTGAATAATATTATTATACAGAATTATTTATTTAAGGCATATAGGTATGGAAACACGCGCATTGGAAATTATACAAAGGCTATTATCTTGTACAAATATTGTAGAAGTCTTCAAATTAAAAACAAATTTCGATTTAAATTAAAGTTTTAGAAAGCCTCCCCAAGGTTTTAAACTATACAAATTTTTCGGGCGTGTTCAGCAAAGTTCCCTTTTCTATGTTTATGTATTCTTAAAATCGAATTTCATCTAAGTGAAACATTTTTCTGAACCAAAATATAAATAAAGGTAACTGGTTGAAATCATATCATATCATATCATATCATCATAATCATATAACGTAACAATAAAAAACGTAATATTGTGTGTTGACAAAAATATCGAAAACTTTCAAATAAAAATATCGTACTTTCCATATCTGGGCAAATAAAAAATCGCCCGTTAGGTGAATTTAACTGAATGATAGTGACGACACAGAAACATCGATGGTCAAAGAAAAACATCGATGGTCAAAGAAAAACATCGATGTTTTAGAAAATTCGAAAAACATCGATGCATCGATGTTTTCATCGAGGTTTTTGCACCTCTAGAAGAGACAAGTTCATAACGAGAAGAGACAAGTTTCATTTCGATTTTTACTTTTACCGGACAAGTTCGATCTTGTTGTGCTGCTCCAGACACTTGGACAACTTGGAAGACCCGCGATGAAATTCCTAATCTGTGCCCTGCTCGTGGCGGCGTCCTACGTGGCCGCCGCGTCCGCCGAGGCGGAGGTCAAGGTGGAGGAGGGAGTGCTGGTGGCGACGGTGGACAACTTCAAGCAGTTGATTGCCGACAACGAATTCGTGCTGGTTGAGTTCTGTAAGTACAAAGTTACAAATGTTGCAAAAAAAAAAGTGGCGAAAAGTGCCGAAATCCGCAATCTGAGGAAGCGCCGGCCGCTCTCTGCCTCTCGCTCGCTCTCGCTGATTCATGCTTGTTTAGCGGCTACGTGGTCTTTCGCAGCGTCTGAGAAAATCTGTCTGCGTGGCAGTAGTAAGCTGCGGGGGAAAATCTGGCTAGTGCGGGGCAAATACACCGTGTTTGGCGATTTAGGCAAACACTAATTGAAACAATTGTTTTTCGTGTGAGGCATACGAACATTTGTTTGGAAAATTTTTGTCAAATTTATCGTTTGTTTAACCGTTTTTATCTCCCTCTCGCGTCGATGAGAGCGGAGAGCGCGCTATCTGGTGTTGCGTGCAAGTGCCGTCTCTATTGCGCACCTGTGGGAGCCGTGTGTGAGATAGAGAGAGAAATTGCGCCTGCTGCAGTTGTTGTTATTGCCCCCGCCATAAACCTGCTATAAAATTTAAAAGGCCAAGTGCCAAAGGAGACACAAACTTGTGCGCAGTAAGCATTAATATTCTTATTCGCGACTCCCGCCTCCATATGCTTCACTTTTATCAGTGATTCTAGTTTTTGTTCTAACTCTAACCCTGGGCGTGGCCACATCCGCTTCACCAATCTCCCGGGGAGAATGAATCTCTCGATGTTAGTTGAAACGAAAAGAACAAAAGCCGTCGGGCAACTCTTCTTCCCTCTTTCTCTTTCACAAATCTAGGTTAGCCAAAGCAAACCACTTTTTATTCGCCATTTGCTTTCTATTCTGATTCCGATTCCTCGTCGGATTCAGATTCTAGCACGGCGGATTCTAATGCTTACTCCAAATCTGGTTTCGGTCCCTTTTCCACGGCGGCGCGGCAGCCACGCAGTGGAAAGTTCATTCAACTCTTTCCCTCTGCGCGTGCCTAACGGTGCCGTAGCCAGTGATGCTCATCGCAAGCCACAGATTTTGTTGGTGGGAAAACCGCTTAATTTAAAATAATCCTGAAGACAAGTTTTTTAGATTTCTAGGAAATTTTATTTAGAAAAAAAAAAAAAAAAATACTATTTTCTTAAACGGAAAATGTAAAAAATTATGTAAATAATTAATAAAATACTCAAATTATTAAAGATTTTTAAATACGTAGTTTAAATACGAAAAACATTTAAATTTTTAACATCTTAACAGACTAGGTCCCTATAATGTTATAAACACTTTTGTTTAAAATTTTACCGTGATTGATTTAGCACTGTAGCTAAAAAGAAATGTACTCAACAAGTGGCTTTTGTATCTTGAAACCTTCAATGAATTTTATTGTTGTTTCCCCTAATGAGCACAAAAAAAAATATCGAAATCTGAAGCCCATTCTTATCTCACAAGTGAAAACCCACTTGAAAGATAATCGAAGAAAAAATAGTGATACAAAAAAAGTCCCCCTTCTCATTCTTTCCTCGGCCTTAACTCGTCAGATATGCTTGCCATCTCTGGGTGCCAACAAATATGGCGGCCCTTGGGGCTTTGTTTATGCCAGCGTTTCTCTTTTATTTGTTTAAATAAATTTTTGCACTTTTCTCTGGCGTTGGCGTTGCCTTCGCCGTGTACGCGGAGGTGACAACGTCAGCTAAGTCGATAATTGCCTGCTCATCCGCGGCACTGCGCACCGCTTATCTCCCGTATGGCGTTGTCCCAAGAAGCGGAACCAATGCCAGGGCCACGTCAGAAGCTGGCGATAAGCTGGAGACGGAGGCGTTGTCAAGCTCGGGGGGCATTATGTCATCTGCCGCCGGTTCTTGGTAATCATTCGTGTTCGTGGATGCGTGCCAGATTGCAGCCGTGGCTTCCAAGGAGACAGCTCCTCTGATGCTGATGCTGCACTTGGGCAATGAGGGTACGACACGTGGATTTTGCATAATGACAAGAGCGCCTGCCATATGGAGAGGGGGGCCTTGCTCCAGATCCGTGGCAAATCTAGCGCAGATAATTGTCGATCTAAATTTAGAATTTCACACTCGGTTAGAGGGGCTACAAATAAATAATAAAATGGTGGCAATTTAATAATAAATCCATGCAGTTGTAAACAAGAGTTTTACAAACAAAAGCAGAACAATTATAGGTGTGACTGCCTGATATTTGGATGATTCAAGTTATTTATATGTATATCTTGATTACAGTTTATCGCGCTTGGCAATTATTTGTAATTACAACAATAAAAGCAGTTTATGTAAACATGAGCTGTAGATTGTAGACTTTAAACATTGGGTAAAGATATTTATACTTACTCTTGCAATTTTTTTTTATTTTCTAACATTTTTATTTATTTTAGAAATCTTTATAATATGAGGTTAATATTAACTCAAGAATTAAATCAAGACATCATTAATATAGTCACAGAAAAAATTCCCAATTTGGCATTTTTTAGAATCTCCTATTAACCCATTTTCACCGAGTGCAAATAAATATTTAAGTAGACAACGTTTTATAATTAGCATATTTTAATTTTCGAGTTTTTAAAGAACCTGTTCAATTCCAGTAAAAGTAGTTTTATAGAGTCATTTGCATTTCCAAAACTCTGAATATAATTAAGAGCGTCTTACTTTTGAATTATTTTTCTTGGACGTTGATGCACTACGATCAGTACACTCAAGTGGCCCGTATGACACCAAGCACGTGCTTGTTCGTGTTAGGTGTTAGTAGGCGCGAAAGATGAAAATATAGAAAAAGAATTCGAGGAAGTAACTACTGGCGTGCTGCCAGATTGTTTGCTTGCATGCGTACTAAGTGGGTTAGTATTAACGTTTTTAGTTTAGGAAGGCTATCTACGTTTGAAATTATTATATACAAATCGTTATAATTTGCACATAAGACTCTAAAGGGTTCATGCAATTGAAAGGACGTTCTACAATGGCGCAGCACTAAGGGAATATAGGATCTAGTATTTCTACTCGGTACGTGAAAGTTAAGCTGACCCAACAAGTCAGCACTTTCCACGTCACCATGGATAAGGTTATAAATAAAGGTAATGCCAAGCATGGTTCTACGGTTGGATAAGGATGGTAAGTTAATAAGGAGAAGTCTACTAGAATAGGAGGGTAACCTCTGGTTTGCATCCCAGTTTAAGCCGCGTAAAGCGAAAAGTAAAAAGTTCTTTTGAACCGACTCGATGCGTTTACTGTGGACCCCATACTGGGGGCTCCAAACGCAAGATCCATATTCTAAGATAGGACGAACTAAAGAAATATATAGAGATTTTGTAACGTACGGGTCATTGAATTCTTTCGACCAACG
>VNJU01009112.1:0-67781 GCA_008042675.1 Drosophila seguyi | reverse complement strand
ATTATTATTAATTATTATTAATTATTATTATAATTAATTATTATTTATTATGATTAATTATTATTAATCATTATTAATTATTATTAATTATTATTATTTATTATTAATTATTATTAATTATTATTAATATTTATTAATTATTATTAATTATTATTAATTATTATTATAATTAATTATTATTTATTATGATTAATTATTATTAATCATTATTAATTATTATTAATTATTATTATTTATTATTAATTATTATTAATTATTATTAATATTTATTAATTATTATTAATTATTATTAATTATTATTATAATTAATTATTATTTATTATGATTAATTATTATTAATCATTATTAATTATTATTAATTATTATTATTTATTATTAATTATTATTAATTATTATTAATATTTATTAATTATTATTAATTATTATTAATTATTATTATAATTAATTATTATTTATTATGATTAATTATTATTAATCATTATTAATTATTATTAATTATTATTATTTATTATTAATTATTATTAATTATTATTAATATTTATTAATTATTATTAATTATTATTAATTATTATTATAATTAATTATTATTTATTATGATTAATTATTATTAATCATTATTAATTATTATTAATTATTATTATTTATTATTAATTATTATTAATTATTATTAATATTTATTAATTATTATTAATTATTATTAATTATTATTATAATTAATTATTATTTATTATGATTAATTATTATTAATCATTATTAATTATTATTAATTATTATTATTTATTATTAATTATTATTAATTATTATTAATTATTATTAATTATTATTTATTATTATTAATTATTATTAATTATTATTATAATTAATTATTATTTATTATGATTAATTATTATTAATTATTATTAATTATTATTAATTATTATTAATTATTATTAATTATTATTAATTATTATTAATATTTATTAATTATTATTAATTATTATTAATTATTATTATAATTAATTATTATTTATTATGATTAATTATTATTAATCATTATTAATTATTATTAATTATTATTATTTATTATTAATTATTATTAATTATTATTAATTATTATTAATATTTATTAATTATTATTAATTATTATTAATTATTATTAATCATTATTAGTTATTATTAATTATTATTATTTATAATTAATTATTATTAATTGTTATTTATTATTATTAATTATTATTAATTTTATTATTAATAATTATTATTAATTTTTGTTATTATTATTAATTTATTATTAATCATTTTAATTATTATCAATTATTTTTAATAGTTATTATTAATTATTTTTAATAATATACTTTTCTAGTGAAACGAAAGATTTATTTTCTTAACTTTTTAACTATAATTTTGAACAAGAAAATGTTGCATTAATTTTTAAAAACAAAACAAACTCCGCTCAACGGAACCCAGCAGGCTTTGGACCTAAATTCAGGCCACATGTACGAGTCCCCATACATTTTTCGTCAGTCTAACTCGTACACGCGACATAGAAACAACTCAAACAAGCTTAAAATTTATATATCAAACGTTTTTTTTAATACATACACACAATGGTGGTTCCTAAGTTTGTAACACTAGCTGGTCTTTCGGTTCTTTATTTTGTATTACTCATAGTGCGATTAATAACGGGTTCGAAGGAGGAACAAATCGCCGAGCAGCCTGAGGTCCAGCGGGCTGAAGTGGAGCCGGTGGCTAGACGCCGAGCTGCCAGGCCAAGAAGGGCCAGGTCTGCACGGGCATAAGTGCAGCATTTAAGTACCCTCGAAACACACGACGACACATTTCTATGTTTTTACCCGAAAACACGATAGTGTGCAAGATCAAATTTCAGTTTCCGTCATTAACATCACCATTTCATGGGTAAGCATATTTTTTATAACCTCACTAGTTATTATTCCGGACAATAGATTAGTAAAATACAACAAATTATTTAGCAAAATTTGAATTTAAATTCAAATTCAAAAACTTAACGGCTTAACTGCTTTTAACAGCTGTGGCTGGCTAATGGTGAGAGTACATCGATAGGCAGAAAGAATCGACTTGTTACAGATATACATACATTTTACTAGCTAAAAAAAGCTAATAATATTTTTTTAGTTCAAGCTAGTTATTTTATATTTCCTTAAATAGTTAAGCGAACGTTTAGTTTTAGCTATGTCGTGCTACTTAATTAAGTAGCTATTTATTTGTATAATAAATATTTATTTGAATCTAGTAAATAAAAATGGCTAGATTCTTATGGAATAATGCGATATTTTAGTATGGACATTTAAAATATCGATTTAAAGGGCGATTTGTTAAAGTTTTTATAATTATGACAAAAGATAATAAAAATAATTTGAAATGTCGAAAAGATAAATATTAGAAATAATAAATAACTATCGATAGCTAATTATTCATATCTAAATATATTTGTTTTTATATATTTCTAATATCAAAGTACAAGCTATATTTTATAAATTATAAAAAAAAAACAATTTATTCCCTTCATTGCCAAACATCGATAAGCGCAGCTTTATCGATAGGCTTGCGCCTGGAAGCGAAAGCTTTTGCGCGCGAAAGCTTGCTGTTCCGCTGCTAGAGCTTTTTTCCATATTGATTAGTTATGTCGCTTTTGTTGTTTACTCGCCACATTTTTGCCAGTTAATTGTGCCTAAGCGGTGCGCGGGACATAGGAGCAACCTAACACAGCAGCAACAACGAAAACCGCAGCAGCAGCAGCAGCAGCAGCTGCTCCCGATCAACTCCAAGGAAGAGGAGGCAGTCGGGCAAAGCCCGTTATCGAAACGAAATCAGGTCGCCCACAAGGAATCGTCATAGTCGTAGTCGTCGTCGTCGTAGGGAGCGAGCGAGCGCACAAAATATACACCGATGTCCGCGGGTGTGGGTGGCGGAGGGAGCATTACCACCGAGCACCACAGTCGCCTCTACTTCCTCAACTCGCCGACGGGCCGCGATCCGTTCTTCATAAAGCCGGAATATCTCAGCTATGAGAGTCCCATGCACCATGCCCTCTATCCGGGCAACCGTGGCCTCATAGAGTACAACAATTACACGAGTTCAGCGGCCGCCGCCGCTGCCGCTGCCGTTGCCTCCGCCTCTGCCTCTGCCACCGCCTCCTCCGTCGTCTCAGCGTCATCGGTAACCGTAACGGGTGCTGCTGGTGGCGACTCAGTTGTATCCGCTGCCAACAGCAGCAGCAGTGCCACAGTTAGCTCCAGCACAGCAGCAGCAGCAGCAGCATCGGGAGCAGCATCATCAGCGGCGGCGGCGGCATTGGGCCTTGATAACGGCTTCCCTCAGCAGCAGCAGCAGCAGCAGCTTCAGGTCGGGAATCCCCACCAGCAGCAGCAGCAGCAGCAGCATCAGGAGGTCTCCCAGCAGCAACAGCAACAGCAGCAGCAGCAGCATCAGCATCCCCTGCACCATCATCTATCCACTGGCGGTGGCCTCAACGACATTGTCGGCGGTGGAGGTGTTGTACCCGGCCTTGCCAGCCTTGGCGTTCCACATCTCGGCCAGCAAATATCGCTGGGACAATCGTCGCGAGCGCAAAAGGCAGCCCGGCGGCGGAGCAACGAATCGATTGAGGCCCGCGAGAGGCGATTGGAGAGGAACGCGGCCCGAATGCGTGACAAGCGATCAAAGGAATCGGAGGCGGAATACCGCATCCGGCTGGCCAAGAATGCGGAGGCGAACCGTGTGCGCAGGCAGAACGAAACGGAAGTACAAAGAACCCTAAGACTGATGAAGAATGCCGCACGGCAGCGGCTGCGCCGCGCCTCGGAGACGGTTGAGGAGCGCAAGAAGCGTCTGGCCAAGGCCGCGGAAAGGATGCGGGTGGCGCGAGCCAGTGCGCCCAAGGTTATCAAGCCGCCGCTGGCCGATAGGCTCAAGGGCTACTGAACGGTCAGAGCAGAGAGCCGGAGCAGGGAGAGAAGAAGGAAGAGGTGAAGCCATTTGTGGAGCTGGCTCCAGCGGTGAGAGGAGGAGAAGGAGGAGCCTTGGTAGCTGGCCAGGATCGGCTTTGGAACACACACACATCTATAAATAATATATATTGTATACAATCCAGTCAGGAGCAGCAGCAAGAGGAGGAGGAGGAGAAGAACCAGTAACCGGAAACAGAACCAGGAGCAAGGAGCAAGGAGCAAGGAGGAGGTTCAATGGGGCAGCAGCGGGCGCCTTTCTAGGATTAGGGCCTGGGCAATTTTTTTTTTTAAGTTAACATTTAAACAAGATGAAGATGGAGCAAAACGTAACGTAAAGCATAAAGTAAAGTAAAGTATTTTTATAATGCATGCATTATATTCGTACGATATATTAATATATATACATATATATATATATATATAGATATATATATAGTTATGTATACACACACACACACACACACCTAGAATAGTCATAGCACACACACACGACACAACAACACACATGAAAACCCCCCCAAAAAAGGCGGAACTTCCCCCCCCAGAGGAGGAGCGGCGCTTACAGGGTGCCTGTGCCTCACTGAGCAACAGGGTGCCTCACTAAGTAACAGGGTGTCGAAAGAGGAGCCACCGGTGATGCCTCAACAAGTGACCCAAGCTCTGGATGTCACTCCAAAAATAACGAACTACTGAGGCACCCTAATGAAGGAATCAGTGGCATCAACCCCCATATGTGTGTGCATGTAACCCAAAACGGACATGGGCAGTAACATAAGGACAGGCATACACACCCGGCGGCGGCACCACATATATACACACACACACACTCTCAGCAATCATCACACATGAGGCATACACACACGACGGCTCGAACTTGGGCCTTCGTTGCCAGGCACATGACGCAGCACGCAATCCTTAGTCCTGCCACCCTCTTCCCCCACACCGACGCCCACGCCCATGCCCACTCGGGGCTCACATGATATATAAATATATTATTCTAATTAATATTAATTAATAAAAATGTAAGTTCTAGTCGAAATTTAAAATTGTTTTCCCCTTTTTTTTCCTTGTTGATTTATCTTCCGTCGAAAAAAATACAATACATAATACGTTTATCAATTGTTTTCGCCTTAAACTTAAGATTGAAATACATTTTTATGTATGGTAATATTCAATGTACACTAACAATAACAAGATTACAACAAAAAGAAACATGAACACGGACACCAACAAGACAAGAAACAAAAACAAAACAACAAACAACTGAAAAACATAACAAAAGAAAGTGAATATACTTGAATAAAGTTGCATTCACAATTTTTAAATGGTTTTTGTGCTTTTCAAAGGGGTTTCGGATCAAGGAATTATGGGTAATCCTTAGAAAAGGATTAAAATTAACGTATTTAAAAATATAAATAGAGCAAAATAACATTTTTTATATTTTATATCAAAAGAATTTCACTCGAAATTAAAATTTTGTAAAAAATAAGGTGTAACAATAATTTTTCCATTCCCGGTAACTTTTTAAATTCAAATCTGGCTTGGAACCACTATAAATAAGCCGCGATATATCGATACTAATTATCATTAATCAAAACATCGAAAAGCTAGGCAAACAATTTAGCAATATAAAATTATTTAGAAACTTGGATGTTTTTTTTGTGATGCTGATAAATAATATAAATACTTTATAGGGCCTGAATTATGCTGACTAAAATTATAACACCCTACAAGGGTATAGGAGGATAGACATTAAAATATTACTCAAATAATTTATTCAAGTTTTTTTTTGTCATAATTTAAAAATAATTTTCCTTTTTCCCCCAGACTATCAAAATCAACATCGTCTAAGGTTTCGAGTCCACAAATGTGAATCGCATTCCAGGATCTACATAATACTTCCCGTGAAGAAGCCGTTTCGTTTCGTTTAATTTTCTATGATAGATATCATAGACACAAACCTTCTTCCCGTGAGGCATGAGTTTCGTTTAGTTTTCAAGGACAAATATCAGCGACACAAACCCAACGACAGAGTCTGCGCCGCGAAAAAGCATAAAAGGAAGGATCTGCACTCACTCTTTTTGTTAGTAGCCGTAAGTACGAACAGCGTTAGCGACATCCTCGTCTCTTCCTTGATTCACAAATGCACCGAAAACACAGCGACAATATTTGTATGCACGTGCTGACCACAAAAGAAAAGATAAATTAAAAGTCCGCAACAAACGGTAACTAAAACACTGGCGCTTGCAGAATCTTCTGTTTCACTCGCACAAGAAAAAAATAAAATAAATACGAAACCGAGACGGAAACTAAAACACTCTTGCGCTTACAGAATATTTGGATGCACTCGCACAAGAAAAAAAAAAAAACAAAACAGAAAAGAACCGCGGCGGAGACTAACTGGATATGAAGCACTGACACTTCGCAATTTTCTTCAACACTTCCTCTTTTTCTCTGTCGGCGAGAAAAAGAAACGGTAAAACGATCGGCCCAAACGCAGGTTTTTCGATTTGCAATCCGCATTTTAACACCTCTATCCGGCTGCGAACACTCCGCGGGCTTGATTTTTCACTGCAGGGCGCGATCAGTAGATTTTTCCTGCCGTTTTCACGCTTTCCGCATAGTTTTTCTTGCGCACTGCGCATTTCGCGACCGAACAGTGAGAGAATGAAAAGAAAATGCAAAACTTGCGGACATATTGGAATTGAATTGGAATGCAGCGAAAAAAACGGGACTTAGCGCGGCTTAGAGAGCGCCACTCTTCCAGCTTGTGGCCGATAGTGGAAAACGCCAACGATGCCAGACCGCGTTTTAATTTCTCGATCATTCTGAGGAAAATACGATATAGTCGTCCGATATAATTCAATAATGCAAATTCGTCATGTTTTAAAGTAAATGAAAATATGTGGACCAGCAATGTTCTCTTCTTTTCACATTTTTCGATTGTTTTTTGACCGATCTGGTCCGTTCCGATATATACCCTAATGAGAATAATATTAATATTTTTAATTAAATAAACTTATTATTGACTACATGTTTTTTATATAATATTAGAATAATCATATAATTAACTTTTCGACTATCGCTAGTCTTAAAATATCTATTGAAAAAAAATTCGATATATCGCCCACCGCTAGTATCGATAGTAACATCGATGTTAACATTCGATGCTGTAGTGCCACCTCCAATGCCCTACAATCGGCCATTTTGTCAAAACTCCCAGCGGCATCCAGACGTAAGTTCTCCGTGAAAAACCGAAAATTAACATAAAACTCGGCGGTTGCTTGGCCAAGACCCAGCAAAATACTCCTTGAGCCTAAGAGATGCTTTACCACAAGAATCCATAGCACAGAAATTGCCCTGCGGGGTGCAAACTGCCTTAGCTATGTTAGCGGCGGATGCGCACGTGCTTTGGGGTTATGTCGAAACTTAACTAACACGAGTTCTTGTTAATCCCCAACAGGTTCCGTAACTCTTAGCACGTTAACATGTCGGGAGGCTTAGATATTCTGTCCCTCAAAGAGGACGACATCACCAAGATGTTGGTGGCCACCACCCATTTGGGCTCGGAGAATGTCAACTTCCAGATGGAGCAGTATGTGTACAAGCGCCGCGCCGATGGCGTCAACATCATCAACCTGGGCAAGACCTGGGAGAAGCTGCAGCTGGCCGCCCGCGCCATCGTGGCCATTGATAATGCCTCGGATGTGAGTACTTGCCTCCTCCTCCCCCATATCAAGATATTACCCTTAACCTCCTTGTGTGTCGCGTGGCTTAACATGATGAATTTACTACTAATCTTTCGGGTATGAAATGCAATGATTTCAACTTTACCGCTGACCAGCCACGCTTCACAGACGGCGATCCCTTTTGAGTCTACTTTCCTTGGAATCCCCTACTAACTGCTCTTCTTTTCTCTCCCGTGACAGGTCTTCGTCATCTCGTCGCGTCCCATTGGCCAGCGCGCCGTGCTGAAGTTCGCCAAGTACACGGACACCACTCCGATTGCTGGCCGCTTCACTCCCGGTGCCTTCACCAATCAGATCCAGCCCGCTTTCCGTGAGCCCCGTCTGCTGGTTGTGACCGATCCCAACACCGACCATCAGCCCATCATGGAGGCCTCGTATGTGAACATTCCCGTGATTGCCTTCACCAACACGGACTCGCCACTGCGTTATATCGATATTGCCATTCCGTGCAACAACAAGTCGGCCCATTCCATCGGCCTGATGTGGTGGCTGTTGGCCCGTGAGGTTCTCCGCCTGCGTGGCACCATCTCGCGCAGCGTCGAGTGGCCCGTGGTCGTTGATTTGTTCTTCTACCGCGATCCCGAGGAGGCTGAGAAGGAAGAGGCCGCCGCCAAGGAGCTGCTGCCGCCGCCCAAGATTGAGGAGGCCGTCGATCATCCGGTCGAGGAGACCACCAACTGGGCCGATGAGGTTGGCGCAGCCGAGACCGTTGGAGGAGTCGAGGACTGGAATGAGGATACGGTCAAGACCTCCTGGGGCAGCGATGGCCAGTTCTAAGGAAGCTGCTGCTTGTCCACATCTGCTCTCTTGTCGAGCTAAAGCGCCTACTCTGTCGGGGCAAAAATAAACATTTATTATGTTTTACATCTAAATCGAATTGGGTTTTTGTATTTTGCAAGTTCCACGTGGTTATTTGTTGCCGGAAATGCGGGCTGTTGACTTTTTCTTTTGATTGAATTTAAGATTTGTATTAAATTAAAGGAGGAATGCCTTGTATTTAACACTAGGGTGTGGTTCAGGGTTTTATTTTTTTAAGGAGTAAATTTAGCAAGAAACAAAACGAACTTTAGAAAGGTAAAGTTTGTTTGTAGTAGGATCAAGGGATCAAGCCAGGAATGCATTAATTTTATTTCTTAAACAAATAAAACTAAACCTTAACCATATAAAAAGATTTTTTGGCAATTTTGACTTTGAGTAAAATGCTTATCGATTTTTTTTTATCGATATTTTATTATTATTATTTATTTTAAGTGCAGATTTTAATAAATCACAATATATATGACTTGGCAATCAGTAGGTTTTATATGTCGCGAAGAATAACTCAAATATATGCATTATAGGACTCAAAATCAAAGTTTTTAAAAGATAATTTAGGGCAAATTGAAGTTTTTCAAAATATTACAAAATGCATTTGATATTGGAAAGCTCAACTGATTATGATCCATTTTCCAAACTTTATAAAGTAACATTATTTATCAATGATAAATATAGATATAAATATAAATATATCTATGATTATTATAGATATTCTCCATAGTTTTTAAAAAATTTATGTAAATAACTAAAAACCCATCAAAGAATGGTTTCCAGCTATGCATTCCAGGCGCTCGAACTAGAGCGAGATAGACTTCCCAGAGAGACAGAGAGAAAATCACATATAGAATCACCCAAAGAGAGAGCGAGATGTATTCGATTTTACATTATTAATTTATTGTTTTTGTTTCGGTTTTTGTTTTTTAATTTTTTGTACAAATAGAAAACAGTTTTTTTTTATGTTTTAATGATTTAGCAATTGGCAGATTGCTCATATTTTTTTTTATATATATATCTCCTCTCCGCTTTATAGTTATTACGAGTTTAGTTTAGGTCGTAAACGACAGAAAAAAAATGGAGAAACCTGGCGGGCCATTTCCCCATACGACCGAGTCACTGAATTGAATATATATTGGCAATATATATCGATTAAATTTTATATTTTAAAGAAAATCCATGTGCTAGCCATGGATATTCCACCTTTCACTCCTCTCGATGATAAGCCTTAAGTGTGTATTAAACAGATTTTCCTATAAATAAACAATCAAAATCAAGCTTTTTCGTTAATCCTGCAAAATATATAATGAAATTCAGTCATTCATTCGTACAGGGGGAATGCCCCAAGAAACAGGAAACAGACAAAAAAAAAAATGTAGAGGTAATGTTAAGAGTTAGAGACAAAAATAAAGGATGCTTTGTTAATCATCATTGTACAACTATGCAACGCTTTCACATCATTCTAATTTTGGACAAAGTAATAAGTAATAATATGTGTGTATGTATATATATATATAAAGAATTTTGGGGTTGACCATCTCTCTCTCTCGAGCACTACTTGAATGGATTCGGACGCGCCTTGAAGACCGTCATCTTGCGTATCTCCTTGATCTCCTCCTCCTCGCATCGTTTACGTTGTTCTTCTTGCTGCAACAAAGAAAGAGATGCGAGTTGAATAATAAATAGTAGTTCACTTATTGGATAATAATTAGTTACAAGTGTTGCGGCTCAAAGTCTGACTGGACGGGACTGGACTGGACGGGCCTGACTCATCCCCGTTACCCCTTCCAACGGACCCTATATCTCTCACCAGCTGAATCACAGCGGGAGTTTCAAGGCGATAAGTAAGCGCCCCCCTTTGAATATCTCCTGCCAACGGCCCTGCCCGTTTGTTTGCCAGCGGAAAATAGAGCAGCAGAAGCTGAGGCAGGCGGCTGATAAGATTATCGCGCAAAAATGCCATTCCGGCGGAGAAGAGATGGAGATGAAGGCAGAAATGTGAAAAAAAATAAAAGAAAACCAAGAGAAACTGAAAACGAAACCCAGGCAGGGCAAGGTCGCAGGCAGTCACGAGCTAGAGATTGGCATAAAGGATATTATTCGGCCCAAGATCATTACCATTCATATCGATTCACCCAGCTCAGCAGAGACTCGAGGGCGCGGCGACAGTGGGCGAGCTCTGGACGACGCACTGATCCAGCGATGAGGCCACTGTCGGCACACTGGTGTTGGAGAGGGGCGATCCAATCGCCGCTGAGGAGTCATCGGCCGCGGATAGCACACTGTTGTCGCCATAGAAGCGCGGCTCGTCGTGCGACTCGCCGCCGGGCGAGGCGGTCTCCTCATCCGAATCCTCATCGTTGGAACTATCCCCAGTGGTTGTTGTTGTCGTCGTCGTCGTTGTTGTTGTGTTGAGCTTGTTGTCGCCAGCGCCAGCGCCGGTAGAGGCACCGCTAGCAGCCGGTACGTGGGTCAAACGCTCGTAGCATGCATCACAGACGCGCAACGCCTTGGTGCTCTGCTGGGGCAGTAAAAACTTTTTGGCCGAGCAGCCGGCACAGACGACGGCACCGCAGTTGCGGCAATGATGACGACGCTGGATAAAGGTGAACTGCGTCTTCTTGCAGTGCATACAGATGCTGGCATCGGTGTCGGGTACCCAGACGGCGGCATGATTCTCCACCGGCTTCTTGCCGCTCTTGCGCAACAGATCCTCCACACACTTGTTGATATGGGCCATCCATTCCTGCTTCTCGGTGCTGGTGGCGGCATAGACCACAAACGATTTGGTGGTGGTGCGTATATACCAGCCGTTGCGATACTGCTGATTGTCGGCTATGGACTCCAGCGATACCTCCTCGAGCGGCATTATGTGCTGCTTGTTGTACTTCTTCTTGCCAATCACAATGTTGCCATAGACGAGGATGTCGTTGAAGAGAAAGAACTGACGGGACTTGGGACGCTTGCGGCACATCTTCGTGAGTACGCCCTCGCCGACGAGAACGCGTCCCTGCATGGCCAGCGGTACGCCAGAGCTGCCGAAGCAGTTCTCCACGGACGCAATGCGTCGTGTATTGGCCTCGGAATTGACCAAACGGTCAACCATGTCAACGGTTGTGTTTCCACCGCTTTGCGTCGAGTTGTGGCGAAAGTTTCTACTGTTGTTGGTGCTGGTGCTGCTGCTCCCCTGTTGCTTTGCCTTCCGTCGCTCTCAAAAAATGGCTTCGAAGTCGGAAATACGAAAACCGAATTCCGAAATTTAGCCAACTGTGACGACAGACAGGCGACGAGGGGTAGAGCTCCGGGCGTGTGTGTGTGTGTGTGTGTGTGTGTGTGACTGTGTGTGTGTGTGCGTGCGCTGTGACTGTGACAGCGCGGGCGTCTCTGTGTGTGTGACACTCGCTGTTAAAATGTGTGCGTGTGTGTGTGTTTGTAAGGGCAATATAATGGGGCGCAGCTGTTGCAAATCCTGTGTGGCGCCTTGCTCCTGCTTCCGCTGCTACTGCTGCTGCTAGCGGGTCGTCCTGGTCCGATGCACTGGCGGCCGCTTGTCCGGTGGCTGCTCCCGCTTTATGCAATGCACGACTATTAACTGGCTTTTTCTACGCCGTCCAAAAACGTCATGACTCACTCACACCACTAACAACAAAAACAAACTCGACTGCGACACTCGCTCGGCGCTCTTCACTCTTTGCACTCCTTCTCTCTCTCGCTCTCTCTCTTTCACATTGTCCCGTGTTTCGCTCGCGTCGTCGGCTGCTTCTTCTTCGTTTGGCTGTTGTTGTTGTTGTTTTCCCCTATGCAGCCGTCAGAATGTCTTCGATGTCTGTTTTGGTTTTTATTTCTATTTATGTTATGGTTTTTTTTCGAGGCGCGTGTGGTGGGGAATGAATGGTGTTGGAGCGGATACGGTTTGAGAGTCGAATTTTCGAATTTGTACAATTATTCCGAGGCACTCTCGGCTGGAGCTCTAGACAGTGTGACCGTTGGCCTGGCTACAGAGAATCGCAGTGTTGCCGATGGGCTGTTATCGTATTATCGATAGCTGCCAGTGTGCAAAGCGCGCGAGGTTAATTTCAAACAAAAACTATTCTATAAATTCCCTGATGGTCTACAAGTCTATGTATAAATATTCCCCCCAATAGTCAGGGGATCCAGCACAACACCCATTGTTAGTTTTGTTATCTTATTCATGCAGTTAGTCTTCATTTATTTACCTCCTTCTTCTTTTGACCCTGCCTCTCCTGGACGGCAGAGTCATAATCACGGCGGTCGCGCACGCGCTGTTCGCTGTGCAGAGTAAATGTCTTGTGGCGTGGATGCGGATGCCCTGGCTCCAGGCTCGGCTGCCGCTGCTGCTCCTTGTCCTGGGCATTTTTGGCTTGTCGGCGGCGCTCCACGCACGTCTGCCAGTACTTAACCGTTTCGGGCGTCCGGGGTACGGTGACTCTGTGGACGACCACCATGTCGTCAATGCGCTTGTGCATGGCCTTGAAATTGGGCATGGGTCGACTGTGGAATTGACGCGCCTGGCGATCCTCCTCCTCTTGCCGCCGGCGCGCCTGCTGTCGATTGCACTCGTAGAGGTCCTTGAAAGCGTATGCCTTCGGGACAGGAGCAGAAGCAGCGCCGGTTCCGGCCCCGGCTCCGTCATGCTCGCGACGAATTGGGCTCCATTGCATGCGCAGGTTACCGAGCGCTACTCGGGCAGCCTCGGCCTCGGGCATGGTCTCAATATCGTCGTAAATTACTAGATTGGGGATTGTCAGCTGCTCGACTTTCGGCTCGTTCCTGTCCATTATGTCTGCTTGCTGGACGGGACATTCTGCTGCAGGTGCTAGCTCCGGCTCCGTCGCTGGGGTCTCCTTTGGCTGCAAATTAGATGTGACTTCGGCGAGCTCCAACCTCATCATCGCCTCCTGGGCGACTTTCAACTCGGTCTCGTCCTCTTTGACCTTTTCATCTTGTTCTTGCTCCTCCTGCGCCCTGAAACTGGTGGGCTTGGGAGTGGCACAGTTGCTGAAGACAAGCTGCTGGCGGTTCTCATTGTTCAAATTGCGGTTGTTTTCCTTGTTGGCTGGAAATTGCGGTAAACGGAATAAAAGGAAAAAGGGGAAAGAGCGGGAAAACGGCGCGTCTTTATTAGTGGAACTGCGGAGGGTGGGCAGAGGCCGAGAATACTCACCGAAGAAATTCTGAGAGTGATCCAGCTTGTAGTCGCCCACGCTAATGGCACTCCAGTCGAACTCTGTCTTCTCAAAGGTCTCGTCCAAGTTGGCCATTTTCAGATCTAGCCAATAACAAAAATGGGTTACAAACAACGCGAATTTCAAACAGCAGTCGCACGATCGGCTTCAGTGTGACCGCAGGCGGCAGAACGCCAAAACGAGGCTATAGCTGCCGTTACTGCGATAATTCACAGCTGCGATATTAATCAACCAATATCGATTGCCTAACGGTAGGCAGGGTTTTTGAATTAAAAAAAAAAAATATTTTAATTTTTATCAAGGATTTCCTTTGTTGGGATTACCTTTTACGTTTGCCTTTTGGCCTTGCCCGCCCCGAGGGACAAGGTTGGCTTACGCAGCTCTTGCCTTGACAGCATCATCTCCATTTTTCCCCTGGGCCACATCAGCAGAACACCTGTGTGTATGCACCTGTCGCTCCTTTCGGGCTGGCTACCTGAAAGCCTTGAAAGCACCTTGAAAGCTGCGTCTGGGCTTTGACTTTGGCTGAAAGCTGGAAGCGTAAAGCTGCCAGCTGTCCTTGGTTCGCAGCAGGACGCCAAGCTTCGCTTGTAGTAGGGCTGGGAAACTATCGATAGTTGACTTATTCTTATTAAGGAATAATAATAGTTCCACAGTTTAAGGCTTGAGAGAGGCGCGCCTGTCGCTTATGATTAGCCCAACTCAAAAAATCAAGAGAAAAGAGAGATGGCCATAATCGCTCACTATCGAAATCAAAAAGTCGATTGTGGCAAATATTCAATATATCGAAACTATCGTGAGTGGTCGACACAGCTTTACCTTGTAGTCTTTGGGCAGCGCATGGCAACAGGTCGTGTTGCAGACATCCGCCCGGAGCACCTGCATTCGAATCCTTGGCTCGGAAAACGCGTACTTTCGCGTACGTACCTAGCAGCGAATTCCCAGGAAAAAGAAAAACCCAGCTCCGGATAACTCCCGGGCTATCCTCCGGGTCCAGCGAAGAGACCAAGAGAAAAAGTGGCCGTGCTGTGGCATCATCAGCATCCTTGAAAGCGCCAAATCGAAGCGCGTCGCCTTGGGCGCCAAAGTCAAAGTCAAAGGCAATCGAAGAGGATTTGGGAACGCTTTGGGCGTTGGGTCGGAAATGCGTGCCAGCGCGCTTCTTTTTAATTAACCGGATCCGGGTGAGACGAGGTGAAACGAGGTGAGAGGACAGGTGAGCTTGGGCTATTTTTAAACCGCAGCTATGCCTGCCTGCACACACAGTTGCAATTAAAAGCCACAACACACACGGACAGCTAATTACGGCGAAACGTTCATATTTAATTGGAAGGAGGAGGCTGGAAGGTTGGTCCAGTCCGAGAATTGCAGCAGCCACGAAGAAGGCCTTGAAAGGCCTGGCATTTGTTTGCGTTCCTAATTGCCAGCATCCCTTGGGATGGGTTGCTATTTCCGTCGAACGGCTGCTGCTGCTGCTGCTGCTGCCTACCACCTGAGCCCGGAAACGACAATAAGATCTTGCGAATCAATAAAGGTTTAAAATTAACCGTCAGTGAGTCCGGTCTTTGAGGCCTTGCTAGCTGACAGAGTGGGATGGCTATATGGCATTAGCTGCGGTGCGTGCATGCTAATTCGATTTCCCTGTTCCCCTTCGCCCGCCTCCTGTACCGTGTACAGATAACTGTGACTTGTGCGTGCTGCTCTTTTAGCGACAGGCGGAAGCGCTCGGGACAGATGGCCGGTGACAGCGGGAGGAAGCGAGAGGAAATTACATTACAAGACATCATCCGGCGGCGACAGCAAGGGATTCAATGCAGCATAAGAGGGAGAGTGACAGGCAGAGGGTGTGCTTGTTGGGTGTGCGTGTGTGTGTGTGTGTGTGCCCCTATGCCTGATTGATTGTGTTGTCTAGCAACCAGTTGATGGCCCCTGCCCCTGCCCCAGCACTTTGCATCCGACCGCAGACGGGGAGTCTGTAATCCGCTTAGAACGCGGGGCTTACAGGGGGGAAGCTGTCTCTTTGAACATTGTCCGTTTTGTCTAATTAACAAAGAAGCGGGAGGAGAGGCGCTAGAGGGGCTGCATTCCTGGGCTGCTCTTTGAGCTGGCTCTTGTTCCGGTTGTCCTCTCTTCTCCGCTCCTCTCCTCGCCTGCTTTGTTTTGGCTCTCATGCAAAGTCTTGGAATACCACCGTTACAGCTTCCAGGTTCCCCTTCTAAATTTGTGTCGGGCATGCCCGAATTCTCGATCGGTTGAGCCAAGCGCACTGCGGAGAGGATCCCAGGTCTGTAAAGCTTATAAAAAATGTTTTCTTCTTTTATGTTTGATGTGCCATCCAAAAGGTACTCCATCTCCACCTCCTCCTGTACTCTGTGGCCTCCCTTATCGAGCCCATATTCAACAAAACACCAAAATTTCGCCAAGAACGAGACAGAAAATCAATAAATCGGGATTTAATGAGTTTCAAATATTTGCCACGGTGCGGGTAGCTCTGTGCGTGTGTGTGTGTGTGTGTGTGTGAGTGGGGTCGCATTATGGGGGATGGCTGTGGAAGGGGGGATTGGGGGGGATATATGCTTATAAAGATGCCTCTCGACTTGAATACCCTTCGCCTGCGCCTCTCTCCTCCTTACCGTCACCCAAAGCCGGGGCTTAAAGAGGAAGGGGAGGGGACAGGACGGAAACAGGAATCCTGCGCTATGGAAAAGCTTGGCCAGAGGCAGCAGCAGCAGCTCATTTGATTCCCTGCTTCCAGGCGGACGGGATGCCCTGAACGAGCCCGAACGGAGGAGATCCGAGCAGCAGCAGCAGCAGCAGCAGCATGATGACGGGCATCAACATCGACTACGACTATCTGCTCAAGTTCCTGGTGCTGGGCGACTCCGGCGTGGGCAAGACCTGCCTGCTCTACCAGTACACCGATGGTCGCTTCCACTCCCAGTTCATCTCCACCGTGGGCATCGATTTCCGCGAGAAGCGGCTGGTGAGTAGGATTTTAGCACTGTATTTATTCCAGATTCAAAACTAGTTGATTTTGGAGTTTTACGAAAATCAATATTTTGAAATTTTTTTTAACAGAGAATTTCGAGTTTTTAATAAAGTTAAAATCCACTTTAACCATTAGATAAAAACTAAACTAAATAAAACTGGTTTAAATTTCAAATTTCTGCCAATTTAAGTTTTTTCCAAAGAAACTCTTAAAAAACAAATTCGAAACACGGAGTTATAAATTAATTTTTCATTATTTTAGTTAAATTTAAACTAAATAGAATCATTTAAACCAGATTAAAAAATCTTATCACCTGGAAATAAAGTTAAAATCTACTTTAAGCACTTTAATTAAACTTTTCACGCATTACATAAAAACTAAACTAAATAAAACTAGATTAAACCCTATTTAAATTTCAAAATTTCAGCCAAATTTAAGTTTTTTCAAAAGAAACTCTTAAAAAACAAATTCGAAACACGGAGTTATACATTAATTTTTCATTATTTTAGTTAAATTTAAACTAATTAGAATCATTTAAACCAGATTAAAAAATCGTACCACCTGGAAATAAAGTTAAAATCTACTGTAATCACTTTTTATACAACTTTTTACCCATTACATAAAAACTAAACAAAATAAAACTGGATTAAACCCTATTTAAATTTCAAAATGCAGTCAAATTTAAGTTTAAAAAAAACTCTTCAAAAACAGATACGAAACACGAGTTTTAAATGAATTTTTCAATATTTTTGTTAAATTTAAATTAGAACCATTTTAAACCAGATTAAAAAACCCCATCACCTGAAAATCCCTTGACCTTAGCTTTGTTTCTATGCTTCTTACAGGTGTACAACTCCCGCGGACGTCGCCACCGCATCCATCTGCAAATCTGGGACACTGCCGGCCAGGAGCGCTTCCGCTCGCTAACCACCGCCTTCTATCGCGACGCCATGGGCTTCCTGCTCATCTTCGATCTGACCAGCGAGAAGAGCTTCCTGGAGACGGCCAACTGGCTGTCACAGCTGCGGACGCACGCCTACTCCGAGGACGCGGACGTGGTGCTCTGCGGCAACAAGTGCGATCTGCTGCAGCTGCGCGTGGTGAGCCGCGACCAGGTGGCCGCCTTGGCCCATCGCTACCGTCTGCCCTACATTGAGACCAGCGCCTGTACCGGCGTCAATGTCCAGGAGGCCGTCGAGCTGCTCGTGGGCCGTGTTATGGAGCGTATCGAGAACGCCGCCTGCAATCGGGAGCTCTCCCTGCTGCTCACCCAATCGCGCTGCCTGCCGAGCATCGCCTACGGGCCGCCGGAGCTGCTGCGTCTCCATGAACGTTCGGATCAGCAGGCGTCTGCTTCGCAGCGCCGCAACTGCCGCAATTGCTAGTCCCCAAAATCTAGAGTCTAGTCATAGTTCAAAACCTTCAAATTCCTCCCCATCATCGACTGAGTTGTTTCTCGTCAACTGTTTTCCGAATCTCTACATGTGTTTCGCTGTAAATAAATGTTGATTGTTGAATGGATTGGACGATGTGCTTTTATTCGACCCGATAAGGTGCTCGCTCTGTATTGATAATTATCCGATCATTGCGAAAACGCTGTCAGATAATGGTTACACGATTGCATCGTCGAGGGGAAACTTGTATAAACTTGTGACGGGAGAGGAATGGGAGGGGAGTTTCCCCTGGCAATGGAGTAAGAGTAGATTAACTGGAGGAATACCTCCGTGTCCAGGTCACAAGAATCTACTCATCATCGCTGCTAGAATTATGATGACAGACGGCATCTTCGCCTTGCCACTGCTACTGCTACTGCTACTGCGCTCCTCGATCCACTGACGATAGTACTGCACATCCACATAGACGCCTGGCAGGCCAGGCTCGGCGCAACCATAGCCCCAGGACACCACGCCCACCACACGCCCCTCGTGGACCAGCGGACCACCGGAATCGCCCTGGCAGGAATCAGTGCCGCCCTGCAGCCGTCCCGCGCACATCATGCCCGGCAGCAGGCCAGACTTGTAGATCATACGGCAGGTCTGCTGGCGAATGGTGCTCACATTGGCCGTCAGCAGGATGTTCGACAGGGAGCTCTGTTAAAGAGAGAGAGAGAATAATTAAATATATATAATACAAGGTGCAAATCTCGCCATAACTCACCCTTTCCGTGCGTCCCCAGCCGGCCACCTGGCACACTCTACCCGGCGGCGTCACCTGACCCGCCAGCTGGATGGGTGCCACGCTCAGATGCTGGCCGCCGCCGCCGTCGTCGGGTAAACCAGAGCTGAGGAAGAGTATGCCCACATCGTCGCGCATACTGTCCGGACTGAAGGTGTGCATGTAGGCCATGGAGCTAACCGGGGAGACAATGGTGCCGTTGTGACGCTCAAAGCGATTCAAGGTGCCCAGGACCACGACGAACTCACTGGCCTGCCGGTAGCGCTTTCTCTGGTTGCTAAAAGGACAAAAAATACCGATTATAAAACACCCAAAGGAGCATCATAAGCATCACTCACTTGTACAGACAGTGGGCGGCGGTGAGCACCTTGTTGGGTGCTATGAGGGCCCCGCCACAGATGTGGCCACTGCCAAAGTTGTTATCGTGTCGCTTCAATCGTATGGAGACCAGGTGTCGTGTCTCATCCGGACGGGCTATGCTGCCATTGATGATCCGCGGCTCCTGCTCCTGCTCCTGCTCCTCGCCGAGATCCACAGCATCTCCGCAGGCGACCAACAGAAGCAGCAGCCAGAGCAGGCAACAGCAGGTGAGATCATCATCATAACGGTGGCAAGTCATCACGATTTGAGCGTGCAAGTTGCTACAGCTTGCGACCCTCACTGAAGTTGGAGGAAAGCCGGGAGCCAAGACTAACAATTGGCAATCAGCGTTGCCTGCTATCAGTTTGCCGATAAGGGCAAACAACACACAACACATATTAGGCCAAGATGAGACGCCTCATCAGTGGAGAACAAGGTGGCACAGTCTTGTCTTCTTTGCACAGGGAGAAAGATTTGGGGAGTAGATTTCCGAGGTTCTGGCCTTAAATTTACATTAAACCCTTGGAAAAGTTTTCATTTTCGAATGCAAAGCGCAGTTCAGTTTAATATTTTCCATATTATATCATAATTGTGTACAAATTTGATAGAAAAGATTGCAATTGTGTGTTTGTATTTTGTATTAAATTTGTTATTTTTTGAGCCTAGGTTCAAAATAAAACCTCGAGTTTCGAAATGTATAAAAGGGTGAGGGGGTGGATCCAGGAAAAACCCAGGATTCATCTTAATATTATGATATTTTCGTGTATAAATCTGATATAATTTTGTCTTAAAAATAAAATAGATTCGAAATATTAAAAGAAAGGTAAAGCCATACCTTGGACGGATCGGTTGTGTCAGTTTCTTCGAGTGTAAATGGAAATATTGTATGTTTTATATTGATGGTTGCTTAGCGATGGAGGGAAGGCACTTTATGGGCGGAGATTGCTTTTGGGGGAAACGCTTAGGCTACGCATGGAATGCTTTGAAGCAGTCAGCCACGGCTGCCGGTTCCTATATGTAGCCCTGCAGGCTGCGCGACTGGCTGTGGTGATGACGCGGCGGCTGATAGCCCGGCTCCTGCATTTCCATCTGCATCACCAGATTCTTTTGCTCGCCGCGCGCCTCGTAGGCCTGACGCGACTCGCGCTGCAGAATCAAGGCGGCCAGGCCGAGCAGCATGAAGGTCACGACGGCCAGGGCATAGGACCAGCCCAAAACATTGAACTTGGGATACATGAGCCAGTCGCGGCGATAGGCACACCCGCCAAAGATGCACACGGCCAAAAACATGAACAGAGCTAAAAAAATGAAAGCTTACAATTACAAGTCCAGGTGGAAGGTGTGGCAGGTGGCCAGGCTAACGTACATGACACTGCTGTTCCGATGTAGGAGAGGCGAACGAGCAGCCAC
This sequence comes from Drosophila seguyi, assembly GCA_008042675.1. NCBI lineage: Eukaryota > Metazoa > Arthropoda > Insecta > Diptera > Drosophilidae > Drosophila > Drosophila seguyi. The sequence goes on along the minus strand of VNJU01009112.1, from coordinate 47,113 downwards.
TCGAACTGCAGCACGGGCTTCAGCGGCAGCCGGATAATGGTCAGCGAGAGCAGCGACAGCACAAGGAACACAATGATGAAGGACATGGTGACGAAGCCCTGGACGGCCATTAGCCAACCGGGCAGCAGGTACTCACGGATGACATAGTAGTCCTGCAAAAACAAAGAAGACGTAACTCTACCTGGCGCCAAGGGAGAACAAAAATCCTTTTGCTCACGTGCGAGAAGATATTGTGGCAGCCGGTGAATTGCTTGCGATAGTGGTACTTGGGATACACGAAATCCTTGAAGCAATACTGCCACAGGCCCATATTCTTGAAGCTGCTGCGCGTCTCCTCGTACGACTCGATCCAGTACGGCGAGCAGAAGGACATCATCAGCACAAAGAAGCTGGCGAAGGTGACGATGGCACCGAAGACCACACCATCTGCGGGGAGACGTTGTAATATTAGATTCTGGGGCGGGGCGTGGCGTGCGTCACTTACTGGTGGCCCGCGGATAGTCGCCCTTCTCGACGCCCGCATCGGTGGTGTCCTGCGACTGCTGCTTGTTCAGTTCGCGCATGACGGTGTGTGTGTGTGTGGCTCGAGGATAACTGGCGACTGCTTGGTGGCTTTAAAAGGCTGATCGCTTAACTGGAACAATGGAAGAAGACACTTTTCTTGGGCGATTAGCGCAGCGTAAACAAATGCAGCCTCGCAACACACCCAATCTAGAGATGGAAGTGAAATCGATAAGGCCACGCGATTAATCGATGTTTTCCAGTCCCTTCAAAGATCGGTTCTAATTCTGGATGGATTCCAATTGGATTTGAGGATCACGTAAAGTGGAAATTGTCTTAACTAAATCGATCGTGAATATAAACAAAGTAGTGACAAAAATGGTGGTAGTTTTCCTTCTTTGCTTTGATTTCGTATCAATACAATACGATAGGACACGACCTCACTTTCGACTATCGACTACTCGATTTTAGAAAATATCACCCTATCGAGCACTCGATTGCAGCAGACCCTATCTTATCGATAATACTCCCTCCATCCTTGTTATCGAAAATATTTTCATTTACGTTTCTAAAAAATACTTAATTTAATGTAAATTAAACAAAAAAGACAGAACAATGCAGCTCTAAATAGCGTTATCGACCTCGTGATGCTCCAGATGCTTCATGTAGGCCAGAAAGCAAGTCCAGCAGAGACTGCAGGCGCTGATGAACGGCACCCGATTGCGCTCGGGGATCACGCTGAAGTTAATGGTGGCCACCAGCGGCCACACGCACAGAGCCACCTGTTAAGGCAAGAATTGAACATGTATTTTACATCGAAACTAAACAAAACATCATCTACCTTGTAGGTGGGCAGGAACTTCTTGCCCACTTCGGCCACCGCCTCCTCCACCGTCTTGGACTCCAGCAGGCTCATGATGAAGTAGAAGCACGTCATGGCTCCGGGCGTATAGGACACCGTCTCCACCGCCGCCTTGATGATGCCCGTACGCAGCGATGTCTGCGGCCACATGGCGCTCGAGACCTGTATTAAAAGAGAGAGCTCAAAGAAGAGACTGGGCTGGGTGAAGGGCAGGACTTACTTTGACCCAGCCGTAGAGCGTGGGCGCCACAAAGAGGCCGCCGTACATGCTGAAGCGCATGACGCGCCACCAGTCGTATGTGCCTGCAGGAAGAGGATACCAGGAAGCAGGAAGCTTGAGAAGGCCTGGAAACCAATCGCTACTCACCCCAGCTCCTGCCCTCGACCGTCTGCTGGATGAGGCTGCCCGTGGGCCAGATCAGGCTATACGATATCATGCCGCGCATTATCGGGTAGCGGGTGACGAGCACCTTGAGCCTATGCCACATTATTGCAATCTCGACGCGCCTGCGGAATGACAATCACCGGAATTCGCATCTCATTAGCATGGCTAATGGGGGGAAACATACCATGGCATGGCCAGACCAGCTCCAGCAGTGCAAATGCGGGTCCCAAACCGCAGCGCAAACCCCAATAAATGCGCTCGCTCCACTTGCCCCGCCGTCACACACAGAGACTGGCTGCCATGGGACACAGTTCATCGGTCGCGCGGCTCAGCGCTCAACTCCTCCTAAGCATCGCCGTCGCCTTGGCCTCGGCGGACCCTGGAAAGATTGTCAATGGCACCGCCGCCGAGCCCGGGGAGTTCCCCTTCATTGTCTCCCTGCGACGGGCCAAAAGTGGCCACCACTCGTGCGGCGCCACGCTGCTCAACTCCCACTGGGTGCTGACTGCCGGCCATTGTGTGCGTGGCTCCACTCCCGAGCAGCTGAACCTTCAGTACGGCAGCCAAATATTGGAGCGGAATGCCACCCAGCTGCTGCGTGTGGCAGGCATCTTCGTCCATCCCGGCTACGAGCCTCTAGACAAGTACGCCAACGACATAGCCCTGCTGCAGCTGGCGGATCGCGTGACATTCAGCCAACGTGTCCAGCCAGTGCGTCTACCCGAGCCACGACAAGCCACGCCCGGCAACGTCAGCGCCATCCTTGCGGGATGGGGCTTGAATAAGGTAGGATCTTCAGCTTATCTTTCGGGAGCCAGGCGAATCAAGAGCAATCCTTTCCCCTTTCAGACGGGCGGCTCGGTGCAGGAGCAGCTACAGAAGGTCCAGCTGCAGGTGTTCAGCGACGAGGAGTGCAGCGAGCGGCATGAAACGCAGCTCCATGAAAGCCAGATCTGTGCGGGCTTGCCGGAGGGTGGCAAGGGTCAGTGCAGCGGCGATTCCGGTGGCCCCCTAATCCTCACCAGCAACAGCAACAGCGGCGGCGGCGGCTCCACTCAGATTGGCATTGTTTCGTGGAGCACAAAGCCCTGCGCTCGGCCACCCTACCCTGGCGTCTTCACGGAGGTCTCTGCCTACGTCGACTGGATTGTGGAGACAGTGGGCAGCTCCTCGACACCCGTGCCGCTGTGGATTGGCCACCTCATTGTGGGGCGCTCGCCGCCGCCGAAACTGGACAGATTCTAGAGAGGGTTGCCTCGAGCCACAATAAAAAATACTACCGATGCATGTAAGCTAAAACTATCTAATTGAAGGGGAAGTCAGAAGTCAGGGAACAGAAGCCGGCTGCTCCTCCTCGTGGCGCGTCTTCATGTAGGCCAGAAAGATGGTCCACATCAGGCTGCAAATGCTCACAAATACCACGCGATTGTGCTCCGGCACCAGCGAGAAGTTGATGGTCTGCAGGAAGGGCCAGATGCACACGCCGACCTGGGTTAGTAATGGGGGAGATTGATTACTGATGAGCTTGGGAGGCTGGGACGGAGAGGGAACAACAACAACACCTACCTTATAGGTGGGCAAGGCCTTCTCCTTGGTCTCTTCCACCGCCTGGCTGAGGGTCTTCAGCTCCAGCAGGCTCATGCCCATAAAGAAGCTGACGCAGGCAAAGGGTCCGTAGGATAGCTGCTCGGTGATGGCCTGCAAGGGATCCATGTCCATGATCTCTGGCTGAGTGCTGCTCCCGCCCTCCCCCTTCTAGCTTACCTTGACTATGCCCGTGCGCAGGTTCGTGTGCGGCCACATGGCACTGGTTAGTCTCACCCAGCCGTACAGCGAGGGCGCCACGTACAGGGCTCCAAAGAGGCTGAAGCGTAGGGCACGTGCCCAGTCGTAGTCTCCTGCAAGGGATTAGGAGGAGGCAATGATGGGGGGAGGTGCAGCAGGGAGCAGGCAATGATGTTACTCACTTGGCTTACGACCCTCCAGCGCCTGCTGGATGATGCTGCCCGTTGGCCACATCACCGCATATGTCAAGGCCCCCTTAGCCATGGGATGCAGCTTGGAGCGACGCCGCCACTGCGAGGCCAGCGAAGCTTGCAGCAGCTTGACGGCCTGTGGCACCATGGTGTCCTTAGACTCTACCTAAATCTGGCGGCGGAGCAGAAGGAACCATCTTGATCTCGACCAGAAACTACTATCCACAGCAACAACAACAACAACAGCGGCGGAGGAGGAGCAGAACAGTGGATACATGACTCAAGGTCGCTAACGGTATCTGCGAGAGCGAGCAGTGCAGGCGCTGGCTGGCCATGGCCAAGGCCGTTTTCCCCCCTGCCCCCCATTGCGGTGGATACTTGCTGTGCGCTGTGATCTATATTCTGACTCTCCGAACGCTGCACGAAAACTAAATGAATGAATGAGTGCAATTTCTAAATTTGAACACAATTATTAAGCTTCTTTCGCATTGATCTTGAGTGAGTGCATTTCCTAGTGGGCTGCAACAACACTTGCAAGCGCGCCAACTCTCGTCTCGCTCTCGCTCTCAATGTCACTCTCACTCTCACGCTCTCACGCAATGCGAAAAGAGCGAGATGGCGGCTGCGTGAGGCAGCGGAAATCGACTCGCAAGGACTTTATGTAACAGAGCGAGAGGGAGGGAAAGAGGGAGGCTGAACGAATGAATGGAAAATAACGGCACGTTTGGCTCTCAGCCCAAATCACTACACAAACAGAGAGTGGGGATGATTACGTGTAGCTAGTAAACTAACGGATCGTGTCATGGCAATATAATTTAACGCAAATCTTATTGTTGTTGTCACTGTCTGCTGACTGGATGATGTGTTGCTGTTGCTGTTGTTGCTAGGCGGCTGGATCTTACTTACTTACAAGTTTTATTATAGCAGGCGGGGGCGGGGGGTGGAATTAGCCCTATTCTAACTTATTGGAATTCTAGTTTGTACTGTGGTTACGCACGGCGTCCGCATCGCGCGCCTCGCTTCGTTTCGGTTCCGAGCTATCTGACTAACAAATACGAAAACAGCTTGAAATGTTTTGCTAAAGTCAGCTGTTCGAGATTAGAGGAAGCTTCTCACCCTGTTGTCATGAAGCTTTGCCAGCTTTAGCGGGGGCGGGTGCCGGGTAATATAAATTTTAGTCCATGAGGAGAGAAACATTATTTCTAGTATATTTTAACGTTTTGTGGGCGTTAAAAACGGTTAAAGTTTGAAAACAGCAACAAGCAAATCTATAGTTTGGGTTGTTTTACAAAAACTATCGATATCGATATATCGATGTGTTGTGTTTGTACATTTTGCACATCCCTAAACGGCGGAAAACAAAAATGCGACGACGGTGGTGGCCAGGCGACGTTGGGCCCCGAGCGCTGCTCCTGCTACTCCATTTGGTGCTCCTCCTGGTGCTGCAGCCCGCCGCCACCCACCGCAACCAAACCGTCATCCGGAGCGGCACCGGCAACAAGGGTATTTCGCACAGAACCAGTGCCTACTGCCCGCGTCGACATTTAGCAGAGATTCTGCCGCCACCGAACACCTGCCCGCCGGAGGTTCTGCATCTGAGGGGCGCCGTGTACATCCTGTACGACGTCAACATATCCGAAGGTTTCAATCTGCGCCGCGATGTCTACATCCGCATGGCGGTCTTCGCGCGTCGCCTGCGGCAGCGACGCAAGCGCTTCCGGAACGTGCGTCTGGTGCTGCCGCCATGGCCACGCCTCTACCATTGGCACTCGCAGGGTCTGCAACAGAGCGGCCTGCCGTGGAGGCACTTCTTCGATCTGGCCAGCCTGCGGCGCTACGCTCCCGTGCTGGACTACGACGAGTTCCTGGCCGAGCAGCGTCTCTTTGGCGCACCGGGGGCGCCGCTCGTGCATGTGGCGCACGCCTTTCGGCTGCAGCACTACGAGGTGATGCTGGAGCAGGGCATCTTCCGGGACAAGTTCGAGCGCGTGACGGACAAGGCGTCGTGCAGCGAGGAGTCGCTGGCTGGCGGTCCGCTGCTGCAACAGCCGGAGCTGCAGGTGGAGCGCTTCCACTGCGTCCGTTTCCAGGGCAGCGCCGGCCTGCTGGAGCAGCTGCTGCGAGTGGCCATTGCCGAGGACACCGCTGGACCGGAGGACGCCGACGATATGCGAACGTACGCCCTGCTCAGCGCCGAGACCGTGCTCCACGATCACTGGGGCGACGAGCATTTTTGGCGTGCGCGTCGCTCCATGCGCTTCGCGCAACGGCTCAGCCGGGTGGCGGAGGATTTCCGACAGCAGGCACTGGCCACCACGGACGCTTCGGCGGGCGTACAGCGGCCGGCCATGTGGGAGCTGGAGCGACCCAAGCGGGATGCACGCGGCGGGGACTATCTGTGCGCTCATTTGAGGCGCGGCGACTTTGTGCGCTCGCGGGAAGCGACCACGCCCAGCCTGAAGTCGGCCGCCCAGCAGATGAAGCAACTGATGCGCGCCTTCAACGTGAGCACTGTGTTCGTGGCCAGCGACGCCACGCCCTACGAGCTAATGGAGCTAAAGGAGCTCTTCTATCGCTTCCGCTTCGTCCACTTTACGCCGGAATCGAATGGCCAGCGGCGCGAGCTGAAGGACGGCGGCGTGGCCGTGGTGGATCAGCTGGTGTGCTCGTATGCCCGCTACTTTGTGGGCACCTACGAGAGCACCTTCACCTACCGGATCTACGAGGAGCGCGAGATCCTCGGCTTCAGCCAGGCTAGCACGTTCAATACCTTCTGCAAGGCTCTGGGCGGCAGCTGTTCCCGGAACGCCGTCTGGCCCATTGTCTGGGATGATTACAGCGACAGCGACGAGGATCCTTACTGAGTCCCCCCAACCATTGTGTTCCAAATTGCCATGGAGAAAAGCGAGAAGCACTCGAATCCTAGCTTTAAGATCAGCAACAGAAATTCCGAACAACCTGCGATTATGTACCAAAAAAAAAACTCACAAATCAATTCTGCGCATAGATGGAGAATTGGTTAATAAAACTAAATATTTTTTAAACATACAAACGGAGTTTCTTAAAAGAGGTTTTTATTTTAAGCTACCCAAAACTAGAATTTAGGAGAAAAAGTTGTGTGACTGCTAAAAAAAAGAACAAAATATTAAATTAAAAGAAAAAATTAAAATGAATAAAGAAATTCTTTATGAGTTTAATTAATATTTGTATTCAGTTTTCAAAGTTTCGATACGTTTGTAAAATCTCTTGAAATGCTTAATTCATTACATTTTGGGTTAATAAATGCATTTAAAAATCACTCTTATCGCATTAAAAAAATTTTTTATTAAGGCGAAAGCTTTGAGGGCAAGTGCTGGCCGCTTACACTGCCGCTCCGCTCTTCGCGCCCTTCTGGCGTGAACAGTATTTATTTATTAAATTTTGAATAATCAAGGACTTGAATGTTTTTCCCATAAATAATTTAAATTTAAGGCGCTTACGGCAGAACATCGATTAATCGATTGGCTGCAACTGTAGTGTGACCAGTCGCTCGAGCTGACACTTGGCTAGCCGAGTAAGTTTGGGTCATACTGTTGAGAACGATTGTTTTTTTTTGCAATCTCTTTTCGCACTCTCGCAAAAAAAAATTTAAAATAATTCATAAATTGCGAAAAGCTAAGCGGCGGTGGGGGAATGAAGCAAACAACGCGAAAACAACGAATTAGTCAATGAAGTGAACGCGAAATAACACCAACAACCGTGAGCCGCAGCTCTCCCACACACACACACACCCACCCAGTCCGTGTAGAGTTGAGTGTGCGAGTGTGTGTGAGTTTGCGAAGTTCGGACTTGGATTGCCGTTTGCCGTCTCCCCCACTCCCCGCCTCCCTTTTGGAGCACACACACACACAACGCGCACACCTGGCCAAGCGCACACCTGTGCGGAGACTGACAGGATTGCTGGGCTGCCAGCAGGACAACTGCGTCGAAAAGCCGCCAGGGAGAACTCACAGCTGGTAAGCTGAAGCTGAAGCTGGTCTTCAGCGGAGCAGGATTTGCCTAGGAGCCAAGAGGAACCAACCGCTGCTGAACGCCTGGATGCCCGGCTTCCACCTCAATGAGATGGGTGAAATGGTCCTGGACGCCATCGATGACATCGGCGTGGTCGATGTGTACGATCTGGCCTCGGACATTGGCAAGGAGTATGAGCGGATTATGGATCGCTTCGGGACGGACGCCGTCAGCGGGCTAATGCCGAAGATAATCAACACGCTGGAGCTGCTCGAGGCGCTAGCCACCAAGAATGAGCGGGAGAATGCCACCATTCAGGAGCTGCGGGACAAGGTGACGCAGCTGGAGAGCGAGAAGCTGGAGAAGGCGGAGTTTCGGCGCAGGTTCGAAAAGGAACTGGAGCTAATCGAGGAGCAGTGGCGCAGTGAGACCAACGAGCTGGTCGATCTGGTGTCCTCACTGCAGGATGAGAACAAGCGGCTGGTCAAGCAGACGCAGGACTTGCAGTCGGCCTCCGCCCAAAGCTCTGGACTGGGGGCCAGCCTCACCGAGAGCATCATTAGCATGACCAATCATGAGCTGCACAGTGCCCTATCCGACACCCAGGTGCTACAGCGGCTCAAGGAGCAGATCTACAAGCAGCGGGACGAGCTGAAGCAACGCGAGCGAGAGCTGCAGGACAAGTACAGCGAGCTGGAGCATGTAAGAGACGCCCAGCTTCAGCCAGCCAGCTCCTTCGTATTATTATTAATATCTCTTTCCAGCTGAACATACAGGCGGAGCGTCTGAAGGGCTCTGAGCGGGACACCCGGCGGCGGCACAAGCTCATGCAGGCTCAGGTCAAGACGCTGTGCGAGGAACGTGCCGATTTTCTCGCCCAGCTCCAGGACCAGAGCCGCGAGATCAACCAGCTGCGCAAGCGCCTGGGTCTGGCCGAGAAGGAGAACGAGGATCTGGTGGCCTCCTACGACGACGGCCAAAACGATCCGAATCGGCCGCGATATACAACGCGCGAACTCAAGGAGCTGATCAGCGAGCGGGACGAGCTGCTGACCACCATCGACGGGCTGAACGAGCAGCTGGCGGAGCTCAAGCCACCACCGCCGCCGCCGCCGCCCAAGGCCAAGCGCCAGCGCCATTTCTCCAGTTCCGATGACAGCGACGATGAGGACGATGGCCATGTGGCGGACAACGATGACGACGACGACGACGACGAGGATGATGATGAAGAGGAGGCGACCGAAGCGGATGAGGTGGAGCCGCCAGCCGCTGGAGAGACGTAAGTTTATAGTATGAATATATATAGAATATACAAAATAAGGGGGTTTATGGTCTTAAAAGGTATTAATTATAATCACTTGGCTATGTTAAAGCTCGAAAAACAATGAACTCTGTGATTAATGGGAAGCTATAAGGTCGTGACTCATGGTTTTGTTTATTTTTCGTGCAGTGCTAACCATATTCAAATAGACCCCATGATGCAAGCACCCTTCAAACAGGTGATTCATCATTGGTTTGGCGTTTATTTTTTATCAAGGTTAAATATTATTTGAATATGATTGTCATGTCATATGTACCTGTGTACATGTGTGCGATTATTGAGGTTAATATTGAGGTAATGCCTCTAGTTAACATTTATAACATTTAGGGGGTAGGGAGAAATGCTTATTTATAGCAGATATAGCTCTATAATACCCTTAATTCCTCATATCTATCTTACGAATGAGATAAAATAGCAATACATCAACAATGGATCGATATTTCATGCGAAAATCGACATATAAATAATTTGTAAACATGGAAATAAATATATATAAAATGTGCGAGAAATCAAGAACCGTTTAAGGTTTTTATTTTGTGATATTGCAATTTAAAGAATATTTTTTTTTAATATAATTGAAATTTTGAAATTTTAAGAATATTTTTTGTAATATATTTGAAATTTCGAACCCCAATAAATCGCAAATACCTAACTTATACCCATTTTGCAGGCCGCCTGGACACGATGCACCCGTGCAGGGACCGCTGCCATATGAGCCGGACGATGCGCCTTGGAAGAAGAGCTCCGAGTCGGGTATACGCAAGTTGTGAGTGCTTAAAAATTAACTAATAATAATAATAAATATATATAAAATATATTGAAAAATTTCTATAAATATTTGCAGCTTCCGGAAACTGTTCTCGGACCAATCGGACGGCAACAATACATTCCCGAAACGTTCCTTGGCCACGCTCTCCAAGATGGCACTGTCGGCCACGCCGGGCTCCGTTTCCGCCACCGCCTCCGAGGCGGCGAAGTAAGCGCCACTCCCATAAAACCGAACATACGAGTTGTTTGGCGTGCATTTCACACTTTTGTTTGTTTTGTTTTCTGTTTTTCCGTTTCCGTTTCCGTTCCATTCCGTTCCGTTCCGCACCCCCCTGCATCTTTATCTTTATTTATTTATTTATTATTTACAATTTACGATTTACGATTTACGATTTACGATTTATGATTTAGTTTAGGCCAGTGGCTCCTCCATTTAAGCCTGTCCCTGGCCATTTACCTGCTCCGCCTGAGCTGTACATACATAGTTTATACACTCGATTGCTGTGCCCTCTTAATTCTAAGTTGTTATGCGGTTTTATTTACGTAATACGCGATTACGTTTTTGTTTTGCTATTTACCCCCTAACGGTACTCGATTCTTTTGTACTCTTGTATTTATTCTAACTTTAAATTAACGACTACCAAGTAAGGAGACCCCCCCAAAACATTTATACACACGCCCATACATACATATGCATATGAAGAAAGGTGTTCCAAAGAACAAAAAAGAAACGAAAGCAGATTGCCGAGTGAGTTTTTAATGAATTTAGAGACGAGAGATGACTAGACGAGAGTAATGAATAACGACTAACGAGTAAGGAGTAACGAGTAACGAGTAACGAGTTAAAAAAAAATACATCAAACCCTTATAACTGTAGAATCAAATCGAAAACAAATCGAAAAAGGACCCCAGAGTTTTTTAAAGAGTGCAAGGAGAATGAGAAGGGTTTTTGCTTCAATTATCCGTAGTCTAACTATCCCCCTCTGATCCCTTAAACCTGTACACCCGCGCTATCTATCGCTATTCCCCCCACGTCTGTTTTCGGAATTGGAAGGTATTTTTAGCATTCTCATAGCAGTTGCCCCAAGCGGCCTTATATTACAAATTTATCAAAAGAAGAAAAACTAAAATATGCAAACGTTTAGAAAGTGGTAAACCCAAAAAGGACATATATATATATATATACATATATAATTGAAATATAAATTATTAGCAAACGTTACAACCTTAGCGCATTGTTTGTTGAATTGAATTAAAAAGAAAGAAACTATCTCTAAACGAAACCAAACTAAAAACAAATTAGATTCCATTGAACGCATTAGAAGCGCCACAAGAAAAATACAAAATAAAGGAAAATCTCAGTATAATATGACTGAATATCAGCGAATGTTTTAGCCAAGAGTTTTACCATAGACTTAGCCATGCCAACTAACTGACCAGCTGTCTCTCTCTCTCTCTCTCTCTCTTGAATTGTTGTTACCGCCGCTTAGCAGATATATCAATCTATGACTAAACCCTGTCCCTATTTTCCTAATTATTGACAAATGCTGTATATCGCACACGAAGCTTGCCCAGGACATATCTCCTAGCAAGTACATTATCCAATGATAAGATGGAGCTCTTGTCCCCCAGAACAGCGCTGTCACTGTGCTTAATCCTTTGTGTATATCGATAAGGTCGATATATAAATAAATAAATCATTGCTTTTATCGGACCAATAATATCGAAAAAAAAGTGAAATTAAAAACCTTGCATATTTTTCGATAATTTCGATGAATTTTGATATTTAAAAATTCGATATCGACTTTCTATATTTTTTTCGATTTATTATATCGACCAAAAATATCGGAAAAAGTGAAATTAAACAACTCGCATATTTTTCGATAATTTCGATGAATTTTAATATTTAAAAATTCGATATCGACTTTCCATATTTATTTTTCGATTTATTTTATCGAAGTTTCCCAGTAACTTCAGTACTTTGACTTCCCGCAACATATCAGCTTTGTCGATTTATCGATTTATCATCGATTTAATTAATGTGCCAAAGACTAATCGTCAGTCCCGCTTAAGCCCCAACCCCAAACCCAATCTGCAGCCTATAATCTCTCCTTCAACAATCAAATCTCGTTTCAATTACAAAACAAATTGTGGCAACTGAACTTTTATACATATTTGAATATGATATAATGATATAATGATGATATGACGATATGATGAGCGTTAAGATATGGACTAAAAAAAAAGAGTATTAGGATCGTTCGAAATGAAGAGACCACGACGAGAGCTACACACGACGGAGATGAGAGACATTCGAGTATTTGGTGAATTAATGTTAACTAAATTTATATACACATATACACATGCATTATACATAATATACTTTACTATATACACTATATGTAATACCGTATTATATGGAACTATGTGTGTGACTAACCAAAAAAAAAAGAAAGGCAACAATTATACAAATTAAAAATGCGTGCCAGCGTAGAGCCAGCGACTTGCGACCTGGGAACCCCAAGCGATACGAAGCGGCGTGGATTGGTCGTCCCTCTGGGAGGAGGCGGAGTGCAACGGAACGGTCTTCGTCGACACATCCACACATCCCGGGGCTCTTGTGATCGCTTCATGATCCTCCTGTACGTACATACAAAATTATGAGAGGCGGCTCCCCGTGAGCAGCCATCAAAAATAAAAACTTATGAAGAATTGACATTGATTTTGGAACTTTTCTTTTAATGGGAAAGAGGATTCTGGATTCTCGGTTTTCAGGTGCTCTGCATGACAGAACATGTTTCCCATTGGCTGAGGCAAGGCCAAGGACAAAGTAACTCTGCAATGCTGACGCAATCTGCCTGCCAAGGGGATTCCCCCATTACCATTGCCAGTGTCCTGGTCGGGAAAGCTTTTCAACGAAAGCTTTTCGCTAGAACTTTCGGACCCGGGTCTAGCGACGGCTAAGAACTTGCGCCGCCCACATCCTGCGCATCCGCGTCCGCATCGGAGGCTGCTGCAGCATCTCGTGTGTCCTGCTTGCTCCGTGTCCTGTCGCTTACTGGGCGCCTGTTAGCCACGCCGGGTTTGAGGCGTATCTAGGGCGTGGTGGTTGCTCGGCTCGCATCCACGCGACCTTGACGAAGTTTCCTGCCGGCTCCTCCTTCTGCTCCTCCTCCGACCGTGCGGATCTGCGGCTGCGTTTTAATTGCCCAGCAACAGGCGCCCTGTCCTCCCTACCTCCCTCTGCTGCGTTGGCCATTCTTGCCGGGATTTCCACGCAGTTTCCAATTAAGCAATTAAAAATCTGCCAGCCGGCGGGCGGGGGGCGTGCGAAGCCGGGAAGGGGGCGTTGTCAGCTTTTTAATTAAGAAGATGTTAGCGTAATAGGATAGAAGAAGATGCGCTGCGAAATCCGTAGGTCGAAATGTGCGCGCGGCTAATGAAGAATCCGTCGTCGTCGTCTGTGGTCAGTGGGAACGGGAACGGGAATGGGGGGCGGGAGGTAACGGTGGTGGTGGGCTTCGTTTTCCACTAATTGGCTTGGGCAAAGAGAAGGGGGGAGCAGCAGCAGCAGGCGTTGTGGTGGATTAATTAAAAAAGAGGAGCATTTAATGAGTTTTTCTGCTGGAACGAACACACAGGCCAGGCCCCTTTGCAGTCGCAGTCGCTGGCGCTGCCGCTGCCGACGACGCTGCACCGAAGTATCCGAAGCATCCGCCGTGTTGGCCAGGACAGCGCCCGTCTCTTGCCGTTCGTGGTGGTCGGTGTCGATAACTCGTGCGACGATTTCAGGGGCCTTCAGTCAGTCGATTTTCGAACAGGCGCGCAGCAACGGCAGCTGGGCTGAAAAACGTCACTGGATTCTCAGGGGCAGACAACTCGAAACTCCCGCAAGAGCGAGTACAGTGGGCGCTGGCGAAGAGCAACGGGAAGTGGAATTTGGTGGGAGCGAAAATTATCTATATTGAAATTACAAAAAAAAAAAAAACCCAAAGAGAGAAATTTGTCGTGTGCTTTTAGCTTTTCTTTTTGTCCAAATGTTCAATTAACAATTGTGTTATTAATTAAAAACTTTAATATACATGTGCTAAAATATATATGTCTCACTTTTATTTCCGTTTAACTTTTTAAATTGTGTCTACTGTAATTAGAGCTTTTAACGAGGCCGCCAGATAATGTTGCTCAGCTACATGCTGCAGAAAGAGAGAGAGAGACAGAGAGAGTGAATTTGTTTGCTTATGTACGTGTGTGTGAGATAAATAAAATAGAGTGAGAGATGGCATTGAGTGACAATAGTCATCTCGCTTGCGCCCAGCTATAGCTATTCTTCTAATTTTTAAACTATTTTTTAAAGACAAAACAGTTAAATGAAAATTTGATTGACGTATATTTTTTATTTAAAAAAATTGAATACAATTATTGGTATAATATGCTAAATTAATATAACAAAAAAGGATTTTTAAGGCTATAAGCTAGTTCAAATATGCTTTGAATTAAGCTTTACTGGCAACACTCACAGCTTGAGGTGGATAAGATTTTTGTTGCTGGAGGAAAAGAAATGGGGGGAAGAGATGATGAGGAGAGAGGGATAAATATAAAAAGGGGAAGTTCACTCTGTTTATCTCTTTCTCTGTAGCTCTCTCTCTCTCCTCCTTGCTGGACGGCAAGGACAGCTGCAGCGGCTAGAAAGGGACCACTATGGCAGTTGAAGATAAGAAGAGTGAGTGCGTGTGTGTATGTGCTTGGTTCGAGACTTGGCTAAGCTTTTTACACAAAATTAAGCTTAAACTTTATCTTAAAAACTGACTGCAAACGAAGTGGCGCGCAATTAAAAAGTGTAAAAGAATGAATAAATGAATGAATATGAATGAAAAGTACGGAATGAAGAAGTTATTAAAACCGCAAAACCGTTCCGCCTTTCGGGCAGTTTCTCTGATTCGCCGGTTCTCTGGTTGCGTCCGTCATTTTTTGTACAATAAGTGCTCCAATTTGGACAGGCGAGCAGAACTGCCAACTGGAAACTGCGAGCGACGGGAATGTGGAATGTGGAGCGAACAACAAGTTCTGGTTCGAGTGAGTAACTCTCTTTCTTTTTTTGTTTTCTGGCTGCGCTTTGTTATTCCCATTCTTAATACCAATAACTAACACATGCAAGCAAACTTACAACTCTTGACCCACAGCAACAACAACAACTTGTGTTTTCCTTTCTTTTTATCACCGTTTTCATTATCCTTTAGTCCTGACTTGGTTCATGTAACTCCTCAAGTCGAAAAATATTAATAAAAAGTCTCGATGTCATTCATAAATAGTTTAATTAAAATAGATATTTTCGTTGTTTTTTTTCTTCTTTTTATTAATTTGTATATTATTATTTATTTTTATTTTTATTTCTTGCTTTGTTTCCTTTTTTTTATCATCAGCGGTCTTGCCGCCACGTCCAAAAGGAGCACCAGCAACAGCTATCTTTATCGCTCTTTCTTATTGGCCAAAACAGATCAGCGGGGAAATCTATCGATATTCGAGAGAGTGCAATTGACTGATCGGGAGAGAGGAGGGGGCAATGCCCTGCACTCTCTGGTCCCATTGCTTACACGGTTCCGATTGAATATCGAATATCGATAGCTCTCCCGCCATTTTTCCTCCGCGATTGCAATATTTATTATTGCCAAAATAAAAAACGTCTTTTAAGTGGTAATTATTACATTAAATAAGCCAAAAAGTGGTGGAAAGTGTATACGAAGGTGTGGACCAAGTGCGGGTTATAACGGTTCATGAAAGCAGCAAGATAAACGCGTGTTTTGTGAGTTTTATTTTCGCCTGCGGCACCTTGCGCTCGCTGATCGCTTTGGCCAATAAGAAAGAGCGAGACAGGTGTTGCTGGTGCTCCTAAAGATGCGGTGAGATTTCTGCCGCTGCAGCCGCGCTTCACAGGATAATTCAATATGTGCGATGATACAACAACTACTGCTGCTGCTGCTGCTGCTGTTGCCCCCTCCCTCCCGCTCTTTGGGTAGCTGCAATTATTGGGGGGTGGGGCAGCGGCAAAAAACTAAACATTCATACGAAACTTATCATACTTTTCAAAGGTAAATTAATAAATTAACTTTAAATAATATGTTTAATCTTATATATATTTTGATTATAATGTGATTTATATATTTTGTATACTTCCAGTTTCTACGATAATCGAAGAATTTAACTGGACAAATATTTAATACTCTGCAGCCTTTTGCAGAGGTGAGGAAATTAATAAATTAACTTAAAATAAAATGTTGAAATATGGATATTTTTATTTATTATGAAATAATGATTTTAGTTTTATTTCTTCTTTGTTATGTTTTACTAATTGCCTTTTTAACTTTATTTCAGTGCAATCTTTATTTTTGGAATATGTGAAAGTCTGGATCTTTGCTTTGATAATTGGTAATAACAATTAATATGTTAAATAATATTTAAAGCAGTCAAGGATGTTTTTATGGCTAGAGGTTTTTCCTGTAATATTCCAATTTCCTGGGCATAATACTAATTTTTAAACTTTATTAGAAAAATAATTAATAAAATATTAATCGATGTGCATTTCTAATGAAAACACAATGCGATTCTCAGAAGAAAAACAGGAAATGTGAAAATTACATGGGATAAGCCACGACAATTTAGTGATAAAAACATCCTCAACTGTTTTGCTTAATTATTTAATTATTTTAAATTTTAGTTTACATAATATAAATTATATAATATTAAAAAGAAACCCAACCCTACAGGAATGGAGCTCCTCTATTTGCCCAATTAACATGTCACTGGGACAGGAGGACGAAACGAGCTCTGAGACGGAAGAGATGGACCCAGCGGCAAATCGAATCCCTGCCGACTGGTGTGGCGGACAAAAGGAATCCGGGCGCCAAGTGCCGGGGACAATGGTGAGTGTCAAGTGTTGATATTTAAGCTGCAGAGCAGCAACCAGCGCCTCGGGTAGGAAGCACCTCGCACCTCGCACCTCGAAAACCCCCCTCGAAACCCCCATTGAAGTGCAGGGAAATAAAATTTGGTCAACGAGTGTGGGAGATACGAAGGGAGGCGGGTGGGAATGTTGCAATGAATATATGGGCAACTGCAATGCAGCTGGCCCCGAGGCGGGGGCGAGATACTGCCTAACAAACTAACAAAAGGCAACTCTGTGGCAGCTGCACTTGTCCCCACACTAAATTCAACTCAATTCGAGGAAATACCACCCCCCAGCCAGGACATCCCCGTTGGCCGTACGTTTCAATGTTCCGTCCAGAAATGGCGACAAAAAAATAGGAAGAAAGTAAAGAAAAAAAAAGAAAAAACCATGCCCTACCGGAAATGGCATTTAAGCGGATTTCGTTCCTCGAGTGCTTAGCTAGCGGGGATGAGAGGAGACGGGGGGACAGGGAACAGGTTATTCGTCCAATGTTTGAGTCAACCTCTGAATAGGAGGAACGCCTGAATGATGTTTGAGGACTCCCGCAGGGATAACGCTCTGAAAAGCCGAAAGCAAGCACTGCGAGGGACATAAATAATCGCTGGATTTAAGTAAGCGAGGAAAAGCAGTGCCTTAAAACAGAAACTGACCTTCAATTCAAGCTTTAGTTGTTAATTTTTTATACAATTTAATTAACTAGAAAATATTATAAATTAATTAAAGTCCTAAAAACATCACCAAACCTATTTAAGTTTGAATTAATTGAAAGCCGTTTCTGTTTTAAGGGACAGCTTCCCTAATTAATTAATTAATTAAATTAACTTCATTATTTTTGTAAGGGAATCAGATATTTATTCCATATATTTCCGAGTTGTAATCTAGGATAATTATTATTTTATATATAAACAAAAACACATAGTTTTCAATCATATCGAAAATATTATAAGCTTTTCAAATATCGAAATTTTCGAAATATCGAAATACATTTTTCGATATTTAGAAATTTCTATATTGAAAAGTTCCATAAACCAAAATATTATAAACTTTTCAATATCGAAATACATTTTTCGATATTTAGAAATTTCGATATTGAAAAGTTTATAATATTTTGGTTTATGGAATCGAAATAGAAATCGATCATAAAAAAAAAAATTTAAATAGCTTTCATTCCGAATAAGAATATGATTGAAATTTAATTCTTGCAAATAAGTAATTCTATAAAAAAATATTATTCTATCGATTTATCGACTTTTGGGTCAACATCGATATTTTCTGCCCCGTCTAAGCGGAAGCGGAAACCACAAGATGTTCCCCTTATGAGATAATTGAGCTTTGATCCTTGCATCATTTAAATTCAACAGAGTTCTTATAAAGTCCTTTCATTTTCCCACTGAACAGTCCAAAATGTGATCAATTTCCCTATTAATACCTGCCAAATCTGTCTATAATTTCACCATTAAATCTTTATTCTCTCTCGTCTTTATACGAACAAATCTGATGACTCTTCAAATTTGTTGCCTGCTGACAGGCGACAGCCAACAATGACAACGACGACGACAAGGACAAGGACATTGACAAGGACATGGATGGGGAGTCTCTGCTGCTGCCAGACAAGCATATTCTTTGGGCCCCTTATGCTGATGACAATAGCTTCAATTCCCGCAGCTTCAATCTGCAGCAGAAAGCTTCCCAAGGGAAGTTTCTAGCGGCTGACCCGAAGCATACGTCCGTCCGAGTTCCAGTTTTTCCCCAAAGAGAGAGAGGGAGAGAGAGAGAGAGAGAGCTTTCCTTTTGCTAAAGGAGCCAGGAGCTTTCTCGGGGGTCGGGGGATCCCACTTCTTCGAAGGAGTCATTATTCCACTGGCCAAGTGCCAGTGAAGCCAGCTGGCTTCCAGCCTGCGCTGGACGATGCCAACGAGCTTTGCCCAAAAACAAATCCCATGTCCGGCGAAAGCTCTACTTCCCGGCGGAGAACAGCTGTGGGGGAGGCCGGGAACAACACGCCCCGATGACGCCATGGCTATAAAGGGGTTAAAGGGGGATAAAAAAGCGATTAAAGCCGAATGATGGCTCTGACAGATGTCTAGACAAGGAGTTGGGGGATTGGGAGACTGACTGCCTGGAAGTATGACTGATGAATGGATTAATTGATCAAAGTTGGGTGGAGCCATAAAGTTATGGAAAAAGTTGACCGCTGCTGAAAAATCAAATTATTTCACTTGCAACGACGTGGCGGTGGCGCCTGAAAAGCCAGAAAATTCATTTGTCGCCGCTTTTCGCGTTTCGCTGCTGGTTTTTCCTGCCGAAGAGCACTTGCCAGCTTGCTGGCGCGTTGCGAGCAAAAAAAATTATAAACAAATAGCACATAAATACACGAGTAAAAATATAAATATAAGTACAAATGCAGGTGTGTGCATGGGGCACAGGTGCAAATGTCGATGGAGCACCGCAAAAAATAAAAACAGAAAATTATTTAATAACTGAAATTTAATACAAATTATTTGGAAATATACTTTATAAGTATTATGTATATGTATTATTAACTATTAAGAAAATTATTGTATCTTTAAGTGGCTGTACATAACCTGCTTTAACTGGAACTTTAGGAATCCTTGAAAAATCCTTGAAAGCGAAAAAGAATTCTCTTGAAATTGCCACGAAAAATCTTGTTTTTCTTAAAGAATTTTTTATAAACAATGAAGAAATAAATTCATAAATTATTTAAGAAAAACATGATTTGCTTTGGCAATTTCAAGAGAAATAATTAAATAATTTTTATTAACAATGAAGAAATAAATTCATAAATTATTTAAGAAAAAGACATGATGCCTTGCCTCTCAGAAGACCTCTTTGTTTGTAAAGTTTGTCAAGGGTGCCGGAAGTTTCATCTAAAGTTTATGCCACAAGACTGCTTATAAGCTTAAAATAAGTTATATTTTTTCTACATTTTCTGCTTATTTCATTTATTTACATTCAAGAGAAATTATGTGAGCAACATTCTTGTTTTGATCTGTTGCAATCTCAAAAGAAATTCGCCTCTTTCTTGTTAAGTTTCATTCATTGCTAAATATCCAGCTGAAATCTGTTCCTTAACACTAAAAATAAGTGTGTTTTATTTTGTAATTAATGTACATTTCATTGCATTTTGAAGGGAAATTGTTTGGGAAACACACATGCAAATATTTGAATCTTTTTCAAGTTTTAGGGATATCTGAACACCTTTAATAACCGCTGAACTTCTCTTAATTTATTTAAATTTCTTCGTGACATATTGGCCTCCAAATTTCTTGTTTCTGTGTATTATAATATATATAAAAACATATATATATATATATATATGTGCTCCTGCTGCCAGTGCTGTGTAATGTGTGATGTGTGTGCTGCTCCTTGTACTTTTCAATGGGCTCCCTCAGTCGCCCACAGTGCTTGGCATTTAAAACATTTCACCTGCTCGCCACCACCAATGCGGTCTTTGATTTTCCACCCACGCCGGGTTGGTGTAGAGCCTGCTCCTGACAGCTGTCCGGGAGGACATTTTGCAAGCTTGTATGTCAATTTGAGAAGAGGTTTCAACCGCATAAACTGAAACTTCCTGCAACTGAACTGCAACTAAATGGGCAACTTAAGCTGGCTGTAAATAACATTAAGCTGATCATTCCTTACTTTCTCTCTATCCATTTACTTTATGATTTATTTACAAGTAAATGTTAAGAGAAATATTTATATATATTGGGATAGAGGTCAGCAATTCATGGCTCTTAGGGAATTCCACTAACATTTCGCTGTGTGTTTTGGGGAACACCCTTAATTAGCACACAAATACACGCACTACTGAAAGTGTGTGTTCCTTGGCACTCGTCTTTTTTTTTTTTTTATTTCATTTTAAAGTTCGTTTTGCTTTTGTATGTTTTTTTTTTTCCTGCGTGGCATGTGCCACGTACCACGTACAAGGGTACAACGGGGCGTAAAGTGGCCAACAAGCCGTTAAACATGACCCTCCCGTGCTCCTCCCCCCGTTTTTGGGTGGCATTTCTTTACCCTTTCCAGGGTTGAATTTAGAACTCAAACTAAAGTTGGGGCGATTTAACTCCTTTTTAGGAGGTAAAACTGCAGCAGTATTCGACCCGGTCAGAAGCCATAGCGCATATTTGCTTTGAATTCAATGATGTGATCCTAAAATTCCACCGTTTTGGGTTACTTTTAGAAAGTTTTATGCGTTACAAAAGTATAACTAATCTATTTTTTGAGAATATATCAATGCTGTATACCCTGGGACTCAATTGTAAAGAGGATCCAAGGGCGAGGCAAACCGAAACAATGTCCAGATGAAGATGCTGCAGATATATATATACGATATATTCGTGCGAGTTGGAGGCAGGAGCTGGAAAAGTTTACTGCCAAGGAGGAACTGAACTTACAAAAGGGTATTAACGTATAATATTTAAGAGCCTTTTGCCAAAAACACACAAACAATTCTAGTATACTTTGCTGGTTGAATTTATTTCGAATTATTTTTTGAGCTCTTTTATGATTGAAATTTAATTCTTGCAAATAACTTGGTAATTTTATCAAAAAATGTTATTTTATTGCCTATAAAAATATCGATTTATCGATATTTTCTGCCACCTCTAAACGGAAGCGGAAACTACAGGATTTCCCCTTAAGAGATAATTGAACTTTAATCATTTAAATTCCACAGAACCCTTTTCTTTGAAGATTCCACCAATTAAAAACATTTTAAACTGTGCTTAGGGATTAGGACTCGACTCGTCACAGTTTACTTAACAAATCAAGTGACTATAATAACTAAGCGACTGTCATGCGACACAATCCCAATTTAGTTTCGTTATCCTTTCGTCCTTTGTTGTTGATTTTGGGTGCTTTTCCTTGTTGGCAATGGTATTTTGTGGGTTAAGTAATTCCCGATCTGCAATTATCCTGTTTTCGTTTTGGCAAGCTGGCAAAGGCCTCGCGTCCTGCCGCAGTGCCAGTGAATTGGAAATTGCAAATTGCAAATTGCAAAATTGAAATTTTCAATTTAAGTCTCAAATTCCATTTCCATGGTAATTTGAATTTAATTTCGATGGTGGGTTAAATCGATTAACGATCGATTGGCCAGCTTCTTTGCCATCAATCAAGCGCCCTGTAGCCAAGCTGTCTCTTTTTTCTTATTTAACCATATTTTTTTTCCTTCTTTGGGGCGACCTTTTATGCAATTTGCTAGGTGGCATTGGGTGGCGGCTTAATTAATGCACATTTGCCCATTGACATTTCATAATTGAGGTGCCCAGTGGGTGGCGAAGGTTGCATAAGAAGGCAGCAAAAGAAGAAAAGGGTTTAAAAAGAGGTTCGGTAAAGGTGAAAAATATATTTTAACAAGTCATAAAGAATAACAATATTTAATACAAACATTAATCGCTTTAAAAGTATGCGCCAGTTGTGAAATAATTATCGATAAACTTAAAGCTAAATGTGGAGGTATCGATAATTATCGTTATAAATCGGTATCTTTCTTGATTAGAAGTGTAATATAGCATACAACTTTTTATATAATTATCGATAACCTTCGTTATTAAGCTTGCACTTTCGTGTACCTTCAAGCTAAAGTTAAAGGTATCGATAATTATCGTTAAAAATCGTTATCTGTCTTGATTAGAAGCGTAATATAGTAATATAGTATACAACTTCCTATATAATTATCAATAACTTTCGTTATTAAGCTTGCACTTTTGTGTACCTTAAAGCTAAAGGTGGAGGTATCGATAATTATCGAGAATATAGTATACAACTTCCTATATTACTTCTTGCTGGATCTGAGTTCCTATTTACCTGCCTTTGCATCAGATTTTGTACTAAAATATATATGTGTTTATGCTCTAGAGGTGAAAACTTGTATCTATCGATAAATATCGATATAAAACGTGACATTTCCTGTACAAGAAAGCTTATAAGAAGTACTTTTGTCAGGTTCTTTCCTACTTTTTCGTAGTTTACGCTGAATATATAGTTGGAAATTGCAAGGAACCCCCTCGCCCTTTTTTTTCTCATTCAAATTTCGAAGAAAAACATTATCGAAGTGCCGGCTATCGGTGTGATTGGCTTGGTTGGCTTTATGTCCCCGATCCGATCGAGATATGCCCTGGCACTTGGCCGTTGTTGGCCAACGTCGCTCGTTCGTTAGCGTTTTATGGCTTATTTATTTATGGTTTGCCCAATAAACATTGAGGACACTCGCCAGACACGCACTCACACGCCAGCCAGCCAGCTAGCCAGCCGATGTGACCCACTCTGCTCCGAGTGTGTGTGCGTGGTGTGTGTGTGTGTGTACCGCACTGCATAAATCCTTCTGGGCCCAATTCCCTTGCTGGTCTTCGCCTCCTCATCCTCCTCCTCTTCCAGGCAAGCTCTAATGTGCGTCCTCGTTCGGCCTGCCAGGCTGCCATTCTGCCATTCTGCCACTCTGCCATGCCAGACTGCCAGTCCAGTCCAGTCCTGGCCTCCTCTGTGGGGTGCCTCATTTAATTGGCCAACTGACTGCCGGCCAACTGACTGTCGGACCGACCGACTGACTGACTGACTGACTGCGGGCTGCGAATGGAGCAGAAGGACATGTTAGCCATTTGGCAACTGACAAATGCCGCACGAAAACGCCGACTTTATTGAATTTGCTCTTTTGGCCGGCAAACTGGAACTTGGTGCAGCAGCAGCAGCAGCAGCAGCAGCAGCAGCAGCAGCGGCAACTGCGACACAATGGCGGATGCGGCTCCTGCGGTTATCATCCTGACCAAGAGCCAAGAAGAGCCGCCGCCGCCGCCGCCCCCGTCATTTTCATTTCCATGTGAATGGGAATGGCATTGGGCATTGGGCAGGGGCATGGACGGGGGCATGGGCATGGCTATGCTCGTGGGCGGAACAGAAATCGAAATCAAGAGACCGACGGCGGTCACCAGATAGCTGAATCTTTAAGAAGGACCTCACTCAGAGAAATCTATAGCTTGAATTTGGAGTTTAAGCAGATAGAAAAGGTAACGGAGATTTGAAATCACCAGAAAAATGCGAAAGGTTGTTGAACTTATCGTTAAAAATATCGAAATATCGCTGCATACTGTACTTTTCCCAAGAAATTACAATCCACCAACAACAAAATCCTCTCCTTGACCCACAACCCCAATCTTATACCCAAGTGTAGACCATTGTAAATCTAGATATGCTAATTTGTAACCACCAAAATGCTCTTAATAAATAACAAATAAATAAATTCCTGTTGCGCTTATCAGCTAATGATATATAAGATATAGGACTTGGATCGGACTTACCCGCATTAGAGGACACTCGGTGAACTTTCGTTGCCACACCTCAGACTTGGCCGATATCCATCGATTATTAAGTCCTTTAAAATGCAGAGGTTATTATCACTGTTTTACACACGCGATTATTAAAACACGACTATGAAAACGCGATTACTATCGGACGATGATCAACACTGACGTGGCGCGAACGATTTGAATGACGCGCACATACTGAGGCTGCGCGGCGAGTCGCGCCTCTATTTATAGCTGCGAGAGATGGATAGAGAGAGTGAGAGAGACAGACTCAGGCTGCAGCGGCGAGCCGCCGCTGATTATGGGTGTATGAGATGGATAGAGAGCGGCAGATCGAGAGAGAGAGAGAGACAGACTGAGGCTGCAGCTGCAAGCCACCCCTATTAAAGCTGCGAGGGAGGAAGCGAGCGCGAGATAGATCGCGAGAGTGAGAGAGAGAGCGCAAGGGAAAGAGTTAGAGTGGGAGCTAAGGAGACAGTAAGAGAAATGGATAAAGAAAGGTAGAAAGTCGGTTATATGTATATATACATATATATTCCAATGGATCTCAGCTCAAGACTTTATTCTTATGACAAAAATTTTACTTGTGTTCTTTGTTTACAAAAGTGTTGGAGCGCTGACGTGTCCCAATAATTTGAGACTGCCGCTCAGGGAGTGCAAGCATTGTTTATGTTATTTGAGAGCGGCTTCGGCTGCTGTGGCTACGTGTCCCGGATGTGGATTGTTTACATTGGTTTAGCATGGATTCGCCTATATATTTTCCATATCTCCGTCTCCTTTCATTTACCTAATTGTGTCTTATTGTGTTTTCCTTTATTTCACTCTATCTTTATCTCACTCTAGCTTTATTTCCTTCCCTCTCTCTCTCTCTCTCTCTGGATGTATCTCTCTCTCTCTGTCATCCTCTGCTGTCATCTCGCTCTATCAATCTGTTTCTCTAACGTATCCATCTCCCTCTAACTCAATTGTAAACAATCCACATCCGGCCACGTAGCCATAATGTAAACAATCCACGTCAGCCAAACGCAGCCGCAGCCGGCGAAGCCGCTCTCAAATAACATAAACAACTCCTGCAGTCATTGAGTGAGATCTGCTCATCTTCGCTCTCCTACTTTGCGCTCGCCAGCTACGGTCTCCGGCGCTCAGAGCTGTGCAGCAGCTCGTCTGAGCTTTATTTGCACTCAATCACGATGCGCTTTGATCTGCGCATCAGACCATCTCGCCAGTCACTCAAAATGAGTGAGGAATGAGTGCCGCTCAGATATTGCCAAAATTGTTTACATTTATCATTTGAGAGTGGCTTCGCCTGCTGTGGCTACGTGGCCGGATGTGGATTGTGTATATTGGAGTTAGAGAGAGATGGATACAAATAGAGAGAGAGGGATGGAGAGAGATGACAGCAGAGAAAGATAGAGATATTGCTAAAAGGAGAGGGAAACAAACATAGCTAGAAAGAGATGAAGATATAATATAGCGAAACACAATAAGAGATGATTAGCTAGATAGAAGGAGATGGAGATATGGAAAATATATAGGCGATCCCACGCTCAAGCAATGTAAAGCCAAGTCAGCCACACGCAGCCGCAGCAGGCGAAGTCGCTCTCAAATGACGTATGTAAACAATGCTTGCACTCTCTGAGTGGTGCTGCCTGAGCGGCACTCTCGCTCTCACTCTTACTCTCAAATTACTGATACACGTCATATCCCAAGCAGCCGATAAACTTTTGTAAACAAAGAGCTGCACAAGTAAGATTTCCGGAACAAAAATAGTCTTAAGCTGAGATCCATCGGAATATATATATATATATATATTATATATATCTCCGACTTACTACCTTTCTCTATCCATTTCTCTATATTTGCCTGTCTCTTACTGCCTCCTAAGCTCCCACTCTAACTCTTTCCCTCGCGCTCTCTCTCTCTCTCTCGGGATCTATTTCGCGCTCGCTCCCTCCCTCGCAGCTTTAATAGAAGTGGCTTGCAGCTGCAGCCTCAGTCTGTCTCTCTCTCTCTCTCGATCTGCCGCTCTCTATCCATCTCATACACCTACAAGCAGCGGCGGCTCGCCGCTGCAGCCTCAGTCTGTCTCTCTCACTCTCTATCCATCTCTCGCAGCTATAAATAGAGGCGCGACTCGCCGCGCAGCCTCAGTATGTGCGCGTCATTTGAATCGTTCGCGCCACGTCAGTGTTGATCATCGTCCGATAGTTATCGCGTTTTAATAGTCGTGTGTTAATAATCGCGTGTGTAAAACAGTGATAATAACCTCTGCATTCGAAAGTACATAATAATCGATGGATATCTCCCAAGTCAGCGGTGTGGTAACGAAAGTTCACCGAGTGTCCTCTAATGCGGGTAAGTCCGATCCAAGTTTACTATCTTATACTTTATATATCCTAAGATGATAGCATATTATTTATTTAAAAGATGCTAAGAATTGGTTACAAACTAAGTAACTAATTAAGGCATTAGCTCAAATCTGGCCTGACTTGCATTTGGAATTATTTAGAATTTAAGCTTGATCATAATCATAAACTGGAATATTTTTCAAGCTTTACTAAGGAAATTGATTACTCTAGCTTTTTCCACATAATATCCGTATTTCTTGGTTCGGATATTATTATTATTTATTATTATTACCCTGAAATTTCTCCCTGTGCTGTGGGCAAGACAACGCCGTTGCTGACATTTAGCTTCACTTGAAACAGTTGCCACAGCTAAGTGCTGCCTCGAAGCAGCGGCGGTGGCGGTGGCACCCCCTTCGGAGCAGGAGCAGCAGCTGGTACTTTCCCTCTATCCCCCCCCGTCTAGGTTGTTTTTTTTTTCTATTTTTTTTGGCCTAATAGATGTGTACAGCGATGTCGGCGGCGGCATTTCAATTTAACTTGCCACGTGTCAAAGCCGCTCGCAATCCAAAGTGACACTCAAAAAACGGGGGGGCTCCTGGCCCAGGACTATTTTAGAGGGGCGGAAGGGTCTTTTGCAAAAGGTACAAAATGTTATCCATAAGTGCAGGCTGTGTGTGTGTGTATGCGGGCCGCCTTTTACTTTATGGTTGCTGTGGCTGCCGCATCGATTTACGCCAAAAACTTGCGCCACAATGAGCCCCTGCAGTGCTCCACCCTGAGCAGGAGCAGAGGCAGGAGCTGGGGCAGGAGCAGGAGCCAGACCAAGAGCAAGAAGCATAGCAACAATGTACGACAGGCGAACGCCCAGCAGGTGGCGCCTTAATAGTGTAACAGCAGCAGAAGCAGCAATAACAACAACAACAGCAGCCAGAACGAACACCTTTTGCTTTTGGCCTTAATGCCAGCTGACGGGGCCCCAAAAGGGTTAACTTAATTAAAGAATTCGTAAAAGGCGTTGCTTTTTAATGGTTAATCGATAAACAAGTGTTTGATTTACAGCATAGAAAGTTCTTCATAATATTTCATATTTTATTTATGACATAATTACATTCTTAAACCTCAAATCATGAACTGTTTTCTTTAAAGAGCTTTGATTTTTTGGATATACAAGTTAGGAGATTTTATTTTTACTTATCGAATATATCGATTAATAACAAAAAGTTGATATTTGACAAGGAGCATCCAAATCATTTGTTATTTTAAATAAAAATCCATATGATTTCTTTATTTTTAATACACTAATTTAGGCAAACGAAGGACAGTTATCGTTTAAAATAGTCTTTCTTTGAACAACTGTTCGATAACAGTAATCGTTGGCTTAACAACTGCTCCGATAGGCTGTTATTTATTGGTATAAATAATTAGAATACATTGGAATACTACAGTTTTCATTTAAATAAAATAATATTAATTCTGCTTAAGTTTAATATGGTTTGATTTTGTTTTTATTTATCGAAAGTATCGATCATTACGGCTTTGATTGAAGACAGACCGTAATAGTTCGATTAATTAATTAGTAGTTTTAAAGACAAACTATTTCTCATTGAAAATATAGCTACTATTATAGAGTTGACTTATGATTTATTGCCTAATAACTATTCCCTCAACTTTTATTTATCGATTCCACCGATTACTACTCTGTTTCATTCACAAAAATCTAAAAATAGCCCCCGGATTTGCCTTTGATCCGGGGATTAATGAGCCCGATGAGCTCTTCTGGGCCAACACCAGACACTGTTTGTAATTTATCCAGCCCGAGGTGGCCATAAAGCGACTAGCCAGGCAGCTGCCTGTCTCAACTTTAACCCCGGACACGCCGGCTAAGTAGTAAGTAGCCTTTAATGTTTAATGGGCCCGACATTAAAGATTCATTCAACACGTCCGAGGCAAGAGTATTTTTGTGATCTCTAAATAGTTTCTTGAGTTTCGCTTAGCTCTTTAGCAATGTCAGAGCTGTGGAAAGTCCCTGGAAATATTCCTGGGACCTTTGCCTCTTCTAATCGTTAAATTTTAATAATGTAAATTTGTGTCCTAAATCGCTGACTCCTCCTCGTCGCTTCACGACGATGTGCGTGTGCGTGTGCGTGTGCTATTCCCCCAAAACATAAAAAACTGCCAACAGCTGGCTCTTTGACCTTGAAATTCGTAACTCGATATAACCGAAATGCCCCAAAAAAAAAAAAAAGGCAAGAAAAAAAAGCATGCTCTCCGCTTTTGTTGTTCTTTGCTTAGGCTGCGACGCCATTTCGGGCCGCAGGATTGGGGCATGAACAGGAGATGGCTGTGTGGCAGTGTGGGAGCGGGATGAGAACAATAACAGCCATAAAACGCAATTGCTCGGAGTGCGTAAGAGGGGGCCCGGAGAAGTTGCCCCGAAAGGAAATGAAATATTAATCACAATGAAAGCAACAAGAGCGGCAAAGGAAATCAAGATACCACGATGTCCCTCACACTCTCCGCCGGACTCGTCATAAAAATAACTGAAAGCGGATATCGACGGTGGTATATATGTAGGAACAACAAATGGGTGGTGACTTCGACCTTGAGCACTTGCGGCTGCGGTCGTAAGTGGCTCCGTAAATAGCCGGCGGCGCGGAGTGTCCCGAGGCTAATTAGTGACTGGACATATATTTAAATATATATATATGTATATATTTAAAGGCAGAGTCACTCTGCAGGGCAGATGAGAGGAGGAGTGGAGACACACTATGCTTTTCAGTGTTTTAATTGATGATTTTTTAGTGTCACTATTTTCTCATCATTAGAATACACAATTTATTATTCTTTTCCCATCAATTGGGTACATTTTTGGACAGCTTCAAGGCGTTGATTGTGGTTTTTCATATGAATAATGGTTTTTTCTTGCTTTATTTTTTGTTTGCTGATTTTTATCTTGATTTTAGGGGAGGCTTCATTAATATCTCCAGAACTTAAATCAATTATTTCCATAGGTATTTTGCTCTTCTTTATTTTGTATTATTCCTTTAAATAAATACATTCAATTATTTATTAAATGTTTGTATCTTTTATTATTTATAGAAAACTTATGCAATTATTTATTGTATATTTTATTTTGAGTTTCTTGGGTTTTATTTTTTTTTAAGCATTTGGTACTTTTTTTTATCTCAAAACTGTGCTAAAATTATTAATAACGTACAAAGCAAGTTTTTGTAGCGATTATTATCGATTATTTATTTCGATTATTTCATATTTTAGCCACTTAAATCGATATTTCCATAAATATTTTTTTTGCTATTGTTTATTTATTGTTTATTATTTCTTTAAATTAATTATGTTACATTAAATTAGTTATTAAATTTTTGTATTTTTTATTATTTATAGAAAACGTAAAAACTTATTTTTTGTATATTTTATTTTGAGTTTCTTGGGTTTTATTTATTTTTTAAGCATTTAATACTTTGTTTTATCTCAAAACTGTGCTAAAATGATTAATAACATACAAAGCAAAATTTTTGTAGCGATTATTATCGATTATTTATTTCGATTATTTCATATTTTTGCCGCTTAAATCGATATTTCCATAAATATTTGATTTTACATTTGTTTCTAGTAACTTTTTAGGGTCAATAATCCCTTTTAAGTTAAGACTAACCTACATAACACCCTTTATTTTTACCGATAATTGACCAATCGATTATTTCGATTACTGTTTCCATTAAATGCCTTCGCCACTGGCAACCAGCAACGCCTCTTTCGAAGCACTTAAACAAGTGGGTCACAATATTGATTGCCAGAAAGTTAGTTGGCTGACTTCAGCTGGTACCCCTTTTACGACTTCAGTCCTCCCTCCCTCCTCGCACTTTAGCTATGCAAAGGATTTAGGGTATTCCCCCTTCTTGGCCGTCGTTTGGTGCCAGAACTTCGAATGCCGCAATTTCTGAGCTTCAATCTGGGGAATTAGTGGCGACGCAGCTCCACCTTCTCCGACTCCTCCTCATCGTTCATCGTTCTTCTCCTCCGGGGACGCTTGAGGCTGTCATCTTCTGCCGGCGTCCTTAATTAATGCGCCAAGGAGCAGAGGAGCCAAGGAGCAAAG
This sequence comes from Drosophila seguyi, assembly GCA_008042675.1. Classification (NCBI taxonomy): domain Eukaryota; kingdom Metazoa; phylum Arthropoda; class Insecta; order Diptera; family Drosophilidae; genus Drosophila; species Drosophila seguyi. The sequence goes on along the minus strand of VNJU01009112.1, from coordinate 16,580 downwards.
GAGCAGAGCAGAGCAGAGGAAGAGACGGAGTAAAAGAGGAGCAGGAGCAGGAGCAGAGGAGAATGGATAATGGTTTGGGCAGAGACTATGATATGGAGGATAAGTGTTACAGAAAATCAGGTGGCACTTTGAACTTCTCGTGAGGAACGGACAACGGACAACGGACAGCGGACAACTGACAGCCAACAGCGACGCATGCCACTTGCAACTTCCGCTTCCGTTTCCGGCAGACGGCGTCGCGGCGTAAAGCCAAAGTGCAAGGCGCGCAAAAATCGATGCGCAAACGATCCGAAATTGCCGCAGACCACGGTTACGGTTCGGGGTCCGTCTGACATTTGTTCGCCGGGGCCCTACAGTTCAAAATTTATTAGGATTACACCGCAAACAGGCCCGAAAACAAGCAAGGACACGACAAACAGAAACCAACTGCCAAGAAAAAAAATGAGGCAAAGCGAAACGAACCGCAAAAAAAAAAGAAAAAAATAATAAAAAAAAGGGAACTAAAAGGGGTGGTGACTTTCAGTGAGAAATTAATCTAATAATCTAAACATTAACCTTATTAAAAAACAAGTTGTTTGTGAAACTAAAGGAGTTAAGGAAGCTTCAATTATTTTGTTTAAAAAATTTTGGTTTATTTTTGATATTTTTCAAGCCAAAGTTTTATAATTACAATTAATTCTTGTATAGTTATAAAGTACTTTTTCTGACATTTCCTTAAAAACAAATGAAAACATTTTTGGGGCTCCAAGAAAATCCTTTTTTCTGGGTTTTCTGGGGTTAACTGTGCTGGCGTTGCATTTCCAATTTCTTGGCCTACAGTCGCCCTTTTTGTCCTTCTTTTTTTTTTTGCTTCTTTTCTTCCTTTGGCACGGAGTCATTTCTTCTAATTAATAAAACGCAATTTATTGTGCTGCCCACCTGTGCCCCACCTGGCTGCTCCTTCGCAAATGCCAAGCGGAAATGAGCGATGTGCGAGGAGAGGAGCCGCTTGAGTATCGTTATAATTAAAAAGCGCCAGAAAATATTTAATACAATTATAATGAGCGTAATTAGAAGAGGAGAGCAAAGAGGGTTGTAAATATATATATACTCGTATATATACAGGGAATACTGCATATATATACGTTATGACGCCACAAATATTTCAGAATTATTTCCGTTTTTCTTTAGTAGTTTTATGCATTTTCTTAGGGAAAATGGTTGTAAGTGAGCTGCGCACGCGATGCAACTGCCTGACTTTAGGCTCCCCTTTATTTTTACCCTTTTATTTATTACATTTCAATATTTTTGGCATGCTTTTTTTGGGGTTCCCCTTTGTCATACCTCCCTTTCTGGGGAACTGGAGTCGTTTAAAAAAAAAACACAGTGGCGGGAGCAGAAGGGGGGCTAGGATACAGGGGCAGAACAAAGAGAAGTGTCGTATGGTATCCTGTATCGATTAAATATCCTGGCTTCCCGCTCGAGATCAATTTGTTGGTTTTAGAGTTTAGAGGGTTTAGAGTTAAGTTAGGAATTAAATGATTTTTTTGGATATTTTCTACTATTTATGAGAGTGAGCTTTAACTTTAAAAGTATTTTTTATATATTTCAATAAATTTTAAGACTTGACAAATAAGGGAAGTAATTAGGAGACTGGTAAATTATATAAATAATATAATATTATAATAATATAAGCAAGGCTTAAATAGTAAGCCTTGAACTTGGTTAAAGCTTTTTTTATATAAATCTTAACCGAACCGAAATATAGAAAAATATATAAATATTAGTGACCACGCGGCGTATACGTGTTTTTCATTCTGCAAAAATTACGTATACGTTTTAACTTTTCAAGTATTTTTTTTTTATAAATTTCATACATATATGTATACAGAATTGTTTTTAAATTGTAATAATTTTTACACTAAGAAAGATATGCCAGTTGTAAAATAGCATGGCTGAAAAGAGAAGTCTTGACCCTGATTATATCTTTTTATTTTCATTAATTTTAACCGATTTGTATACAAATAAAGAAAGTAAGATTTTATTTTTATTTTTTATAAATCTTCATTCTTGATTTGTATACAAAAAAAACCAAATATAACTATTAGTGGCCACGCGGCGTATACTTATTTTTCCTTTACCCAAATATTACGTATACGTATTTTTATACAAATAAAGAAAGGAAGATTTTATTTTTTTATTTTTTATAAATCTTAATTATTGATTTTGTATATAGAGAAAAAAAAACAATTATAACTATTGGTGGCCACCTGACGTATACTTATTTTTCCTTCACCCAAATATTACGTATACGTTTTTACTTTTAAACTACTATATTTTATTTTTATGTAATTATAGATGATTTTAAGTTGAAATACTTTACGCCGGTTATAAAATTGTGTGCACATTGAATAGAGAATGTTAGAATGTTTAAAAAAAATATATAACCTTTGACCCTACTTAAAAAAATGTATATAAATCTTAAACAATTTTAGTACAAAGAATTGAAGATTTAAAAGAGATATAAAGATATAGATATATATATATATAGAGACAAGCACTGGTGACCCCATGGCGTATACGTGTTTTTCCTCCCGCAAATATTACGTATACGTTCCTGCTTCAGTCATTTTTTTTTATTTTCCTTTAACTTATACATTTTTAGTGGTTCCCATTACACATCTTCTAATATATTATTTGTACACTAGCATTTGTTTGCAGTGCCTTTGCTGTAAGGGCATTTTTCGTGGTCCTGCAACCGGCGCCCTCGCGTATGCAACGCCGGCTCTGTTCGTGTTAAGTTATAATTAAATGAAATCCAGCGCGGAATTCAAATTCAAATTTCGAATTTCGGCCTGCTTTTGTTTTTTTTGTTTCTCTGCTTTTCTGCTTTTCTGCTTTTCGCTACTGTTGCTGTTTTCTTTCCCTCTTTCGCCGCTTTGCTGTTTTCCTTGCCTGCTTTTACGCCGCTCTTTTTTTTCTGTTATTTTATTTTCCTCGTGGAAATTTAGGCCTTTGATTGGATTAAACTGGGCGTGGTCTCTCCCTCTCGCCCCCCCCTCAGGAGTTGGCCTGCTCCGCTGTCGCTGTGTTGTTACGTGTCTGCCGGGTTGCGCGTCTTCGTCTCGGAGCAACAGCAACAGACGACGAGTAGAAATCCAAAGAATTTCGCTCACAGAAAAGTTTGTTTCTTTTTTTTTGGGTGTGGGGAAACCCCTTTGCCATCGTTGTCGCCGCAGCTAAACTTGGCTCCAAAGCGACCGCAACCAAAACAGAATTGCCTCGTTAAGCGCGGATTGAGTTGCACAAACGTATATATATATATATATCGTACATATATCTCGTGTACATGTAGGAACATGTGTAACGAAATGCCATGGCAGGCAATCAATATTTCGAAGGGGTTCTATTTCAGTTACATTTTATGTCTTAAAATAAGGTCTAGGAATTAATTTTAGGAAGTTTTAGTGGGAATAAAAAAAACACACATTAAGTATACGTCATGTAAACCCGTAATTAAATGATAGCTTTAAATGGAGTAGAAGAAATGATATATATAACCTTAAGTAGATTACTCAACTTTTTGCCTTTTCAAAACCTATATAGATCTAACCAGAACATCCTTATTATTATCCAAGCCAAAAGTAAAGCCGATGATAATTGCAATCACTTATCATACGAACTCTACTCTGTTCCATGGAATACATTATCCCTTTTGTTTCGGGATGAGCAAAGTTCTGATGGCCTCACGTCCTACTTTCGGTTTTATTGAATTTGAATGGGTAATAGGTTACCCAGCTATACATCTGAGGATTTATGCAAAAGCCGAAAAGAAACTTTCCTCGCAAGTATAAAGTAATTTATATATGTATTCATTTCCGCCAAACTTATCCCAATAGCCAATCTATATAGCCCTAGCCGCATTTGCATTTCCCGCCGGCATCAGACGCTTTATGCCTTTGCGACCGGCGGCGTCTGAGTTACGTTCCCTGCCGCCCTGAACCTCCCCCTTCTGTATCCCAACCCCACTTCTCTGTCGTCTCTCTGGCTGGTGCTGGCAATCAGCTGTTCGGCTGCGGCTCGGCTTTGCCATTAGCAGGTGTCGGGCACTGCGCCTGCTCCGTTGGAAGCCCGGCGGCGGCACTGTCACATGTTTTTCTCGCCGAGCCGGACAGGCTCGAGCATGCACACACACGAACGCCAACGCAACGGTACCGTTCCAGTGTGCCAAAAAAAGAGCAAAGGAAGAGGAAGAGGACAACGAAGCCGAAGCTGAAGCCGAAGCCGAAGCTGAGGCCGAGCCGAAAGACGAAGCGGAGGAGCCCCGCAGTGTGTTAGTGTGTTTGCAATGGGAATGGAACGGAATGGAATGGAGTGGCAGCGCTAATGGGAACGACGGCCGCACCAGAGGGCCCACAGTTAGCGACAGCGTCGGAAGCAGACTCGAAACGAAACCAGGCAGACAGCCAGCCAGCCAGCCAGCAGAATCCACACACAAAATTCCCAAAAACCGAGGAAAGCCAAGGCAAGGCAACGCAAGGAAAGGAAAGTAAAGGAGAGGAAAGGAAAGGAAAGCAGGCTGGCAAGAGCAAGTGGAGCCGTGCTACTAAATGCTAAATGCCAGCGCTCGGACCAGCGGCAATCAATCAATTAGGCCCGCGAGCCTCGTACTCCTTGAGAGCCACAACAAAGCAGCAGCAGGAGCAGGAGCAGCAGCAGGCCGTAGAGGAGAGAGCAGAGACACAAGCCGAGAAAGAAACAGAGCAAAAGCCAGAGCAAGAGCCAGAGACAGAGACAGAGACAGAGAGGCACAGTGACAGCAGTTAAAAATCAATATCCGTCTAAAGTTTATTCAGTTTCGGAGACATTAAAACTCTGGAGCCTGAGGAAGTTGCCAGCAACAACCGGGAATAACAAATAACAAAGATACAAGCTGAATTTGCCATAAAAACAATATTAAAAAACCTCAACAAAACTGAAAAAAAAACAAATACAAAATACAAACATTAATCGATTTAACAGAATTCTAAGTAAATTAATTAATTCAAGCTTTTTGCCAATATCGCGTCCGCTTTGTGCTAATTCAAAAATTAATCAAGTGTCCATTTTGTGCTAAGCCTTAAATTAATTGATAAAGTTTTAACCAAGAGAACTACTAAGAGGACTACTTGCTCCATCCATATAAAGTCAGAGCCAACGACGTCAGTCAGAGCCACTCCCACAACAAACAAATAATCGAGAATAATTGAGAATAATAATAAATGAAAGCCGAGGTGAGTGTTCGATATCAATGTGAAATTATCCCCAAGATCGGGGCAATGCATGTTGCATCTCTGCATTCCTATGCCCAATCATCCCATTGTTCAGGCTGTTTCAAATCCAACGGTCGGCTGCTTTCGCGCTCAGCTGAGCGTTACACAAGCACAGCGGCGACATGCACAGACAAGCGCATACTCGCACACCAGTCAGCTGTTCGTCGCCTCGTTCGGCTTACCGTCCATCAGCCGAAGTGCAGCCGGCAAAGCGGCCCAAAGTCGTCGGCAAAGGCAAAATCGATATCTCACTCCGCCGCTGGCAGCTGTTCGCAGTACGGACTTCTGGCCACTGCGTGCGTGCGTGTGTGTGTGTGTGTGTGCAAAATCAGATGGTCGTTTTTGGGGGAAGCCAACCTTCTTGCTTCCAGTTCCATTCCATGGCCATGCAGCAGGCCCAAGGGATCTCTGACAAATGACACCTGATAGGTTCTAAATCAAAATTGATTTCGAGTTTTATATATAAGATTTAATTATCGAAAGTTATTCTAAAAATTAAGTTCATTTTGGTTATTATTATTCTCTGATTTCCATTTAAAACTAATTTCCTTGGGGGTATAAAGTTAATTTCCTTGCTCCTGTGTATGCCTTAACATTCATGGCTGATCCTCGGGCAACTGGAAATTGCGTAATTTCATTAGCGTTAAGCCGACTTCCAGGATGCCGGCTTTCCCGACTTCCCGACAACGAGCCGCTTAGTCTGGTTCTCTCGCACCCGAAGCCCGAGCCCGCTTTCAGTCGCTGTTCTCCGAGTGTCTTGTGCAGTTGATTAGCCGCCGCTAGCAGCCGGCGCCAACAGCTGACCACGTGCAGGCCAGGCCACAGTCCAGTGTAAGCTGCCTCCTCTCGGCTTTTGGGATTCAACTCCACCGCGGAGTGAGAAAAATCGACAATGACTGGACAAAGTGCGGAGAGAGGATGACTAGGAGCAGGTTGGGGGGAGGGTCAGAACAGCATTGCCGGTGCCAGTGCCAGTGCCGGTGCCGGTACGAAATGAAACGAAACGAAACGAATCCAAGAATCGGAGACCGAAGCCAAGTCGGTTAACTGGAAGCGGCGAATCAGCGAATACCGATTCGAAAACCGAAACCGAGTCCGGCGAATTGCTAATCGGGCGCCACGAAGCCTTAGCCCGGTCTGCAGCGAAAGGAATCTGAAGGAAAATGGGAATGAGAAGTGTCTATTACCCTGGAATTATAAGGGGATAAGAGGGAGAAGTGCCTATTACCCTGGCATTATAAGGGAAATACTATGGAATTTTGGGGGAAAATCCTTTTGAGCGCAGTATAGTAATGTTATGTCCTTTTAAAATGGCGATTTTGATGTGTTGATCTCGGAATTCCCAAGTAGCTTGTCAGTGCTGTAAACAAAATTTGAAACAGTCTCTCTATTTCTATTTTTAAACACAAAATTCAGCTTTGTCTACATTGATTTACTTAAAAAATGTTTTCCATTTAAAAATTAAGTTTCTTAAGCTTAAAATTCTCAACTAGCTTTTTCATACAGATTATAAAAACTCGATGAAACAGTTAGTCTTTTACGGAGAAGCTAATTCCTATACTATCCCATTTAAAAAGAATATTTTAAAATTTTAAGAGTATAAAATTCACTTTTTTTTAGCTTAGAATTTCCAAAAAGCTTGTCAGTTTGCTTATAAAAATGCTAAATAGAGTTAGTCTTGTTGAAATATTCCATTACAATCCTACTTTTAAAGAAACATGTAGAGAATATGTTTATATCAAGGGAATTTAAGCTATATACAGTATATAGTGAGCTGATATTCTATATAATATTATATATATCCTAAGGGATATTATAGATTTCCAGACTAAAGCTAGAGATACTTTGAATAATATGGAAACAGAAACACCCCTGCTTGCACAGGGTATGTGCACACACACAGGACATAAAGGACTACAGCTGAGTAGCAAGAACGAGAGAGTGTGAGAGAGAGAGTGCTGTAGAGAAAGGGAGATGGAGAGAGGCGAGCCTGCGCCCAGCTGGAAGTTCCAACCGCAGCGGCAAAAACAAAAAATATATATAATAAAATAACAAAAAAAAAAAAAAAGAAATAGAAACAAAAAGAAAAACTGTAGGAGTTGCCGACAGCCGACTGGCGTCGCTGCACTGCCTCTGCCTCGGCCTCTGCCTCTGCCTCCGGCTCGCTGGCGCTGCTCCGCCTGCTTCGTGGTGCGCGCTGGCTCGAGCAGAGAATCAGTCGTCGTCGAGCTTTCACACCGTTTGCAGCGAGCGCAGCGCAGCCGAGCAGAGCACACCGCCAGGGATCCAGATCCACAGCCACAGCCAGAGGCACAGGCACAGACCACACACACTCTCACACAACAGCAGCAGCCACTGAGGCCAGAAGAAGCCACTCCGAACTGCAGAGCTGAGAACTCGCAGCTCGCAACTCGCAACTCGCAACTCCAACTCCAAGTCCAAGTCCGACTCCAAGTCCAAGTCGAGGTCCGGGTCCAGCGAGCGAGAGAGAGAGAGAGAGACGACATCGAGGGGCTGGAGCTAGAGGAAGAGAGAGAGCCAAAAGTAGGAAAGGAAATCTTTTCCCTTCCCAGCCTTAATTCTACTTTATTTTAACTGTTTTTTTTTCGGTGTGTGGTGTGGTGTGGTGTCCAATGTGCCGCGTTTATGTGGAACCTTCTTTTTTTTCTGTGGCTTCTTTTTGCGGTGATATCATATAACCAAGGTGGCCATAGCCCAGAGACAGCCCCCAAAAAACACGTGCTGCCTGTCTCAGTCCTGTTCCTGTTCCTGTTTCTTTCCCTGGTTGTAGTCCCCGTCCCAAAACCTCCTCCCTGAGTGCCTGCCAAGTGTGACCTATTGATTCCATCATTGATTCCACCACTTCCACTTCCGTTGCAACAATTGCAATTCAAGCTGAAGAAGCACCGTCTGCCCCCCGGAGGAAGATCTCCAGCAGATGATCAAGGGAACTGTGTGGTAGGCCTCCGGCTCTGGTACCGAAATAGCCGACTCATCCATCATTTCCGCACTGCACTACTACAGCCGGCAGGGAGGACCAAGGAGGTGGATATATTCCATGTATATATTCCATGTGTGAAATGCCGGCAAAACTCCCTGCAACTCTCTCCCTCACTCGTTCTACGTTCTGTGTTCCAAAAAAAAAAAAGAAGAAAGAAATATATAAAGGGAACACTTGGTGAATCATCATCACCACGGACGGGGCACTAGCTTCGTGCCACTACTCCGGCGCAGTGGAGCGCAACGTTTTTGGCCACGGCCACGCGACCAAACTGCAGTTGTTGCCGGGAAATGGAAACGGAGACGGAATCCGGGGGAGAACTTGAAGGATTGCGACCAAAAAGGAGTTGCTTTTTATAGTTTTTTTTTGTATATTCGCCTGCAGTCATTACGGAGTGGTGGGTCCATGGCCCGGCCTAGGCTGATGACGTCGCCTTCAACGTCGTCGTCGTCGTCGCAACGTTGCCATGGAGCGAGCACCCTCAACAACCGGCCGGCGATGACGACATCTTTGCTGTGCTTCGCTTTTGGGGCGTGTGCATGTCCCTGGCACTGCTGTTTTCCTTGCCACAGCGAGACAGGGAGACAGGGATAAAGGGAGGCAGGGAAGAACAGAGAGATAGTGGAACTGGGGAGTGTGTGGGCTAAGGAAGCCTCAATCTCTGAGTTGGCCTGGGGTTCGGCCACTAATTTTGGTATGCCGGCTCTTTAAGTCCTTTTGATCATAAATTATAGTTAATTTTTTTAGTTTTTCATGATATTTAAAAAAAATAGTTCAAGCAGTTTTCCTTAATTATCCTTTCTTTAAATTAAACTATCACATTTTCCATTTTTTAGATTTTTAAGTTATATTTTTTATTTAACAACTAGACTTTTTAACATTCTATTCTATTATATTTTTACATTAATTCAGATCAGATCTCTGAGTTGGCTTGGGGTTCGGCTTCCAATTTTGGTATGCTCCTCCTAACTTTAATTATATTACAAGTTTTAGTTTTATGCAAAATTTATCCAAATATTTATCAACTCCTAAATTATAAACCATAAAACCTTTTTTATTTATTTTCTATTCATTTTTTGCATAAAATTTGTATTAGTTTAAGATATTTTTATTATTATTTATCTTTTAGACAAAAGAGCATCTTAACTTTTCTTTAAAATTAATCATAATTTATAATATTTTAACATTTATTCTACCTTTATCACTGAGTTCACTTGGGGTTCGGTCACCAATTTTGGGATGCCAAGTCTTTGGGTCCTTGGCATTATAAATTATAGAAATAGTTTTAAGATTTTACAAAATTTTGTCAAAAAAATTTTTAAAAACTGTTTGAAACCTGACTTGTTTCCTTACCATCTTTTTTTTATATTTTTAATAATTTTTAGCTTAGAAAAGAGCATCTTAAGTTCTTTAAAAAATATTTTGAGGGAAATGTGAAATTAATTCCACCTTCTAATGCAAATTCTCTGCTGTTTTTGGCCACATGCTCTAGGTCTTGGTCTTCCTCTTGGTCCACATATATGTACATCTGGGAGGCGGCCAAAGTTCAATGCATTTTATGTGCTGCAGCTCCTTCTTCAGTCTCCAACTCCTTCTCCCTCTCCCCCTCTCCCTCTCCTGTCTGCTCTGGGCGTCTTTTTATAGCCGGCTCCTCGCCCGGATGAACTGCCTGTCTGGGAAATGAGGGGAAAACGGGGCAAAAGGGGAAAACAACTCATAAAATAGGGCTCTGACAATCTATCTATATATCCCAGCGATATATACTTTACCTAAACTGATTTTCTTTTCCTTTCTCTCTCTTTTCGATCCTTGCAGAAATCCGACGATAAATAAATGAAAAGTGACGCCCCGGCGGAGAAAGCTAAAGTTTAACTTAAATAATTAATAAGCAAAGCAGAAGAATATTTGAGGAGAAGCCGAGAGAGAAAACGAATTTTTGAAAAACCAAAATTATCGATAAACCAATTAAAAAAAAAAAGAAAAACCAAAGCGAAAGACAAACCAAAAACCAAACTAAAGCTAGTCCAAATCTTCACTAAAAAAATATATATATATATTATATATATTTAACAAAATAATAATTCAAACAAAAAACTTACTCTTCAAGCCTGAAAAACAAAAAAATAAAAGAGATTTTCCATCAAAAACACAGAAAAAAACAAATACAAATACCAAACACAGCTTCAAAGTGTGCACAATAAAAGCCTAAAAATCCAAGCAAATTAACAACAACAGCAACAATAACAAAAACCAAAGACAAATTATTATTAAACAAAACGAAAAAAAAAGGAAAAAGCGAAAACGAAACACGAAAACCAATTAAGCGAGCAAAAAGTCGAAGCAAAGCAAAAAAGCAAAGAAACTGCGCCAAAGTCACGGCCAGCAAACAAAGCAAATACACACACACCCGGCACACACACACACAAAGCACACACACAGCACACCCAACTACACAGGAAAAGTGAAGTGAAGCAGCGCAGATTTTCCCAGAAAATTCTGCGTGTGCAAAAAAATAAACAAACGAGAAAAAACCAAACCAAAAAACCAAAAAAGTGCAATTCCCTTTGTTTTTGTTCGAGTGTAACAACTAGTTATATTTTTTTTCTCTGTGTAAACTAACTAAAACTAAACCACAAACAACAAACAGCGACTAGGACAACACCAACTGTGATGGGAGATCAGCCAAAGGCAACGACAACCACAACTGGAGCAGGAGGAGGAGCAGCCGGAGGAGCAGCAGGATCTGCTGGCGACGCCATTATGGCCGCCACCAACCAGGAAATCCTAACCAATGGCGCTGGCAATCCACCGCCGCCGCCGCCGCCGCTGGAGGATCGGGAGCAGCCCGGCGGCGGACAGGCTGGCGAGCAGCCGGAGCTCGATGATGCCGCCACCGATGCGGGGGCCAGCTCGCTGCCACCCTCGGAGATTGGCGGACGGGCGCCCCTGGATACGGCCTGCTCGGATGCCGATGGCGGTGGCGCCGCCTCCAGCCTGGCCGGCGGCATTGTGGGCCCGCCCAGCCCCCTGACCGGCTGTTACCTGCTCATCGTCCTGGGCGAGCCGCATTCGGAGGAGCACAAGGACAACATCTTGCAGCATCTGCTCAAGGGTGAGTTTGAAATTTTTGAATATTTTGTTTTAAGAATTTGATTAAAAAAAGAAGCAATATATATTTATATATAAATATAAAAAATAATTTAAAAAATGTAGTTGGAAAAAAATAGGAAGGTTTTAGAGGCTTTAATAAATATTTTAAATAAAAAGGAAGATTGTTTCTTCTTAGTAAAATATATATTGATTATGACAGATTTGCTTTTATTTTTTTATAAAAAAAAAAATAAAATAATAATAATAAATAAATAAAAGGCAGCTCTTTTTTAATCAATATTTATTTTGTTTAGAAGTTTCTTATATATTCTTTTAAAGACATATATAAGTGGCTGTTCCAACTAAATCTTCCCCTATTTAGTTGAAAAATAGCTCTGATTATATCTTATGTACGGCTTTCAAACACTTTATTAAATATTTTCAATTAATTAAACGGGTTTTCTCAGCAAAAAAGATTGTGTAATATTTAAAACTAAAGGTAGATCCTTAAAGATCAATTTAATTTCATTTCTTTAAATTTTTTTATGAAATATATATATGGGACTTTCAGCTTAACACAAATTTCCACTGAAAACTCAACCCAAAAACCCAACTAAATTTCAAAAATTCAACAAATAATTGCATGTTTTTCAATTTGGAAAATTACATTTTCTCTGTGAAAAGCAGTTGTAATTCGCATTTAAACTAAACTAATTAGGCCCCAAGTTGAATGAACAACACTTGTGCATAAAAGTGAATGATATTCAAATTGCTAATTATTAATCTACAAAAAATCTAAGAAAGAAATATCTGCAAATTCACATTTGAATGCGAATGCGAGTGCCATGAAAGACTTTCTAGTCTCTGGAGGTATGCAAATGATTGAACGATTGAACGATCTCGTGGTGGTCAGGCCTCGGCGAGTGCCGTCGCGTGTCCAGTTCAAGCCACGCCAGTCCAAGTCCCAATCAAGCTCCATCTCCATCTCCAGCTTCAGCCTCGCCTCCTCCTCTTTTCACACTTTACTGGCTGCCGTCGCCTCGTCTGCTGCTTCTAATTAGCTGGACGATGGAGATGTTGCGGGAAATGTTGCGGGAGTTGGTGCGGGAGGTGAAGCGGGAGATGGTGCGGGAGATGGTTCTGCACTGAACGAGGGGGGAAAATCCGTAAGGTTGTCCAGGGAATTGCTCGTTGCTTCTTTGCTGTATTTTCATGCTCTCATATTTCACTTTTTTCTATGTCTGACACAGTTTCTTGGGTTCTTAATAATCAACAATAAACTCGGAATATCGGAGGAATCTAGCAGAACGACTTTAATCAGAGACGTTTAATGCAGCTCTTGGCACTCATTAGCATTTGCCAACCAGTTAATGGGTTAACATATTAAAGAGTAATTTGCAAATATATTTTCCAGCAAATTGGCAATTATACGAGAAATCGGTGGTAAATAATAGGTTTATGCTTTGGGGATTTTACAGCGTGAAATGAGTGTCTTTTGTTTGAAATAAATGCGATTTGAGGGAAGTATAATTTTTCAAGGAAATTTATATAATTTTTCAAGGAAATGTATATAATTTTTCAAGGAAATTCATAGGGATGTTAGGATAATAAGTGTACGTGGTATTTGTAGGAATTTTTAGAAATATTAATGTAAGGGAGTAATATATTTAAATGATTTTATTAAGATAAATTGCGCTTTTAGAAAATAAAAATAAATATAAATATATATAAATATAAATAAAGATATAAATAAAAATAAAAAAATAATATCCACAAAAGCTAGAAAGACGTAAAAAAAACAATACAAGCATACATTCCGAGGCTTTTTAGCTTCAATAATCCCATTTCATATAATTTAAACAAGTTTTCTGAGTGAAATTATGCTCAGAAAAGTTCAAAAACAAAATCTAGACATTTTTGGAAACGAAAACTCCATGTCTAAGGTTTACAAACAAAACGAAACCTATATAATCCAAGGTTTTCTAGCTTTTTTTGACTAGTTTAAATATGTTTAAATATAGTTTTAAGGCTCCAATCAGTCACATTCTTTCACATTCACATTTTCCCAATATTCTGAAGAGTCTTGAGGGTAAAAAAAACAAAGTCTACACTAGCTTTTCAATGTTCTTCCTTAAAAAGTTTGTTTAGTTTAGCTCTTAGCCCAGCTTTGCTTTGAAAACTTCCTTTGAACGAAGCCTTGGCCCTAGAGACCTTTCAATTAACCGGACACAGACCCCGGAAAAAAATCGAATTCCCATTACCGGTGCTCATGGATGAGCATTCCCGAGGTCCATGTCCTGACTGGCATGTCCTGGCAATGCAATGCTCTCCTGCTAATTTGATTTAAGCAAATTGCGCATGAAAGTATGCAGCGTGGCAGCGTGGCAGCGTGGCAAGGGCGGGGCGGCTCCTCCTTCGCATCGGCTTAATTAAAATTGAAAACACACACTCGCTGCCGGGGGACTGTGCGGCGCGGATTGTTTGCATTTAATTGTATTAATTATTTTCATGTTGATTGCATTACAAACAAACAGGAGCGACAGACAATGAAAAGGCCATTCAGCCGAAGGGGTCAAAGTTCGGCGGGTAGCAGCCTGCATTCTGCATCCTGCATCCCATTGTTGCAGATTATTAACAAATATTTGATTTATGCAAGAGGCGATCAACCAGAATGCCAGGAGGGATGATGCAACTGGGTGACGACAGGCAGGACTCTTTGGGTAAACACAAACCTTTACTAGGATATGGGTTCCGGAAGAGTAGTGATGACAAGGAGACCCGATAGAGTCTATTGAAAATCAATAATAATTCAAGAAAAATTCTGGGAAAAATGGTTTAGAAAAGATCGAAAGAAAATTCTTTGGAAAAATATACAGAAAGATTACGGATAACTGGAATATTTTTTACTAAACAGATCTCCTTGCAGCTCCTCCAAAAACATTCTCCTATATTCTTTACTATAGTAATCTTCCAATATCCTGGCCTCACTGTTTGCCAGACTTCCAATTTTAGGATACGGATACGGATTACGGAATGCCAGGGGCGTGGCATAATTGCCGGACTCGTGGCAAAAGGGTGTGCATACTCTTCGTTGTCCGGAAATTACTAAAACTCGACCGTGCGGACTCAAAATTAGTCGTCGCCGGTCGTCGTTTGGGGATTACCAACTGGAAGAGAGAGGAGCAGGTGGAGCAAGTGGAGCGGGAGGAGCAGGTGGAGCAGGTTGTGTTGCAGCAGAGAGAGAAAAAAAAAAGAATAACAGACACACACAGCAAAAGTGGCAACAAAAATTTGCAATGTTTGCTCAGTTCCGTCGGTTTACACTAAACAAACACACGATAGATGGGGCAGGGCAGGGGCAGGGCTGGAGGCAGGCCGGCAGGAAGGAGGACAAACTGTGACGGCCTCCTTTTTTTTAATTGATTTTGGTAAACGGAGGGAGGAGAAACAAAAAAAAAACAGTGTTCGCCACGGAAAAACAGACAAACAGAGCCGGGAAACGATAAATGAGCGGGGTAACAAATAGGGAGAAAATAGGGGAATATATATATGCTATATGCTATATACTATATGTAAAGAGTAAAAAAAGAAGGCTTTAAAAGGTCAATGGTCAAAGGTTTCTAGTTGGAAATTGTATATTAAATATACAATATAGCGTAAATAAATATATAATATTGAATATAAAAGTCAGGGATCAGCTTTTGGTATTTTAGAATTAATTTCAAACACAACTAAGTTTGATTTTTAATTTAAAACCCCAAGAAATCAAGTAAAAGGTCAATGGTCAAAGGTTTCTAGTTAAAAATTGTATATTAAATATACAATATAGAGTAAATAAATATATAATATTGAATATAGAAGTCAGAATCAGCAACAAAAGTACTTAAGAATTAATTTCAAACACAACTAAGTTTGATTTTTAATTGAAAACCTCAAGAAATCAAATTAGTGTCGTACCTAAAATGTTTTTTAGAATGATTTTAAAGGATTTTTATTTAATTTTTTTAAATTGTTCATTAAATTTCTAAAATAAAAATAAATATATAATATTGAATATAGAAGTCAGGATCTGTAACAAAAGTACTTAAGAATTAATTTCAAACACAATTAAGTTTGATTTTTAATTTAAAACCCCAAGAAATCAAGTAAAAGGTCAATGGTCAAAGGTTTCTAGTTGGAAATTTTATATAAAATATACAATATAAAGTAAATAAATATATAATATTGAATATAGAAGTCAGAATCAGCAACAAAAGTACTTAAGAATTAATTTCAAACACAACTAAGTTTGATTTTTAATTGAAAACCTCAAGAAATCAAATTAGTGTCGTACCTAAAATGTTTTTTAGAATGATTTTAAAGGATTTTTATTTAATTTTTTTAAATTGTTCATTAAATTTCTAAAATAAAAATAAATATATAATATTGAATATAGAAGTCAGGATCTGTAACAAAAGTACTTAAGAATTAATTTCAAACACAATTAAGTTTGATTTTTAATTTAAAACCCCAAGAAATCAAGTAAAAGGTCAATGGTCAAAGGTTTCTAGTTGGAAATTTTATATAAAATATACAATATAAAGTAAATAAATATATAATATTGAATATAGAAGTCAGAATCAGCAACAAAAGTACTTAAGAATTAATTTCAAACACAACTAAGTTTGATTTTTAATTGAAAACCTCAAGAAATCAAATTAGTGTCGTACCTAAAATGTTTTTTAGAATGATTTTAAAGGATTTTTATTTAATTTTTTTAAATTGTTCATTAAATTTCTAAAATAAAAATAAATATATAATATTGAATATAGAAGTCAGGATCTGTAACAAAAGTACTTAAGAATTAATTTCAAACACAATTAAGTTTGATTTTTAATTTAAAACCCCAAGAAATCAAGTAAAAGGTCAATGGTCAAAGGTTTCTAGTTGGAAATTTTATATAAAATATACAATATAAAGTAAATAAATATATAATATTGAATATAGAAGTCAGAATCAGCAACAAAAGTACTTAAGAATTAATTTCAAACACAACTAAGTTTGATTTTTAATTGAAAACCTCAAGAAATCAAATTAGTGTCGTACCTAAAATGTTTTTTAGAATGATTTTAAAGGATTTTTATTTAATTTTTTTAAATTGTTCATTAAATTTCTAAAATAAAAATAAATATATAATATTGAATATAGAAGTCAGGATC
>VNJU01009111.1:0-72635 GCA_008042675.1 Drosophila seguyi | reverse complement strand
GCGCACGGGAGTTAGTTTCTTGCGCTCATTAGTTTTGTTGTTGTTTTTTGGGAAGCTCCTGTTGCTAGCTGCCAAAATGATAACAAACTGATAAGTAAATAACTTTTGTGTTTTTTATCCGATCTTTACCAGATTTTCGGTATTGATACATGTACTACATATGCATGCCTATGCACAAAAAAAAAGATCTATGGTAATATTTGTGGCTGCAAAACGTTTTTTATTGATTTGCGGGGGAGTGGGAGGGAAATTTTAAAATCTGAAACAAACTTGATCTGCGTGCAAAACATTCCGACCTACATAGCGAATTTGGTGGCTCTAGCTCTTGTAGTTGCTGAGATCTATGCGTTCATACAGACGGACAGACGGACAGACGGACAGACAGACATGGCTATATCGACTTGGCTGTTGATGCTGATCAAGAATATATATACTTTATGGGGTCGGAAATGCTTCCTTCTGCCTGTTACATACATTTGCACAAAATTAATATACCTATGTACCTACGGTACAGGGTATAAAAAGGAATCAAAAAAAATACGTTGTAATGTTTTGTCAGCTGCGTTTTTAGGGATTTGACAACACGATAGTTACTTTAAGAAAAATACATTAATTAAGCTGCTAATAAAATTAAGGCGGATACATTTTTTAAGAACTCAAAAACATCTAGGAAAAAAACCATTTTAAGATTTTCTTACTCAATAAAAATGTATTTAAAAGTCCGTAATGTTTTATAAATATTTATATTTAAAATATTTTATATATATTTAAAAGGACAATTTTACAAAGAAATCATAGCATACTTTTAATTTTTAATTTATTATAATTTATTATAAGATTAAGAGTTTCAAATTGCAGATTCTTCAAAGTAATGCTTAATAACTTTATGATTTTCTCACAGTGCAGTGATGGAGATGCTTCAGCTTTTCCTATCCTCCTCCCCAGAAGGTCAATAAAAGGTCATTGAGAAGGTTATAACAGTCAAGATGTGTATGTGTGTACGCGTGGGTGTGCAGGAGATTGAGAGTGTGTGTGGGCGTGGGAGAGCTCGCTCATGTGTGAGCGGGCAGTGGAATGACTGTGTGTACATGGGTGTAGGCACAACCTGGCCAAAAGTCAATAGGTAATCCAAATTTGTTGATGCTTTTTCTTGGCAAACGCTTCTGCCAGCAGGCTCTCCCCTTGCCAAAATACCAAAAGTTAACAGATTAGAATGAAGTGTGAAATGAAGAGTGAAAGGAGAAAGGAGCAAGCCGGAAGTCGACTTCCGTCCATTTAAATTCATACTTTTCAACATGAAGCCACCCAGCAAAAAGTTGAGGGAAACTTTATCTACGAGTAACATTTCGCCTTTTACACCTTCTAATTGCCCCGCCGCCGACTGAGAGAGTTCATTAAAGCAATTATCTATGGGGAACACAACTCGCCCTTTCTGGCTGCTATCAAATGGCCGGCACTCGTAAAAGCTGAAGAAATCCTCTTACCGAGAAATACAATTTCCGAATTTCTGAATTTCTAAATTTCCAGCGGCGAGCGTATCGTATAAATCAGCTTAGAAAACTTTCATCGTATATCAACACACTAATTATGGTAATTTTATAATTTTCTAAAAACTCCCACTCCCTCTCCACAGGCAAAAAAAAAATAAAAAAAATAGAAAGAAAAGCGAGAGGAAGCAGAAGGCGAAACCGCAAGCTGAAACTTGGATCCCTGGAGGCGTTTACTGTTGATGTTTAATAAGCCAAGGCTCCCACACAAACAGGGTCCGCAATCCGCACAGACCATAGTCCATAGTCCATAGTCCATAGTCCTGCCCACCACACCCTAGTATTTGTAGCCCGAGGAGCCTGAGACCGAGACTGGCTGCAGGAAAACAAGTTCTTTTCATGAAATTTGAACATAAATTCCAATGAACGAAACAAAACCAAAGTGCAAAGCTGCCCACACACACATATATATTATATATACATACACCCACTCTGCCCTGCCGGTTTCCTCTTCTAGTTTTCTGTTTGGCATTGCCCCTCGCATGCAGTTTAGTGTTACTAGGCCCCCGGGGCCGAGTCCTGTGTGGGGTTGGACCAGATCCTGCCAGGACGACGATGGTCGGCAGGGAATGGCGAGGCTGAGAAAACTGCCCAGTTTGAGTCTCAGTCTCAGTCGCTCAGTGGCAGTAAGAAAACGCCATTTCCCACAAGGCAGAAGCGGCGAACTATAAAATAAAGTAAATGAGTCGGTCTTGTGATGGAAGAAATGTTACCGTGCATAGGATAAGGTTAAGGTATTAATTAGGATTTGGGTATTAGATATAAGATATATAAAATAATTATATATAATTTGTTAAAAACAATAGCAAAAACGCTTAGAGAATATTTAATTCTTCTAAAGTCCGCATTACCTTACATTTTTATAGATCCCACAGCGCATTCTCGAGTCAGGAAGTACTTCTTATAAACATTTTAACTTCTTATGAAACTATAAAATACCTATAATTTTGTTTTTAAATATAACTATATTTATGTTCCTTGAAATATTTATACCTTATTAGCCACAACTACTTTTGGCCTATGCTTTACTATTGTTTAAACGAATTTAAAGAGATATTTAGATCACAAAAGTTTTAAAAATAATAATAATAATAATGAAAATAAAAACGTCACAAACTATTGTTTTTCAAGGCTTAACCTTTAATCTATTTGTTTCCTTCAAATAAACATTTAGATAACATTGCAAAATATGTCTTCGAGCTCTTCGTATTGTTTATTGTCTCTACAAACAAATTGTTTCTGAAAATAATAGCTGTAGCCATTGGTGTTAACAGCCACTTAATAAACAAAAAAAAAGGACTAATATAGATTTACCATTTCCTTAATATTTTTCTATTTAATTTATATTAACCCCAAAGAGAAACTTAAAAAATAAAAATATTTCTAGATTGTTTGCTTAATAAACCCCTTAAAAAAATCCTATTCTTCTGTAGCCTAAAAAAAACGAATCCAAAATCCACCTAATACACCTTGAAGGCTAATAAATACGCGGTATAAATAGAAAACGAATACCGGGTCTTGGGCGTGGGGCCCATAAAGTTTTCCAGGGTATATGTCCTGGCTTGGGGTGTTCGGGGACAGGACATGGGGTGGACGACGACCACTGGCAAATCAACTTTGCAACTTGAGACTGTTGCAGTCTATTAAAATTACGCCGCCGGGCAAGTGGGCAAGTCCTATATGTGTGTTTGTCTGTGTATGAGGGGGCGGCAAAAGGGGGCGTGTCAAGCGCAAGCACAGAAATGGGCGCTAAATTAAAGGCAACTGCACCGGCACCGGCAGCGTTGGCGGTGGTGGTGGTGGTGGGGTGTCGGTTGCTACTGCTCGCTTCTTTATCATCTCATTGCCCTTCCCATTGCCACATTGCTTTCCTTATGATACTATATCTTCTTCGTGTTCTTCTTGTGCTTCTTCTGGTTGTAGTCCCGCTCCTTCCACTGCTTCTGCTGTTCCGTGAGCCTCATGCAGAGCTATGTTTCCGGCCGCCGCTGGCAGTTAGCAAACGTTCCAAGTCGCAGCCAACTTTCGTAATTAGAGATGGTAACGGGAAATGGACTTTGCAGGGCTGCATTTTGTAAGGAGAGTACAGTGAGGGGAGGTTTATCAAATAAAAAAAGTACCTCTTTAAATATTTGATTAATTATTTTATTATTTAAAGTGGAAAATCGTTGTTAGAAACTCTTTAATATAATCTATAATAAAATTTCAATAGCATACAATGTTCTCAAGATCTTCATGGTATAAATAAAAAATGTTGTCAGCAAAATTAATATTCCTTAATATTTAATATGTAATACAATCCACTCACGCGACCATCGCTGGTCACATTTCCTGGTCCCCATGCCACGTATCCTGCCCAGCACTCTCGGTTCCGCTTGGGCTGGCCTTTGCTTCTGGTGCGGCTTCTGTTTCGCTTATTTTCGGGAGATGGTTGGCCATAGATGGTGGATGTGAGATGGGGCCGACGTCTTGCATCGTAAATTTAAAGACTATGCAGCTACTTGAAACTTTTGCTGCAAGGCGTTGCCATGTAGTTTATGGCTGGACCTAACTGGTTGCTGTTGATGTTGCCGCTGATGTTGTAGGTGGGCCGTCATTTTCATATCTTATGGCGGTAGTTACAATACAAAAACTACCCAGCCACCCTGGAGGAGGGCCCAAAGAGGCGGCTGTTTGCGGCCACTTTTGCATATATTTCCAGGAATCCCCACTGGTGGCGGTGGAGCACTGATTGAGCAATTTCTGATGATGACGATAATGACGTTATATCTCTTGGGATATGCAACGTTATAACGATTATTGAAAGGCATCATCAAAAGCGAGGCGGAGCCAGGAATCCCGTTTCATTGTTTTTTCGGGGAAAAATCATCAATATCTCATCGCGGAGGCTTCACTTTGTGCAGTGCATTGTTCAAACATAAAATTGATATTTTTATGACTCCCTCCTTCGGTATCGCGGCCACCCCCTTTTGGCTTAATGAGCGGCAGTTGCCGTGTTTGTAGTGCCCGTAAAGTATGGCGAAGATTGTTTCCCAAAAAAAAAAAAGAGAAAAAGAATAAAAAGAAGGCAAGAAAAACTATGGAAATATTTGGCTTGATTGCAGTGGCTGTACAGGAAGTAAGGTAAGACAAGAGATGCGCCATTGCTTCATTATAAGTTTATCGAGGGGGCGAAGAAAGGGGAAAAAGATGGCAAACTGCGAAAACTGATAGAGAAGAACTTTCCTCGATTGGAATTTACAACGGGCTTAAAAGTCTGGCAAATTAACACAAATGTTAATTATGGTGAACAATAAGAGGGAATTGTTTGAAGAAGTACTTCAGATAAGCCTTACTTACAAAAGCTTGAGTACAACTGCAAAGAATTTAAATACAAGTATTCAGATCTCAGATTTTAGATACTTTTAAATAATATAAGATATAGTCTACGAACTAATTATTTAAAATTCAATCCTTTAAGAAAGCAAGAAATTTGTTCTTAAACTACTAATATTAGTATTTCCATTTCAAGAATACCTTTAAATAATATTTACACAAGATATCATCTGGCTCTTAATTAATTCCAATTGAATTATTTAAGAGACCATGAAACTTTTTCTATATGCCTGATCCATCTCCCTTTAACAATGCCAACGATTTCCCTAATTGTCCCACCAGCTCACGTAGTTCCCGTACCCAGACCAGACTCCATTTTCTGCCTCGACAGACAAAGGGAACGTGGCAAATTATTTTCACACCCTAATTAACGAGAGACCATCCCTCGGAACCCCAATCCAGCGTTGATGGAGTGACACATGGCGTTGGCTGTCGCCTGTTTACTTCGCCGGTTGTCGTGCTCAAACTTTGACAAACAAAATTAATAAGTTTCATTTATATTTCTTTTTGCAGCTGGGACGGCAAGTTGATCAAGTTGATGTTTTACCTGGGCTCACTAATTTGAGGCCTGACTGAGTGACTGCCGCCTGCCTGATATATATGCTAATTTGGTGACTTGATAACTTGCCGCTTAATTAATATGCATGCAGAAAGTTGCCGGAATGCCATAATGAGGCGAAATAGATCTTTAATGCAATTGCCGGGGCCAAAAGTTGTTCCATCACACTCGCTAGTTCTGCTCTGTTCTGTTCTGTTTGATTTTTAATGAATACTTGAGGCAAGTTGACGTGACTTGTCCCGCACTCGCAGTGTCTTCTACGCCCACACAAGTTAAATGTACTTAAACTTATTTGTTGTCGACTTTCCTGCGGTCTCCGGGGAGCCCAAATGATTTGTATGACCAACTTTTTGGTTGCCTGCCTGATTGCTTGGCCGGGTGCTTAATAAGTTTGCCAGGCCAGGGAGGGAGTCAGTCGGGTTTTGGGGGTTCCCCGTATACATAAGTGTATTTAGTTTGCATATCTGTTTGTCTTTGCCAAGTATAAATCTAGTTTTAATTGACTTGATCAAACGGAGGCTAAACTCTCAAGTCACTGCGAAGAGCAAATAGAATGCTTAGACCTGGCTAACAAATCAATTAGCTTAGGCTTTAGCTGCTTTGAAGGGTCGGTGGGTTAAATTTAATAATAAAATATGAATAAATGTAATGAATAAATCAAAATAAAGTAAATATTTTATAAAGTTTCAAGCGAAACATATTTGACAGCGATTCTGGGTCTATTTTTCAATAACATAATTTTGACAGCAACTGTATAAATAATATTATAATATTTTATCAGATTTATTATACTATTAGGTTCCCTTTAAAAATATTAAAAAAATGTGTTATTAATTCAATTTATATTATAAAATTCAAAAAAAATCTCAACACTGCTTCTTCACCATTTAATAAGTGCTGTCAATCTATCCACACAGCGCTTGAAGGGGCTAAGTAAAGCTGAGTTTCACTCCTATTTGGCCAGTGCTAATTAATTTCTTACTTGCATTCAGTGTTGGCTTTTTTCCATCCATCCCGCTCCCAAGCTGCTCGCTCAAAGGCAGCACTTAAGGGCGCGAGGCAAAGAATCTCGGCAGCCAACTCGAAGGAGCTTGTAAAACAACAGCGATGCGCTCTGTCTGTTGCCTGGAATAGCTGCCCTGCACTGTCTTTACTTCATGTATTTTTCCCTTTTTTTTTGTAACACTTTGTAGTGCATTTTTTCGGAACATTAACTGCTGTCTGTTGCCATTATCCCTAACTAGCAACCGATAGACTCACACACTTCTCGCTCTCGCTGTCCCTTTTTCCCTGAGCAAATGGCAACTAAAGTGGCAGCCGTTTTCGTGGCGGAATGGAGTCAGGAGCGGAGAGTCGGAGGTACACGGTAAGAAAAAGTAGAGCTAGAAATATAGATTCCAAATTATATGGATTTATTGGAAATAGTAATTCAATTTGTGTTAAAATCGTTTAAATGTTTCAAGTTTCTTTAATTAAGATTCTATTATGGGATACCTTACAGCAAGTACTTTTTATTAACTTAAGATATAAGAAAGAGCTAAAAATTGGAATAAAATAATTTTAATTTATAATTTACAACTGCCACCTTAGAGAACTCTTTAGAACTTTATAAAATATAACAACATTTCTTAGTAAAAATAAGCAGAAGAATTTTATAACTAGCTGAATATAAAATTTATTGTACTTTGGTTTCGGCATAAATTTACCCATAATATATAAATAAAATGAAGTAAATTAAAAGATATTTCCCCCTGTGTACTGCAAGTCAGAGCACTCAAGTATTCACACGAAAAGGGCAAGCCGGGAAAGGAATTGCTTTCAACCTGCCTTTCTCCTCCTTGCTTAGCATTTCTCAGTAGTCTTTCAAATGTTAAATGATGCAGTTACAACAAATTACGCAGGAATGTTAAAAGGGGGGCTGTAGGATTTTGGGGGTGGTGGTAGTGGTATGCACTCGAAGATTGCAGCTAGCGATGGCAGCGTGACAGGAGACTGATATTGCCATCCTTCCCACCTCTAATTGCTGTTTGAGTGGTGTGGGGTGTGCCAGAGCAGAGATTTTCCCAGGATTGCAAATGAAGAGGTGAGTCTTCGGAAACCAGGTGTGGGGGTGATGGCCAAATATTTAGCGGGCTTTTGAATAGTTGGTTGTGTGTGTGTGTGTGGGCCAAAATGAAGTTGTTTGCAGTTTCAATTTTGTGCAAGGCGAGAGCGGGAGGCGCACCGCGAAGAGCTCTTTCAATATCCGTTGTCGTTGGATGTTGACGCGCAATTAGGAAATGTCAGCAAGTACGAGTGGCATCTAAAGGGGGCCGCTCCACGGGGCGGCTCAACTGGCTGAGGGGGGGGCGTGGCAGGTGCACAGACATGTCGCGAGGCTTACTGCAAACATAAACCGTAGAAATGACTGCACATAAAGTTGCTTTAATTGAGTTTTATGCTTTCAATTTCGGCGCTATTATGGCGCCCAACTGAGACAACGACTCGCACATAGATATACCGAATTTCCCACACCCAGGCACACACACGTGGAACTACACACAGACACACTGCTCGCATGAAGAGAGACATCTCCACATGACAAGCGCAAAAACCCATAAAACTCATCTGTCAAACACTGAAACGCCGCCTATCAACATTCATGTTCACTAATCCCTGCCATATATGCGCCAACGGATATAGCCGAGCCGTCCATGAGTATATGTGCGTTCTTACACTGAGAAAATTCTATATTAAAAGAAATATTTCCAAACTTATCCTTTAAAAAGCGTAAAATTTGTATTATTATTTGCTTATCACGATACAGTTTATAAAAATTTTGTATATTCAAATCCAGTAAAACTGAAGCTAAAAAGGAAGAAGAAAACAATTTTAACAAAAGAATTTTGTAATTGATATGGTCACACTTTAAACCTTAATATGGAAGTTTTATTAAATTATCAAGAAGAATATTAAAAGAATACAAAATTAATCTAATACTGATATTTGCATATTTCTGCGAATAAAAAAGAAAATTAATGTGGAAAAAAATCTAAAAATTAATTAATGAAAAAAAGAAGATAATTAACAAAAGGCAGCAAATTGATAAAACAATTACTTATGATATTTTTTTTTTCAGTGTACTTGTGTGTGTAAGTTTCCATCTGTGTGAGTGTGTCGAGCTGCCATTATCAAGGTTTTTTGTTTGACTGAATGGCTGGGAAAGGGAGCGAAATGGGGAGTGTGCAAAAAGGATTAAGAGCAATGCGTCGCTCGACAGAAGGTAAAAGCTGCAAAAGAACGAAGAAAAGTAGTGTAGTAGCAGCAGTCTAAAATCATATATGGCCCTGCTGCTGGAAAGATGATCTATCAAATGGTATTAGTCGGCGAATAACTTGAGTCGATGAAACTTGGACAGTGCACAGGAGAAAAAACAGGTGACGAAATAAAAATTAATACACCTAAAAATGGAATAAGAAATAATATTTGATTTCGAAATATTAAAAAAAAAACTACTTTATCTTAACGTTTTTCTAGCAGACACACAAAGAGGTTTCTCTTTCAAAGTTTAAAAAATGGTTTTTAAAAATTATGGGTCTTGAGATGAAATGGTTAAATCACATTGTTAAATCCGATTTAAGATAGACCTAGTTCGAAAACGCAACTTAAAAATTGCAGAGTACGGAAAATAAAATGTTACCCATACTTACTTTCTAAAAAAGAAGATAAATATTAAAAAAAAGTTCCTGTAAATGGAATGAAAATATTAAAAATTTTAAGAAAATAATATATTCTATAAGCTAATAATCTCAGCATCTTAAGAGCCTAGCAAATCAATAACATTATCCTATATTTCCTTTAACGTTACCCCAATAACTCCATTAACCCCCATTTGACTATGCTAAACTCTTCAAAATTTCCCGCCAACTGTCATATTTTTGCTGTCAATAAGACAAATGATCTTCACTAATATTCCGTCGGCCATTCTTCATCATACTTTAACTACTTAGCCAAGTTTTTTTGGCTTATGCCAAAACAGTCATTTACTTATGGGTTTGACTACAACTTTAATGAATTTGCGGCTCGTGAAGCAATAACCATTCTGTCTGCTTTCCCTTCGATATTTTTCTGTAGTCGAAGCTTCATTAAGTTGCTTTCACCGCAGAACACACACACGCAGGAGAGGTGGTGGGGCAAACAGTCGTGACATATTTAATTAGACGCTTGTCAGCTGTATTAATTGATGGATTATGCATACAAACATATAATATGGCGCATGTGTGCGGAGCCGGGCAATCTAATTTCGTTGTTTGCCCTGCCAGACGACAATTCCTTTATGGTGGCGTCCATTGATGCAGGTTTTTCCTTGTTTTCAACTGCTTGGCTAACCACCGACAGCAGCAGCACAGCAACAACAACTGCGTTTTGGTCATAATCTTGTTGTTGACATTTGTGCCCACACTCAGGCACACACCGAGCTGTCAGCTAGCCCTCGGGGACACCCACAATATGCAACCGTGAGACCGAACTCTGACTCACACACACAAACAGCACAAAAATCTAGAGAGGTAAACTGGAAATGGGGGTTTTTACCAACATTTTCGGGCCTTGGTTAGCGCTGGAAATTAACCGAGGCACAAAATTATTTCGAGCAACATTCTGTTTACTTACTCTTGTGAGAATCTTGTTAAAAAAGTGACTTGGCGGCTGCTTAAGAATTTTAAATATTAATTTAAAATTGGTATTTTCTTCTAATTGAAAATAGAAAGCATTAAAGCATTCAAGTGAACTAATAATAAATTAAGCAAACTGTACATCTTTATGAGGGCTTAGGCAAATAATAATGAGGGGTAGATAAGCAAGGATAATTATTTTTTACACTTACACCTTTGGTTACCTCCAAGCAGGGTTCCTAACAGCGAGATAAGTTTTTAATTAACTTAATTAATTTTTTATTACGAATATATATATTTATATATTTTGGAAAGACAGAAAGCCGAATGTTCCTGTTTTTATTAAACAATAATTCATATTATTTGTCTACTGAAATAGGTCTTGTAAAAATACTGGAATAGTTGGAGAACTTTCAACCTAATGTTCTATTTAGAAATGAAATTATTATCCCAAAAAATGTGTATCTTAGTATTCAGCGAGTAGGAAATTATTTGATGCTTAAACAAATATTTTTTCTAAGTTATCTATATCATGAGATTTAAGATTAAGGAAAAATTTTGAATATAATTTGCTACCTTAACTCCTTTTGCAATTCATTCGATTTTCCTATCTCAAATATAAGACCCCGCACTTAAGACAAAATAATATTCCAAACATTAATCAAAACCTAGATAATTCCCCTAGAATTCTTCTCATATACAGGGATCTTTAAATTCACAGATTTTTTTTACACAGCTTTCCTTCCACAGCAACTTCTGGACTCTTTACCGGCATTCAGTTTCCTTCTGCACAATTTTCACTCACGCAAGGAAATTTGACAAACAGAAGCACCGCAAAACCGATGTCCCCCAGCGCCACATGACCATATCGTTCCAGCTCAGACATTTTTGGCCACACTCTGCCGGTGTAGACGTAAATTTTAATGCATTTGCCATGATTTGGCGCATAATAAATTATAACCAAGCTCGTGTGGATGTGTGCGGTTAGCCTAGGGAGGGAGAGTGGGGTGAAAAATGCACATATTCGCATGTGTATGTGTTTGTGGAAAAGCACCTGACGGATTTAAAATTTTCCATGAGCTCAACTGCCGTTGACTGACTGTCTGTCTGGCTGCAAAACCCGCCCAGCTTCCATCCAAGCCATTACTCGGTGGCATCTTTTGAGTTTCTGCCTTGGCAGAAATAGTTTGCGTTGGTATGTGTTAATGTTTTAAGTCTTTAAGCTTTTAATGCCTTGCATTCTTCCGAGTCCCACACACATCTCCCAGGATTTATATATAGTATTACATTATACATATATTTTTTTTGGGTACAATTGCATTATGTGCTTGAGGTAGAGGGAACTTTGAGAATGTCCCGATGAAAGGTGACATTTGTACAAAACTCTGTCTGGCAAGGCACTCCAAATAATTCACATTTACATAGTCGTAAAAGTTTTTGCTAAATTACAGAAATAACCCTTTTAATGAAATAACGCAATTATGCAGGCAAAGTACTAAAAATTAATATTAATAAATCGCAAATGAAAGTTATGAAAATGTTGATAATTTCCATAATTTCATATGGCGAAAATTGCCAGAGAATAATTTATGTTAAAAGGGTCAGCGAGAAGAGAAAAGGGTAGGCGCCACTGACAGCACATTAGCCGCCGCAAAAAAAAAAACATCGTTTTGACCAGTCCCAGGACCGGAGTTTATCTTTCCCTCTGCATTTGCCTGCCCGCCTGTAATTAATCACAATTTGCGGATACACAAATTGTCGCAGTAAAAGTCACATTTCTTACCCCCAAAAAGAAAAAAGAAGAAAGGAGAAAAGGGCAGCGGAGGCGAGGCAATGAGACAACAAATAAAGCCAACAGCAGCCACCGAAAATGGGGCCAGAATAAAGTCGGGCTAAAAGAAATCAAATAGAAACGAGAAAGAGAAAGCTGGGGCCAGAGAAAAAACGGGCTGCACTTCCGCTGCAGAGTTTCCGGTCTTAGCTGCTGATGCTGATGCCGCCGCCGCTGCTCGAAACTTCTTCGTGGTGGCGCAGTCAAATAAATTGCGCTCTCAAATGGAAATGCAACCCAGACTCAACTATTTGTCTCACTAAAAATGGCGAGACCATTTGCCAGTCCCAGACCCAGTCCCAGCCCCCTTGGTCCGTGCTCAATCATGGCTTCGTCATGTCCGAAGGGCAGGCGGCAGTGAGAAATCTCAAAAGGATGTCGTTGGCATTGTTTGCCTTTGACTGCGCACTTTCTGGTGCCATCATCATCCTTCGCGCCGGTCCCCTTGTCGTCTTAACAAAAGTCAATGGCAATTAAGCAGTCGCAGTGCGATCCGGGCCCCGGAATGGAAGCCAAAATTCAAAAGCCAAAAACCCACATCGATGGCCGAAAGTTTGTCGCAAAAGATGTAGCAAAAACGAGGCCAAATTACTTTGAGTGGGCCCACCAGACGTATGAGTAATGTCTTGGGAATGTCTGGGGGAAAATGCCAAAAAAAACTTTGGAGGGTAGTAACTGGTATAAGAATAGTAATAAAATATTTTAAAGCTCTTTACAAACAATTTAATTAAATTTTAAGGTTAAATAAATATTACACATATATTTTATGAGAAAGCTGTCTGCATATACATTATATTTTAAAAGATTTTACAAACAAATTGACCAAAATGATATATACCTTTCATCATCTGAACCCAATATCAATTTAACAATTCCCCAGACACAAAAACTATTTTACGCCCTCCATTAGCTCAGACTTAACATTCAAACAATACCGATTTCCCCCTCCTCTGCCCAGCAGACTCATCTCGAAATCTCCTCCGAAATCTCCTGTCCAGAGAGTCCTAGCCGCCAACAACCCCATTTCAATTTTAAATGACAAAGTTATGGAATGCTCCTCCCTCGCCCGGGCACAAGATCCTAATAAGAGAGTTTCGGAGCAACAGACAGCTAAATGTTTCCCTTGAAACCGGATGTGAAAGCACACAGAAACTGTGTGTGTGTGTGTATATTGTGGTTGCATTTTAAACAATGAATATTGCACATGTGTGAGTGTGTGCCTGGGTGTGGTGTGGCTCTGGCTATGGGCTTCCTTTAACCTTTTTATGACTGACCCAGCCGAAAAACCGCTGGGACAAAAGGGGGGTTCTTTGGGGGCAAGTCCCGGCCATTGCACGAAAAATTAGAATTGCTAATGTTTGCGGTAAAAATGTAGCTCCCTGTATGTGTCAGTTGTGCGGGAGTGTGCAGAGAGTATGTGTGTGTGGGCAGAGGTGGTGTGGGTGTGTGTGTCGCGATGTTTGTGTTGGCCAGTTTAGTTTTGACTCGGCTTGCAGAAGCATGAAATTAATTTAAATTTTTGCGCACTTGGCTAATTTCTTCTGGCCTCGAAATGAAGCAAAAAGAACTGGGAAAACTCTGAAAAAGCGAAGTAAAAAAGTGAATGTGCTTTTAATTTTAATATTCGGACTATGGAATACCCGTAACAAGAGTTTATGAAAATTGTTACATACTTTTTGACGGTCTTGCCAAAGAAATATATTTTTATAGACAATTCTTAGACAGCGAGTTCTCTTAGGATTATTTGCAGATTTCCATAATAAAAACGTTTGGTAAATCCACTAAATTTATTTAATTTTAGTACGAAAAAGTCGGAAGAGTTTTGAAATCCCTTAAAAATAAATAAAATTTTTGAGATAAAAAACAAAGTGTAAATTTCTTAAATTTTAATTATAATTAAAATACTTCTTAGTATTCTCTTATAAATATTTTAAAAAGTTTTCCAAACCCTAATGGTTCCTGGAACACTTCCTATATTAGTTATAAGAACTCTTGGCACATATACACCCTGATATCCCAATTTCCAGCCGGATATACAGCTAATAACCAAACATATGATGTGCAAAACGCTTTCCTGTCCCATTTGAACCGGAACAATATACCCTTTAACCACCGCGTATAGCGGGTATAAAAGGGAGAATATTTTTCATTTGGAGCGTATGCCGGCGGGAGGGTGAACCAAAGAAGGGCGAAATGAAAGCGGCGACTCTTTCCGAGATAATAGTTTTAATAGTCCCTTGAGCGGCCTTAAAAATGTATGCGCCGCGTTATGAGCAAAGAAACGCTGCGATAACTGGCAACTGTGAACCGAGAAGGTCCTGGGGGCCTGAGTCCTGACGCGGCCAAAGAGGGGGATGTACACCAAAGTGTGGGGGAGAGAGAGGGAGAGTGACCCCTACATGGACTTTTGGACCCCGGCTTTATGCTTCGTTTGTATGCAAAATCGTTTTACATTTTCGCTTCATTTCATCTCACCTGGCGCCATTCCGTTCCGGGCAGTTTCTTTGGGGGATTGCGGTCCTCAACGGCAGTGAGAGTGAGCTGGATCCGTGGAGTGTAATCTATGATTAGCCGGGAATGTAACGAAAGGTGAGCCCGAGTCTCCGTGGGCTTGAACTTTCCAATTTATGCCTGCTATTGATATTTTATGTTAATTTTAAAGGGCCTCTTGTTAATTCTTTTTGCGATTAAATAATGGGAACACAGTTGAGTTTCGGCCTGGGATTTAAGTAATATGCAAAGGATTTACTTTTTCTTGTGGGTTTATTGTAGTTTAACATGTTTATTTACCTTTAAAAAGAATGGAATTTTGGGGAAAAAAGTTTTCAGAGTCTTGAAATTTTGATTGTATTCTTATAGAAAATGTGACCTTAATTCATACTTAGCCTTTTGAAACAGGAATATTTTGACAATATTTTAACATTTAAGAATAAAAATAATAACGAAAAAAATAGGATCTCAGCAGAGTATATTTTTATTTGAAATGAATATATTTTTTATTGGCTTAAAATTACATTTTTTAACTATAACACTAATCATAATTTTCCAGGCCTTCGCACAGCATCTTCCCTTCAAAATCCATCTGCATGAAAATCGAACATCAATGTGAAAACGTTTAGCAAGGAGAAGATCCCCTAGGAAATCCCCTAGGACCCCTCTGCCCGCTTCCCCCTTCAGAAACGTGCAAAGTCAAACAACACTTCCAATTAATCAAAACCCATAACATCGCACAGTGCCAGCTATTCGTATGCAAACATGCATATCATATGGGGATACAGGCAGGGGCCAACCTAGCCCCGATGTCGGGATGGAAGGCTCCAAGGATCCCAGGCAGGACTGGGCAGGGCAGGGCCGGCAGTCTGGCAAAGCATTAAGTATGCGTTTTAATTAACTTTTGATGGCTGGACCCGAGTTTTCAAAGCTGGGGCACGCAGCAGGCGGCAGATGGCGACACTGAGCAACAGGACAGCCGAAAAAGTTTTTCGGGAAAAAAAATAAGAGCAAGAAGAGAATCCCTGCTCAGTGTGTGTTATTAAATATTAATGCTATTTTGAGGGACCAAAAGCCGGCAAAAGAGTTTCGCACACTCTCCTCCTTTGCAGATTTAGCGGGCTCCCCACAAAAAGTGGATCCTGTCGGTGATGCGCATGCCTGAGAGAAAGGATAGGTTCGGTTCCGGCGACTGCGCTCCTCCAAAAGCCGGGGCAGTTCTCCGGCTCGCTAGAGAGAGCCTACTATGCCAAAGGCTCAACAACTGAATTCGGTATACACACACAGTCCAAGGGAACAAAAAAAAAATGGGAAAAAAAGGAGCAGGATAAGGGGAGGCGTTCGCTACTATTGTACGGGTGGCAGAGCTGCAGTTGTGAACAGCTGTTGCCGCCAGGACCAACAGCTCTTTCTCTCCCGCTGACTCTATCTCTCTATCTCTTACTCTTTCTCTTTCTTTGTGACGTCAAGTCAGGCCACTCTCTCTCTCTCTCTCTCCTGACTTTAATTAGTCAAGACATCATCATCATCATCATCCTTATCAGGTAAATCATCATTATCAATGCCGCTGACCGCTAGCTGCTTGGCAATTATCGTAATTTAAGCAGCCCATTAATAAGCCAGCCACAATATTTGTCTATTCATTGGCCCTAAATCGAGTAGTCCGAAAGTCGAGATTTTGGTCAGACAAACTATGAATATATATTCCATGTATATAACCGTAAATGAAGGCGGCTTTCAATTAAATGCGTTCCAGCAAGGGGAATAAATCACGCATCCGCCACGTGGCCCAGCTAGGATCGGTATGAATTGGCTGTGGAGTGGATGGAGTGTACGGTGGAGAGGTGGAGTGAATGGAGGGGGGAGAGTATAGAGTAGGGTGGGTGTAGTGGAAAATCGTGGGTGCTCTATTAATTTTAGCACTGTCACTTGCCACGGCTGCTCTCTTGTATTAATGGACCTCAAAAGCAATTCGAGATGAACTATTACAAATGTCTGGGATGGAAAAGAGAAGTTGAGACGCTACCAAATGCTCACAGGTTCTAGTAATAAATGGATAGTGGCATTGAGAGATAAATTCTCTTGAATTCTGGAGAATATTTCCCAGATCTTTTTATATTTAACATAATGCTAAGCATTTAAATGTCATACTTATATTACATTTATTAAATATAAAATAATATATTTATCTATAACATTTTAATTGCATTTTAACAAATCCCTCCTCAACTTTAAATACATACATCTTCCCGCTGGTTTGACACGTTTTGAGCAAACAAATTTAAATCAAAATCCCCTCGCAATACTCATCCGCCCCGTTGTCCCACGGCTCATAAAGCATCGCAAAAACCCCAAGCAAAACGTCATCAAATATGCCAGCTCCAAATGGGCGACAGTCGGCAAACGGATCTGTGTATATATATATATAGAATGGGGATATATATATCTGGTTCTACAACAGATTGCAGCAGAGAGAGGCAACAGGGACAGATAGATACGATGGATGGATGGATGCGAATGATTTATGCACAAACTCTAATTAAACTGTTGACTCAGGCAAATGAAACATGCGGTGATGTGTTATTAACACCAAAAGCACTTAAAATGTTTAAATAGCAATTTTCCCAAAGACCATTGCACCAGCCATAATTACAACAACCACACAGGCGGAGCTATACAGACGAAGACTGGATGACAAGTCAAATAGAAGACACGAGACGGACGGGTCGCATGAATTATCTATTGCCCATAAAGTGGGATTTGTCCAGGTCTTAAGCTGTGTTTAATTAAACGATTTCTCGTTTGCCGATAATGGCGTAAGAAAATTTTAAATTTCCACCCGACGGCAAGGAGAGTTGTAATTGCAAGTTAACTCGCTGAATTACGTATACGTCATGTTGTAATGAATCCCGCAACCGGGCAACCACTCAACTCGGCTTCATTCGCTTCTCTTTCTGCCTCTCTCCTTTTAGTCCTGTGTCTTTCATCCAGCTTCAGCTGTAGCTCCCACCTTCCATCCTTCCATCCATCCATCCATTTGTCCAGCCTTCCTGCCGCCTTGGCTGCTCTGATTATATTGAATGGAGCGCAAATTGCGAACAGGCTGAAGTCGGCAAAAGCCGTGGCAGCCATACAACTTATTCATGAAAAATGAAATGAAATTAATTGCAAATATGAAAACTTTATTAAGCGAATTTATAGCTGCACAGCACAGCAGAGCAGCGTGACTGTAACCGGCGGGCAATGAAGTTGGAGGCATTCGCAATAATAAACCCAGGCAAGACGTAAAACGAAAGTAAATTCTCAGCTTTATGATTTAAACTAATCATTTCCTTAAGCTCGGCAAAGTCCCCTAAAAAAAGGGGTTAAACTGACATAATGAAAATGAAAATTTACAAATTATATTGTTGCTTTGCTCAGGATTTCCATGACAATGACGATTATAATTTAATGGAAATCTGACAAAAAGGATATGAATGCAGGGGGTTAATATAAAAGATGCAAATTAGGGTAAGACGTAGTCATTGATTGACGGTATGGATTTCAGTTAATTTTAGATAGCTTTTAATAGTGAATAAAATGAATGAATAAATGAAAGTTATTAAAAAGCTGAGCGAGAGTTTTATTGTTGAAATATTCTCTATCAAATTGACTAACAAAATCCATAGCTCTTTAATCTGATGAACAAAGGCTAAGAAAGCTATTTATGATAACAATAAAACAATTTATTATATTTTGAAATTGAAATTGAAACTTACTTTAAAGGGAAATCTATGCGAAAAATCTATACAATAAAGAGGATACTTTCTATCTCAAAATAAATCTAAATTTGTATTCAACCCTAAGCAAAAATAAGGCCTCATTAAGTCCCAATTTAACAGAGTCAGTAAAATTTTGGCTCCAGCTACATTTTTCAACGCAAATTGGACACAATTCTCTCGCAATTAAGACAAAAATAATCAGTTAAAGCTCCGCAGCATCTTATCTTTTCCCAAAAGTTTGCAATGCCTGGCGAGAAGGCGATCCAAAAGGACGGATAACATAACCAGAGTTACGGAATGCGATTCTGTGGGTGGCACTTGTCTCTGGCCCAATTCCTCGGAAAAGCCGCACAGAGAGCAGAGAGCAAGATGGAAAAGTGGCGGGGACAGCAGGGACAGGGGCAGATGCAGCATCAAGTTGCTAGTTGACTTCTGTTGACCTTAATTACACCCCAAATGCATGCGACATGCAGCAGTGAGTGTTGTAAAATCGGGGACATTGGACATTGGGGTCAGTCAGCCAGTCAGTTCGCGCTATGACATGCGAAAAATGCAGTTAATTAGCTATGAAGGACCCTGTCACCCCAAATCCTGCCAAATAGAGCGAAAAAATACAACAAAACCAACAACAAATGCTATACAAAAAGGGTAACTGGCTTTGGCCCGACGAAGATTGTATACCCTGAGAGATTTTAAGCGTATTAAAAAGGAGTTTATTTTGAACCCTTTTAAAGATTGTTGAAGGATGTCATGTTTTTTTCACTGCTTGTAGATATAACTAAAGAATAATATAACAACAAGATGGATTGCTTTATAAGATTCTTTAGTGTTCACATTTATTGTGCTGGTTTTAAGGATGCCTCCAGGTTTTTTAAACATTTTTTTCCAAGAGCCAGAGACACGGAGGGATCTCCGGAGCCAATATGGTTTTTATGGTTCTTGGATTTAAGGAGTATTTTGGATAACAGCCCGTGGTATTTCTATATAAAAACAACCTATAAGTATTACATCTTTGTGAGACCTAAGCAAATATCTAAAATTAATTTGTACATCAACTAAAAAAAGCTTAGAAAATTTAAACTTACAATGACCCAAAGTAGTAATAATACCCTCTTAAAGAGCATACAAAAGAAACAACTGCAAACCAGCAAACCTGCAAATATAAAGCGGGGAAAATTTATGTGCATTCAATTCAATTGCAGTTTTCGTCATCGACTGAGGCATTTCGCTACCTCCCTGCTGGCTCGTTTTGAAATATGCCAAAAACACTCGCTCTCACACACACAATGGCGGCCATAAAAAATCACTCAATGGCAATTAAGCTTGACTATCGGCAAACAAAAACCAAACAAGACCAACTCAACCAGAGTCCGAGCCGAGCCAAGCCCCAGCACCGAAAACTGAAAACCGTTGATGACAACCGTCGACATCGCGGCATTATGACTTTTGGCCTTAAGCCAGAGATCGAACGCGGCGGCTAACCGGCCAAAATCAGCCAAGCAGTCGGTTTAGTTCAGTTTGGTTCAGTTCTCTCTATATATATATATATATTTTCCACAAAGGGATGCTAGAGGTGCCTCTTGGGGTGGTGGACAAATGTGGCATAATGAAGCAAACCAGTTGCAATAAGAGAGCCAAAAAAAACATAACCGAAAATGGCAAATGGCATTGGGAATGGCGTTCTCATAAGCACATTCCAAAGATATTTTCAAAATAAAATAAATGTAATAATAAATTTTATAAAAAATCTTATCTTGATGTCTTTCCAAAATATTACTTGTAGAAAATATATTCTAAGTCTTTCTTAGTAGAAAATTGATTTCATATATTAAACAATATTAATTTCAATTATTTTTTAAATTATCTTATGGCAAAGTCCAATTTTAATTATTTTCTTTTAAATTATACTTTATATCCAAAACTAATATCAATGATTTCCCTTTTCGATTTTCCCAAAATCTTTTCCCAGAACATCCTTCCACTTGAACCCTATCAAATATTGCAGCCTGCAATTGCTGTAAGCCAAAAGACATTCAAGGTAAGCTGCAGGATGGCTGGCTTTCAGGATGGCAGGATGGCAGGCAGCTGCTTGGCACTGGCCAATTGGCCGTGGTCACGCCAATGGCCAACAGGACACAAGGAGCTGCTGCTGCCCACTCATACACTGAGCAGACTAGTAGAGACCAAGCTCCTTTTTTTTTGTAAAAGAAGGCCACATGGTCAGCGTTGGCCCGAAACGATAAAATATCGCAAATCTATGAAGTGGCTGGACTTGCCTTCCCTTTTCGGGGGTACTTGTGAAAATGAAATTGAAAAAAATTGCATTGACGCCATAAATCAAATGGTTATGTGTCAAAGCATCATCATAGTGTGTGGCTTTTCTTACTTCGCTTAAAAGGAGTGCAAGTAGTGGGTGTGGTTGTGCCAATGGGAGTGGTTTTTAAATGGTTGATTTATCGAAGAGTCAGTTGAAAGGCACACAGAGAAGCTATTCCAGGTATTAAAGTGCAATTTTGAAAGTTATCAAGAGGAGAGAGGAATTGCAGGAATTATAAAAGGTGAAAAAAGCACATACTTTCAATGAGTTTAGGGTTACATTTCAGCATGGAGGGGTTTTTTAAATATTCTTTTACTTACTTTAAAAATATATGCTCCTAAAATATGGTATAGTTTGAGTTAATGGCATTTTCAAGCAAGGATAAAGCTGAGATTAGTTCGCTAAATTAATGAGATTAATAATTTATTGTAGTCTCTCTCAACGTTTAATGGCTGTTGATTAAAATACAGTAAGAAGAAAATTATATTTTTGGTAAATCTTTATTAAATGCAACCTTAAAAATCAACAATTATAGATAATTGTAAGTCTAAGTTATTCACCAACTCATACCATATTTTCATTCCTCAAATACAATGTAATTCTAAGCCTGCAAATTAAATAACCTAAATTAATTCTAACTCTTTACATATTTAAACTTAAACCAGACATTCCGAATACTCTGGAGTCGGATTTCTGCAACTGCATTTATCAATTGGCTGCCTTGATTTCTGCATAAATTTTGCATGCATACAACGAGTATATTTTCCCTTTTTCATAATTGATAATTGCAAGCGATTTACATTTGCATCAAGTGAATTAAGCTGGACACACACACGCACACACACCCAAGTGAATTGTTTAAATATGCAAAGAGGAAAAAGTTTTCCCCAGAGCACCCAACTTGTTGCACATAAACACACACAAAAAGAGCAAGTAAAAAGGATATTTTATGTGCATATATGAAAATTTAAATCTGCAGCAAAATGTTTGTATAGCTACTTGCAACCAAAAATAAAAGAAAATTAAGGAAATTGAACAGAACTTGCCGCTTAAATACCCCCACCTTTTAGAGGGCCATCAAAATGGTTGGGAAAAGAAAAACAATTATTAGCGTCATTAAGAGACACAGGGCAGCTACTTATGAGCACTCAGGACAAGTTTTTTAACTAAAAACTCGAACAATGCGCCTGTTAAGTGACCTCTTTACGTCCCTTAACTGTAAACGTAATCTCAGTCAATTGTGATAACAACAATCAGCTGCAGCTACAACTACTACAGCCAAGTGGACCATAAAAAAGTAACCAACAGCGAGGCTCTTAAAAGGCAGTAAGGCAGGGCACAAAAAACGAACGAGTGGAAAAGAAAGAAAATTTTAAATGAAGCGCATTGCATTTATCCAGTTCTCTCGACAATATGCTTAAAGGATTACAATTGCACCGAGCACGTTTACAAGGAGGGGAAAGCGCAGAGAGAGAGCTGAAGATGAGCTGACTTACGCACAAAGGAAGAGAAACAGGAAAACTTTGACCCAAAGCCCTGGGAAAAACTCGGCCCGAAATGAAAAAGAATTATGCAGGAAGAAAAATTATAGAAGTATGTGAAGTTCAGACTTTAATTACAAGTTTAGAGATGATTCTTATAATTTATGGTATTTGATTTCTTTATTATTTGAATTATATAATCTATAAGAATACTGAACTTTATAATCGTAATATTACTTTAAAAACAAAAATTAAAATCTGAATTTGCTGAGTTCTCTTAGTACAACAATTTCTTCCTGTTTTTTCCCCGAAATAAAAACTTGTGTAAACTCCATGTAACAAGGCTGCTATATAGCCAAAGAAGGAACTTAAATGATGGAAATAAATTCATATTTGCTGCTTCAATTAGCCATGGCTAGCGATCCATCCATATTCCAAATTCCATCCATATTCCCAGCACCCTCTCCCTCTCTCGCAGCCAACTAATCAAAAAGTGACAGGACTAAAACACACACACTGACATAGCATGACCATGGCAACCGACTGACGACAACTGACAACCACATGGCAATGACCAAGGCGGCTTCTCCTGCTCCCCAATACACCACTGATCCGCCCCCTCCGCCACTCGCTGTTGGCCTAAACCGCCGTCACTAATTTGCTAACATTTAACAGCAATGGCAGCTACATCAGCAGCACTAGCCAAGGGGGGGGATAGGGGTACGCGAACGCGAACGTGAACAACAATTGCTCAGAGCCAGCAAATGCATCATCAACATTGCACATATCTGCAGTTGGCTCAAATTGTAATGCAGCTGATGAATTAGGCTGCTTCCTGGTGCGGCGGTGGGCGGGGCAAATTGGTTATGGAATGAGCAGCAAATATGCAACAATTATGGATGCCATAGGAGCTGCAGCGGAATTGTTGTAATTAGGTAAGGGTCTCTGCGATGCGTACAGGAAAATCGCTCATACGCCGTGTAGGCTGGAAACAGTTTCCTGAGAAATTATTGAAAAATGTATTGCTAAATGAGCAGGTATTATTAAATATGTGCTGATAATATTAATAATAGTAGAAGCTTTAAATATTAATTGTTTTAATAGAAGGCGCACTCAAAAGCCTTAAAGCAAATGCATAACTCTCCAAGACTGCAAAAGCGTTTTCCCTGAATTGTTAACTATTGTTATGCAGACAAGTCTTAACTGTGCCAAAAATCCGTTGAAAGAAACTCTTCTTGAACATCCTTTGGTATTATATTTTCAAAACAAAACAAACTAACTTACAAGTCAAATTAAATTTCCTGCTTGGCACTAGGAAGGACATTACTAACCCAAATCCTGTGGGAAATTAAAGAAAAATAAGCTCGATGTGGCCAGCAACATCAATAACTGTAACAATATCCATTGAAGCCAACACTAATTAACCACAATCCCGTCCAGTGCAGATGTACATAAAACCCCCAGCCAGCCAGACCAGCAACAGCAACAGCAGCAGCAGCACTCGCATCAACTGCTCATTTTCTGCTCTGTCAAATTGGATTTCGTCGCCACACCGAATGAAACGGATGCTGTCCGAAGTGAATAGTGAAAATGCTCTATGAATTTGCATAATTTTATTTTACATGCACTGAATTTAATGCAAGCAGCAGAACGGCAGGCAGCACACACAAAAATCAACATCTGGAACAAAGATAAAATTTGCAATTCGAGCGACCTTCGGTTCTGGTTCTGATTCCGGCCATGTCAGGGACTACTACAACAACTACTACGTGAACCTGCACATTTCCGGGCTCTGTGATTCGCAAACATGAAAATTGTATTTCTAAAATAAATGCAAATTGATCAGCATGCCGGCCAAGTTCAACAGTTCAATTAAAACCGAAAATCACATTTGATGTGCATCAACAGCGGGTTAATGCCTGGCCGAGAATTTTGCATAATAGATTTTCCGTGTTCGCGTTCGTTTGTGTGAGTGCAACTGAGTTATGAGGTAGCAACAAAGAACATTAAAGAAAACACTTGCACACAAAAGTCAACAGCATAAACAAGGCTTGAAAATTCAGAGAGAAAGGCCAGGGTGTATTGGTGGCACAAGGGGGCACAGTTAAATCTCAAGCGCACTTAGCACTTTTGGTAAGGAACAGGAAAAGGCAGGGGCGTAACAAAACGGAGCTGCTTTAAGGATAATTTAAATGGATAATGAATAAAATTAGTTGTAAGTAAATAATTATATAAAATATATGACAAAAGGAAAACATTTTATAGTTAAAAGTTATCAACCTTATCAAGCAAATATTCTGTAATATTTACAGTGTCATGGAAAAAGTAAAAAAATATTGTTAAGGTTTTATGGCACAGCATTTTTAAGAATTTATTTAAGAGCAGAAATTAAAACCGTTTTATAAACATAGAAACATCCCGTCTACGCCCATGTCGACCCAAAGAGTTTTATGTGAAGGGAGCGTCGCGTTAAATGCACTTACTTCAAAGCGCCAACAGCAACAAAAGAGCCAACGAGTTGAGCCAAAAAGTGTGGCCAAGTCGCACACACTTAGTTACACTCACTGGCACAGTCACACTAACACACACACACATACACATTGGGGCAGCAACAAGGGAAACCACTTAAAAGTAAAGGCAAAAGCCATCCATGTAAATTTCTTTAACTTTTCCTCCTTTTCCATTTGAGTATTTTCCTCGTTTTATTTTTTCTTTTTTTTTTGCATTTCTTTCACCCATCATATTTATTTAACATATTTCGCACTGGCTGAGTGTGTGTGAGTGTGTAGGGCACACGCCCCTAAATTAAATGCCGCCCCGTGTCCTTGTGTACATTTCATGCAATTGGATTACATGGCACTGCTTTCCATTTTTCTTTATGTTTTCCTTGTAGACTTTTCGTTCTGTTTCCTTTTTGCGCCTGGCCTTTTGTACAATTTCATTATTTCATTTTGTAAGAAAAGGAAAATGTTTTTCCACTGGATTTTCTTCTCGTTAGACTGCCAAATTGGTAGTAACTTTGCATGCGAAGGGTTTTTGACATTTTCAGCTGGAATTGGGCGATTACGTGGGGGCTTTAAGTTGAATTGTTGTAGTGCTTATTGGGAAAATTATTGGAGATTTGGAGAAATTTTTATAAAAAGTTAAAAAAAATAATAATTAATATAATAAAAATAAATTAGGAACTATTATTAATCGCCACTAATTTATTGCCTTTGTCGACGAATTAATCGTTTTATTTTTATTTCATTTATTAAACTTTTTCAAGGGGGGTATAATTTAGTGCCTTTTTTGATAACTCACTAACACATTATTCATTAGGCAAATTTATAAATAACCGATTGATAGACTGGGAAAATGTCCCTAAATTAGCGAAATCAGCACAATTTATGCTTGAGTGAGCCATCGAAATTTTCCAGGTGGAAGAAAAAATAGCAAAAAAATAATTGGAAATGAGAAAACACTGAAGGGGCCCCATTTTTTTTCTTATTTGGCAATTTTTCACTTATCCGCATTCTTTATTCAAAAATGTAATTAAAACCAAGCAGAGGGAAACTTCTTGGTATCTTGGGGCCCCGCCTCCGTCACCGCCTTTATCTCGTTAAATAAAAACTTTATTAGATAATTTATGACATTTCGCGCCGCGGGTAAAACTATGTAAGAGTCCTTACGCGACGGTGGGCGTCGGGCGTTGGGTGGACATAGTCAAGATGTTGAGACATCCTTCGCGTCCTTATCTGCTCTCAAAAAAAAAATTCAATTAAATGCTCAAGTGCCAACCAACGCACACAGGCGCTCTGATGGCACCGAAAACACATTCATTGCGGGTGTGCGTGTGTGTGAGCTTCTTTTTTGGCGTCATCATCATCAAGGACATGGCCCAGCCAGCCATCCAGCCAGCCAGCCACCCGCCCATAATGCTGCTTAAGGTTAAGGAATTTAATTACCTTGCGGTTTGCTCGCATAACTTTCGGGCGAGCTGAAAAGTAGCAGAAAATTCTGGCCTATTTTCATTGTATTATCAACCGCCCCAGACACATTGGCACCTGGCACCCACCCACACCACCCACTTTGCAAGAAAATTTACATTCTTTGGGGGCCGAACAAAATATTTCTTTCCCTGTGTGTGAGATGGACGGATAAAGTGAGCAAACTTTCTGCTGGCCAATAAATCTCGACACATTTTTGTGTCGCATATTTTATAGGGAATGTTATATGGACAAGACATGACTTTGACGTCCACGTATGCACAGGGAAAAATTACATAAATAAATAAGTAATATTTCCGTGATAAAATAAGGAAAAACAAGAAAAGCTAAGTTTGGTAAGTTTATAGAAAGTATATCAATTTCTTTAATGGTTTAATAAAAATAGTCATCGTAATGATAATGTAATTCGATTATGATTTAATTTAAGAAATCATTTTAATATACTTAAGTATCGCAAAAATGTGTATTTACCTTATTCATAAATATTAATAATAAATCATATACGTGTTATCCTTACATTGAAACAACTAACTAAATATTAAATATTTATTTCTTGAAACTCCTTGAAACTTACAATTTCTAGACTCCCTGTAATGATAATTATCTGTACGACTCCGAGTACCATTTGGCAGGAAAATATTCCAAAGAAAATAAGTCATTGGAAGGCATTAGTCTGTCTTTTAACCGCTAACTCCTTCGGATTTTTGAGTCCTTTCTCTTTTGGCAATCGCTCAAAATGATGCTTGCAAATGTAACCAAGAAAAGGCGAACCGCCAAACGCGCGCATCCTTCTTAGGAAGTTTTCCTGTGGACTTTTCCCCCGCATTTCCCCTCCTCAAATGCCTGGCAAATTGGTTGATAACAATGGGAAGCTGGGATAACCGAGGGAGGGAGGAGGATAACTGGGGGAAAACCACCAAACGCAGCCGAGCCAAGGCAAGCCAACCAAATAAACCATTCAAAATCAAA
This sequence comes from Drosophila seguyi, assembly GCA_008042675.1. NCBI lineage: Eukaryota > Metazoa > Arthropoda > Insecta > Diptera > Drosophilidae > Drosophila > Drosophila seguyi. The sequence goes on along the minus strand of VNJU01009111.1, from coordinate 45,664 downwards.
CTAACCAAGTTTCAAGTGCGGGAAAAGGGCGCGTGCCAAAAGTGCCAAAGTCGTTGCCTGAAGATGCTGCTGCAGAGCACAGTTAGCGCTAAAAGAATTCGCCACCAACAAACTGACTGCATGTCAAACATTTGCATCCTCCGTCCAGGAGCGGATGACGATCCATCCCAAAACGTATGAGCGAATGCTCAAAGTTTGTTTCGCTAGTTTCGATGTGGTATAAATCCTTGAGCTTTGAACTTGTTTTGCACTAAAAATCAAATATGAAAGGAAACAAGCTTGATCGACTTGATTATACTGAGTACTCATATCTTTGTGCTCTCAATAAAAGATTTTTTCAAGAAAACCTGTCACCAGCATAACAGTATTATAAACTTTTCTTAAAGTGTGTTGAGCATTGTATTTCTTAAATAACTTATTTTTCACAATTGATTGGTCACATAAAGGAAACAAACTCATTAAAATATAATTATATTATAATTTATACTCGGATGCGAATATAAAAAAAATATACATACAAATATATAAATACATTTCAAGGTCCATGATATGTATATTCAGTTGACCCTTAGTTGTGATACCCCCTGGATACCGTGTTTAAAAACGAAAAGTTGTTAATAACAATTCGGAAAAAGGAAAGTTTGTCCTGCTAAAAAAAAAGAGTAAGCCAAAAAATTTCAGTTTGCTGTGAAAAATGTGGTACAAGCAGAGCTCATTTATCACAATGATGAAGTTGCTAAAAGTGAGCGAGGGCAGGCCGAGGAGGACCTGTGTCATGCCGGGGCAGCATTCGATATTCATGCTTTTACTTTAATCATAAACCGGGACTCACTTCAAAAATGGAAAATAAGTCGCTTAGTCGATGTTTTGTTCCCCGGGAATGAGGAGACCGTCGCCCCCCGCTCTATATGATTGCAGTTCTCAACTTCAACTCCGTTGATGACTTTGTTTTTTCAACGTCATGACTGTCATGCAGAACGTGTTCCAGTTCATATTCCACTCCTGCTCCTCTCCTGTTGTGTTGCTGATTTCCACCCCTTTTCACTCATTCACGCTGCCCTCGTCCTTGGGGCGATATTTATTGTTTTCCAACTCATAATACTTCGAGTGGAGGAGCGGAAGTGTCGGTTAAGATGGCTGCCAGCTGCTTATTGTCCTTAAAGTCGCCTGTTTGAATAATGTCTTTGCAGTGAGACTTGCCGTACTTGACTGACGTTAAAGTTAATGCCATAAGTAGGTGGGTTATGTAAAAAATATAAATAAGATTTTAAAAATATAATAAAAATAACCTCAGCAGAGTCGAGGTACATGTTGGATGTCATTAGATTTTGGTTGTGTTATAAAAATATTACGATTGTCAACAAAGTATGACAGTATTCATATATTTTTATGAAAATTTTAAATGGCAATCAAATTCAAATCAGTTTTAAAATTTCCTCTAATGAGATCTTAGCTTGGCCTAATTAATAAATACTTGAGCTAATGACATATTACATTTCCGTTTAATATTTGCTTTGCTTATGTCCAAAAAACATGGCAAAACATATTGCCAAAGGATCCAGCTTCCGAGGTCAGTAAAAATCATTTATCAGGCATCGTCCATTTCTGCATTTGCAGATATGCAAATTTCTGGCAAAAACAATCCATTAATCGGAGGCAATTAGAGGCTACGGCAAATGTCACTTTGATGACCTCTGACCCCGTTTCCCCCCAATAGTCCTTGACCACTCTGGCTATATTAATCCGCATCCGGATTGCGGTAGACGGCGAAGAAGCAGGACACACACACACATAAAAAACCAACTCTCCACATTTCAATTTGACGACCCGATGACCTCGCCTCCAGTGGGTGTGGTCTGTCCGTTGTTTGTCACATCGAAGGGTTAAAGGCCTTAAAGTCAACACTCAAGGCCTTATCAAGGAAGGGAAGGCCATCGCAACGAATTTTGAAGGACAAACACAGCAGAAGCATCGCATCCTTTGTGGCGGCTAAGCTTTACAAATTCGTTATTAAGATGTTTTTAACCCAAAAAGAAATAAGTTACCCGAATGTGGTCCACAAAAAAACCGAAGCATGGCCAAAAAAATGGCCACAAATAAATGAGCAGATAAATAACAAGTTGCTCCATCGCAGGAGGGAAAGAGGAATAGGGGGAATCCCCTTCTGCCTCCAGGTATGTTTTGTGTTGTCTGGTGCGTGATAAGCACTCCAGAATGTCGCTCCAGGCCAAGCAATTTAAGGACCTCTGACAGAGATAAACTCGCACACACACACACACTAGCACTCCCCTGCAGTTTGTCACTGTCCTGTGTGTCACATATCGCCAAAAACTAATTTCATCAAATGCGACTTACTGGTCACAATAAATTGAATGTTGATGGGAAGCAAATCAGGCCGAAATGTAGCCCAAAATAGTTGTTAGCACAGAGTGAATATTAAGTTTGTGTTTAGTTGCGATGGAGATACTTCCCAATGGGAATTACATTAGTAATTTGTTTATCGCTACGAAATTAGATTGAATGTTTGTTTAGATAAGAGATTTATTGAAATATGACTTCTACTGTGTACTATTGTTATTTTATGAAAAATAAAATGATATCCTTATAATCTGCTACATCACCTGGGAATTATGTTTATGCCTCAGTTATATTGAAGGCCTTAAACTCAAAGAATATAAAAAAAACGAATTGAATTCGATACGTTCTAAACAATATTTAAATCTAAATAATTTATATTGTTTTTATCCTGAAAATAGTCTAGATTTGGTTGAATATATCATTTTTAGTAATACCCTATTAAGTTTTACAGTAAAAAATATATTTATAATGCTACTAATTCCTCCATAACATATATTTTGTTTTATTAATTTATTTCTCCATTATTTTCAGACAGCACAGAAATGTCCCTAAAATACATACATCTTTTTCCACTTCCAAGCATACATAATTAAATCAAATATACTAAATACAGGCCAAAGTACTGGCTGCACATATGTTACGCATACGCAGCGTTGAACACTTAAAAATGCTGGTCACTGGGACCTACGCAATTGCGTGGCCAAAACCATAAATCACAATGCCTGCACAATGCCAACACCTGCCCACAACTGAACTGGGTTGGGGTTTTCAGACTATAGCATAGAATAGATATATGTATGTGTAGGGAGGCACAGCCCGCGGCAGGTGGGCCCTTGAGCAAATTCACTAATTTCCACCTTTGGCATGCATATTGATATATCAACAGAAAACTATCAATGCATCCAGGTGTGTGTGTGTGTGTGTGTGGTGTGTGGTGTGTGTTGTTGTTTGCCTTCAGCAGCGTCATTAGCATCAAAGTAAATTTACGTTTATAAATTAGCCCAAAGGCGGCCATAATTCAGCTAAATCATATGAGCAGAGACAGAGGCGGAGAGACAAAGCGCTAGAGCGAGATGAAAAGAGAGTGTTAGAGAGAGAGAGAGAGAGGGAGAGAGAGAAAGGGGTGGCATGCAAGCGGGGGATCCGGCGAAAGACCTGAATGTATGCAAAATACTTTGCCGGAATTCCTTCAGTCCCGCCAAATGGCACTGCGAAAAAATTTAAACTCAAATGAGCCTTACAATTTAAAAAAATTATTTTTGGCGTCTTTTTTACATTAAAAACATGATCCTCCTATTACTCAAAATCAAGACAAAAGATATACAAATATATACATATTACATATATGTAACATAAATAATTAATACTTATTTGGATTATAAATTGTTTTTATTGAATTTATGCCAAATACATTTTTTATATTATGTTTTTCAGTCAACCATGAATTCATTTCATAAATCCTGAGTAACTAATTTTAAATATTAAATTCTAGGGCTATCCTAACTTCTCAGGAAAGCTAAATGAATAAACAATCTTTGTTTTAAGTTTTCTTTCAACCTACGTAATAAATTTAAGGAAAAAGTTAATCGTATTAAAAAAAAATAAAAAGAAAACTAGGTCTTTCTTAGGCACCCCTTGTTGTGCTTACTTTTTTCCTCTTTCCCAGTTCCCCTGTAAAAATATATCCTCAAATTTAAAATAATATAATAATATAAAATTATAAAATATTCCCACAATCACTAGTATATATATATTTTTTTTTATATTTATTTTACAATTTCCCAACGTGTAACTTTCTATATTGTTCGTTGGCACAACTTATGCAAATTGCGACTCTTCGGCTTGGTCTTTGTCTGGCAAAGAAGTTGCATACCAGCGACTTGCTGGATCTCATAGTTTCCTTCGAGTGGAACTATATAATATATATATATATAATATATGTATATAGCGTATATATAGGAAAATTGCATGTTTCACTGCAATGAAAACAAATCGCAAAATTACCATAATCAAAGCATAAAAGGGATTTCAGTTTTATTCTTTGTCCCTTCGCACACACACAGAGCGTCTTTGCAGCTTCTCTCCGGCCAAGACAATAGCAACGAACCTATTTTCCTTTCTTTTTTTGCTTTTTTTTTTTGTGTTCTTTCTCTTTTTTTTTGAAAGTTGTCGACCAAGTTTGCTCAACGAAATATTTTAAAGTAATTGGCCTCGTTTGTTGGCTGCGAGAGCAAATTGAATTTCGAAATAGATCTATTTGAGTTTTGTAATTGGTGCGGGGCTCTCCCACGAATTGTTTTTGACAAGTTTCCTTTCGTTCTTGTATTTTATTATGGTCCTCGGTGTAATTGAGACAAGGAGTTAAAAAAGCGTAGAGAGCGAGAAATAAAAAGTCACGGAGTATAAGAAGTTACAAATTAGAGAACAAATGCGTGTGGAAGTTGAGTTACTTGTGGGACAGGGGATTATTATAATAGAAAATGGAAGTGTTAAACTGGGGCATTTTTTTAGTTCTGATAAATCATTTTTTTCAGTTCTATGCCACCCAGTTTAATCAATTTATTCAGAATAAAGAAATCTATTTGTTTAAGTAATTAATTCTTAAGGCAAAAAAATTGCTGTGGTAATTGAAAAAATATAAAGTCCCTTTTCTATAATTGAGAAATTTAAATTAATTTTAATTAATTATAAATAACTTATTTCTTTGTTTTCGCATAAAATATCAAAATAGGGCGGAGCCCTTAAGGTTTGGCCAATAACAAGCGCACAAGGGGGCGTTGCCCAACATGGATTGGCCAATTAAAAAGGCACCAATGAGGAGTCAACCAATCAAAATCGTTCAACAGGGTGGAGTCATTGGAAATTAGCCAACCAGCTTATGCGTTAGTGGGGAGGAGCTTAAGGTGATTAGCCTATCAGATGACAGTGGGTGGGGCTTAGAAAAGTTAATTAAATATAAAAATTACCAATGGTGTAATTAAAATACAATATGGAAATATTGTACATGTTCAAGCTGAGATATTTAGTATATAATTTTCAATAAACGATCACTGATAATGTAGATCATTAAATTAAATCCAGCTTTTAATTTTCTTCTTAAAATTAAGAAATAAAAAAATAATTACAATTCCATTAAAATCATTAAGTTTTTGATATATCCTTAAATATATACATAATATAAATACACATCGAAATCCTATAAAATATAAAAATATTCCCAAATGTCGCCCCAAACCCAGAATCATAAATATTTTCCCAAAGCTTTTCCGAAAGCTTAAGCGTATTCAATTTTTCAATTGGTTGCTGTACTTGCTAAACCAGAATTTCCATAAACTTCTGAAAATCCATAAATAAAATATAGAAAATAAATACTAATGTTTGCTTTGGTTTTCATTCTCATAACAAAATCTTAAAATATTTTTTGTTCTACCTTTAATAAGTTCTTACTTAAAAAACCCAAGCAGACGAAGTATTTTTGTAGTTTTTCTTTTTCTCTGGTTTTATTTGTTTATAAAATTACTAAAATACAAAATTTGTTGCTAAAATAAAATTCTTTACAATTTTGTTTGCTAATTTACAAAATTCCTACGTGAAAAATACATTTTAAAATAATTGGAAGACATCAATTGAGACAATGGGACACGCCAGGACACGCACATATGTAAGTACAGTACACTCTACAAAACTATGGACGAAAGATTTGGGATACGACTACCAACTAGATACACACAGATGGGAAACTAAAATTAAAAGCGGGGAGCCGGGATCTAGGGATGATGCAAATTCGATTGGGCTCTATGGGCTTTAGCGTTCTCCTCCGTCCACGCCCACTTCGGGGAGAACCTGTCAAAGTTCCACTCGTCGGGATGGCCCTCGTGGCCGCCGACCTCCTCGGCGGGACTCATCTGGGACCACTTGAAGGGCCCGGAACCGATCCGCCTCATGGCAATGGCCCTCATATCATTGCGCACCGGTCGCCGCTCGGTGATGAGTTCCAATTCCGCCAGACTGGCCGCATCCTCGAGGCTCACGCTGAGCCTTTCATCGCCAATGGCCGAGCTGGGGACACCGTTCTCGCTCTGATCCTCCAAGGCCCTGGGCTGGACATGCTGCAGTCTGAGGAAAATCGGTCCTGCGAAGGCATGATAGTCGCTCTCACCGAGACGGGCGTTGTAGGAGAAGAGTTTCAGATCTATGTTGCCATAGGCAATCGACTCCTCGCCGCCCAGAAGATCGCCGCGGAAGCCATGGGTACGCAGATACTTGTCCACCGCCTCGAGGTTCGTCAACTCGGCCTCATCCGCCTCCGAGAGCTGCTGATCCTCGCTGTAGCTCACGCCACTGGCCTCCAGGACGCTCTTGTGATAGGGCACTCCGTTGGCCAGCCAGGATGAGTTGCCTGGGTTCACCAGGAAGTTCTGGGTGACATCCTTCTTGGTCAGAACTCCCGGCAGCTGCTCGGCAATCCAGACCATGTCCTTCAGCTGATCGTGGCGGTTCAGGATGGCTGTCCTATCCTTCTCGTTCACCGTCACAGCGGCATCGTCGTGCTTATCATCGCCTTCTCGGACATTGTACAGCTGATCCTGATCGCCCAGCTTCTTCAGATCCACGGTGATCCACTGCTTGGCCCCGGTGATGGGATGTCGGGCCATGGCATTGGCCCAAGTCTGGCGGCTCTGCGAAATCCTATTGGCAGCCATCACACGGGCCACCAGAGGCACCATCTTCTTCGTGTCCACCGTCTTCCACATCTGCAGATTCTCGTTCTTGATGCCCACGCCGCCGACAATGGCCTGTACATGTCGTCCCTTGACCACATAGAAGTCATCGGTGGAGCCGAGTATCCCGGGATAACCCGTAAATGTTATATCCACCCCGGGCACAGTGTTACTCCTGAGCTTCGGCGAGAAATGGTAGTGGAACTTGTAGCGCTTCTGGATCCTCAACATGGACGAATAGCTGCCAGCAGTGCTGTGTCCAAAGAGCAGCTGGAGCTTCTGTGGCTCCGCCTCCTGCTGGACGATCCTCGTCAGCATGGTGGCGCTGGGTAGAAAGAAGTTCTTTGGCTGCTCAGTGACCGCATCCTCGCCGTTTGCTGTGCCATTCGGCAGCACGTAGTTCTCGTAGTAGATCTTCAGGTCCTGAATGTCGGCAGCGGCGTTCATCAGCAGGAAATCGGAGAAGGGAATCTCCTCCTCCAAATCGGAGCGAGCTCGAGTTGCTCCACGGACATAGCCCTTCTGCAGGCCCTCCAGCTGGTTGACGAACAAGTGCAACTGATGCCAGTAATGATCGTTCTCCCCCTTGGCCGTCTGCGTCTTTAGGCGTTCAAAGTTGGCGGTTAAGAGCTCCCTCAGCCAACCACAGAACTTGCGGGAACTATCATCGCGGTCGCAAGATGTGGCAATGGTACTGGAAGATGTTAATTTACATTAACTTCTATCTTGATATGTCAATAAAAGGTTTTCCTTACTTGACCCACTGATTGTAGATGTTACGCCAGGTCAGCGAACCCTCCAGCATGCCAGCGGCATAGGCCTGCACCCAGTCGTCATAGCTTCTTTGGGTCTCCACCTCGATTTGAGCCCATCTATTAAGAATTTCATAAAATTAAATTAAGATTTATAAAATAAATTCCTTATTTGCTTGCCGACGACACTCACCCATTCTCGTACACCGAATCCTTGTAGCAAATCCTGGCCACACCTTGGGGTATATTGACCAGATCGTTCTGCTGCTTCCAGTTCTCGATCGTGAAGCCCACCTGCTTCGTCCACAAGGCGGTGGCACAGTAGGTGCCATCGTATGTGGGCCGCTCCATGTAGCCTATGAAAAAGGCTCCGATGACCAGCAGACCGGCTCCGATGAGGATGTAGGTCCCTATCCGCGTTTTTTGCCACGATGCACCAACGACTTTCAACATTGTGCCGGCCGTCGTGAAGCTGCAGCGGTTAGAAGATGAGAAATGCTTCCAGCAATCGGTTTGGAGATCACAGATCTAAATGCCCAATTTCAGTATTCAGGTTCCGGAGAGGGAAATTCCTCGATTCTAGCCCAGATAATTGTGGTCGGCACGAGCTGCGTACGAGTGGCCAAGACGGTGGGCAATTAGGTGGCCAGTGTGCAGGTGGTTCTGTGAAGGGGTGCGGGTGGAGCTGCTGCTGCTGCTGATCTCGGTGGCCACGCTGTCTAGCGATCTGGCCGAGTGGTTCATGGGTGGTGGACTGCTTTCAAGCAGAGATTCCAACGGTATCCAGGTGGTTAAGTTGCTTCTCAGAGGTTCTCGCTTTCGATGGGGCTATGGAGTGGTGGTGTTTCTCTTTCTCTTGGCTATGTCTTTTGAGGTTCAAGATGTATCCCTGATAAATAATAAAAAATCCAATCATATAGACATTAGAAAACAAGTTCACATACATATCAGGGGAGATGACGGTCTTGATGGAATATTTACTAATGCAATAAACACAAATATTTACAAAAATTATGATTTCCAATTCCCTGATTAATAATAAACAATATTATTGATTTGTATGCATTCCTTTGATTACTACATATCCCCATTAAATGTATATAATAACCTCTTCAAGATCTGCCCTTGAACCATTTCCGATATTTACACACTTTCCCCCCAAAAATGAATACGCAAACTCGCCGCCAAATGTTTATTTCACACTTTCGCTACTTTTTGGCAAAAGAAATTGAAAATAGCACGGGAGAGAGGTAAACAAATTTAAGCATTTGTAAAACTAATAAATTAATTTTATGGCTCAAATGGTACTTGAGTGCCTGAATTACTTTATGGCCAAGGCAGCAGCCGGCGAAATTGGTTGGATTGTGCCAAAAAAGATAAGCAGAACACCTGTCCTGCTGATCCCACCTCATAAAAGTATCTCTTGGGAATAGCAACCCATTCCCAATGGAAAAGTTTCGCATTAGTTTAGTCCTCTAGTGAATAAGTAACCTCATTATGATTACAAAAACCACAATAATAAAATTCCATAAACGATTTCAAAGCCAATGCCAATGAATGGGAAGGAAGTCTTTCACAATGCCCCCCCAATGTAATTCTGAAATTCCATTTGGATTTCCAAATTAAACCTGTGCGAGTAAGTAAACAATATATTTGTGTACATTTGGCACGTGGAGAACACAAAAATTTGAAATTGTATCGAAATCGTATCAAAATCGTATTCAAACGCAATTGTTTTCGCTTTGCAAAATTTTTGAACAAAATTCCGAATGGTTCTAAACATCAATCAATTAACAGGCCCATACAATTAAACATTTATATCGATGTGTATACCCTGGATTGTTTTCTCTTCTGTGGGTTAAATCTATCTTATAATTCGCTGAGCGACTTAAATTGATATGTGGCATAGATGGGCAAGTCTATGAATTGTGTAAACAAATGTAAATCAATTTTACACAACATAAACAAATCGAGTATTACCTTTTTGTTTCCCGGGTCCAGGAAGCTGCAATGTCCCAAGTCAACCCATTTGAAGAACTGCAAGAAAATGTAAATAATAAATTATTAATTAATAATCTAGCTTAAGTGATTTTCTTGTAAGCTTATCCCTAATTTTCGAGGCGCCTCTTACTGGGACATTAATGCGGACACTTGGTCCAATGCCTTATTAATTCGAATTCTTTGTTTATTTTCACAATTTGATGGCAAGTCTCGTGATTTGTCTGATTTTTGCCGCCAGTAGAGACTGGTGGGTCTTTGTTTACTTTGGATTTCAATTGGACAAAGCTGAGCAGGCGCACGCGCTGTGGCATTGTTTGTGCTTATTTGTCATAAAATGTTGATCATGGCAGTCACTGGACATTCGAATGAAATATGATAGCGCTAATTGATGGACGGGGGAGCTTCGAAATTCGGTTGTTAGAACGCTTAAGGGGGATTCACCCCGGTTTCCCCATAAATCGATCAAGAAATTGCTGTTCCATAAGTGGCTTAATTGAGAAAAGACCTGGTATTAAGCTATATAAGAAATGGATAATTATGAAACTCAAGTGTTATACTGATGACAAACCAATCAAATTTAAAATTTGTAAAATTCCCACCAAACTAAAGTGTTGTTTTTATAGCCTGAAATTATATTAAATATATTTTTTGCAAACTTAAACACTGTTGCGGCACAATTTCAAAAACCTGGAAAATATAATTACAGGGGGAAAGGCACTTAACTGCAAAAGTTAATTACCCATCCCAAAAAAAACAAAGCTTTAAATGAAGTAATGCCTTCACTTGTCTGACTAATCAATGGCTGCAAATGCTATAATCAAGGTCCTAAAGTAAACAATTTATATTGCAAAAAAAAACAAAGGAACAAGGAAAAAAATTCTTTCATTTCACTCATTTCCATTTCAATTCGCTGTGAAAATAAACAGGCATCAGGCAAAAGAGAAAAGAGTCAGAGCCTTAACACATCCATCAAACGAACCAGTGAAATAAGTTTATATTTTTAAACATATTAAAGGTAATCCATAACAGAACTTTATTGACTTGCCTTCAGGGAAGGACGTCAATGTATAAGCTTCTATATACTATATATAGTCTTTACAATTCAGTTTTGGCTTCAAACTTTATACTGACGTCAGGAATTAGCGGGAAGATGGAAAAGCTAAAAACAAACGTAGAATCTAAAATAGCAAATAGGAGCATAAAATCCAGGTAAAAGTTGCGAGAGTCCACTGACGTCTTTGCAGCTTAACTTAACTCACTTAACTCATTTAGCTCGATTAACGCCTTTATCATTATAGCAGAACAAACACAGTTGTTTTGTTTTTAGATACAATTGTATCTACATAAAGCTGCCTCAGCTCTGGGCTACTGAGCCAGAGATAGTGACACTGTTGCCATAGCCCCGATAAAATGATCAAATGTTTTTACAACCGCCTTTTGTCAGTTGATCAATCAAAACTTAGCCTGGCGGTAAATAATTTGCACAGTCCAAACCCGAATCGGGTTCAGGTGGGCAACAAAATATTGATAAGATTGCCAGTGTATTTATTAGCCAAATATTTAGATATGCATGTCTAGCCTTTTGGCATATTAAGAACATAAGTTCAATCAGCAGACCTCTAGAAAGTTCAGACCGATAAGATAAACCACAGACATGATGGCCAAAAACTACGCAAGAAGTTTTTAATATTAATTTAAGAGTGGAAAAAAACGTCTTTATAGGAAATTAAATAATCATGTGAACATATTAGGTAACTTTTCCATACTAAATCAATATATATTATGGTTATAACACTTTTTTACACTTTAGCCATAAATAAAACCCACATTCAATTTGAATATTTATAAGCAAAGTAAACACTTCATACCCAATATTTTGGGTGAAAACAGAACATACCCAGATAATATAATATTTCAAGAATTTTCCCCCAACTAATTAACTTCTGTTTGGGAATATTTTACCATTTGATCTATATTCCTATGGAAATTTCAATTGCCTTTATGATTAAGGTTAATTTTCCGCTAGTAATGGAAACTTTTGATGGCTGGCCATAAATTCAATTGCTCTCATTCATTCAAAATATACAAACTAAGTAAACACTTGATAGAAACCCACATAGCTTGTGCTTCTCTTAGCAATATGAAATACCACAACAAATTCATAATTTTTCCAGAAAAGCCAAGCGCCACATGTGGCATTAACAAGAAGAACGGAGGCCTCCTAGTGCCACGTGGTTCGGGATTCGGGAAATAAATGTTGCTAGTAAGGCTTTTTTTCTTTGTTTTTTATTTCATTTTAATCACTCCCCTCTCTAGAAAATGTGGGAAACGCTGAATGAATGCCAGCGAACCGTCGACGCTGCATATTAATTTCGGATTTGGGCCGAGCTCCACATGGCACTTTGATTGAGGTAAAGCGAAAACTGCTAACTGGGCCGCTGCCACGCGTCGCTATCGAGCTGACAACGTCGCCACCGATTTTGATAAGGCCCATGTCCGAGTCCCAGTCTGGGAATGAGGGCCGTGTAAACCGATTCCCCCCGGCAACAAAGTTGGAAGTCAGCTAAGCAAATGCACCCGTTCTGTAAGTGTCAGACACCGCCGCATTGCGGAAAGCAGACACTGAGAGGAATTTTGTGAAAGCTCGTGCTTTGATTCATATATATTTTGCAATGTCTGCAACCTATTTAATTATTTTCAGGAATAAAAATTAATTGAACAATTTAACAAAAAATTTACTAAAATGTTATTTGTATTCAAAGTTCCTGCAACTATTTTTCCCACAGTGCCGATACTGTATCTTTTGTGGGGACTGCACTTTTTGAGATTGGAGTCCAATCCAGTGTTTAGACTACTGATAGACAGACAGACAGACAGATATAAAAACGAGCGCCGCGACGCGACGCGACGTCTGCGACTCGTGGATCCAGGAAACCGGAGATCGCGGGACTCGGGGATCCACAAACTCGGACACAATTTCTATGGCCAGCGCGTGGACGGGACAGGTTACCCAATACCCAGGACAGAAGGAGAGAGGGGGTTAAAGGGACGCAATTAGATACCCAATGAACTCATCTCAGCTAAACGAATCCAACACGCTCCAATCGAATGATAATCGAGATTTTAACGAATCAACCAGCTGATCTCAACTGGGCTGTGAATGATCCGACAAGTCTGCTGATTTAATCAGATTATAAATCCCTATATGTATGGCAACAAATGCAAATATTTGATTAGTTAGGGGCTCGTGCGGGAAATTCTTAATTAGTGTATGCTAATAGCCAGTGAATGGAATCGCAATAGCATATAGTCTTGATAATTTGCGATCACATTGGATTTGTGAATTCGTGTGAATATAATCATTGGGCATGTTCAAAGCGGTGCCATTGTATGCGGTCATTTTCTTCTCTGTTAACGTTTCCTGGGGAAATGTTTTATCGAAATGATATAAGTTCCTCTGAAAGTAAACCTTTTTGAAGGTGTTTTTGATTTTACATAATGTGGTCAGTATTTTGTAAGTTTGTAAGCATTTTAGCCAAGTTTTAATATTTAATAACTCATATTTGTGGCTTTACTTTCCTCTAGTTTCAGATTTAATTTCTCTCAATACAAAAATTAAAAAAAAAAAACAACCAAAGAATTATATTATAATTCTTAAGAGCTCTCACTAATCGGTTTATGAGTTCTGATGCAACTGTAACCGGTCTTGTTTGGGGAAATCAAAGCAGTTGATAAGTTCGTTTACCTCGGTTTTTGGTTTTGATAAGTCACTCACCGAAATCTAGTATGCTTTCAAATGAACTGCAATTATCTGGAAATTCGTTGGGACTGCGACTTAATTTGTTTTAAAATTGTTTGTATGCCCCGTAAACCGGAAAAATCTGCACTTAATAAGTATCTTGAAGATACAGCGGAATCTCCTTTACGTCAATCTCTTAGCCCGATCGCTTAATATCTGCTCGGTTCGTCCGAATGCCTTGACTGTGCCACCGAAACTGGCGTTGGTGCTTTTTCGACTTTCGGCTTTTCGCCTCTCATGGGACTCGGGTTTTTCTAGCCACTCGGCGAAGGCGGGAAAAGTCGTGCAAATTTTCATACCCGCTAGTCGAAAAGAAAATCACGGGTATATGGTATTTGAAATAAAATTAAGAGGGAAAATTATCGAACCCATGTGCTAAGTTGGAGAATTTATCTTGAACCTACTAAGTACAGGAAATTTGTAAGCTGTCAAGGGAGTGATAAATGTAGAGATTGTCATCTTTAATATATATTTTTGATTCTAAAGTACCAACATAAAGTAACCATAGAATTTCGTTTATGTTCTCTGTATTCTTTTTAGCTTTCGCCAATGTATTGATCTCATATACATATATGATAATGTTTAGGAATTTCATGAACTTATAGAAAATTAAATGAAATATTTTCATATACAAATTAGAACAATTTAAAGAACTGGGTATTTTATAGTTGGGAAAATCCCGATGGCGATGCTTCGTCTTTCGACGGTCAAAAGTTCTATTGAACTTGGCCGCCATTAAAGAGGAAGGCGAACAGCACTCGGTTGGCTGATCAGAGTGGGTTTCTCCTCGCATTGACAGGTGTTATCTGCGGTGTTATGTGGCCAAAGAGGTTCGGTGAACGTGAGGTCTTGGGGTTAACTTGGCAAGGTTCTTGGTCAGATTTATTTACGGCCTTTATGACTGATTTATCTGCGCATTATGCACTTGTCCATGCAAATTGCCAACTGGCAGGCAATCGAGTTTCCGCTTGGCTACAGTTTTACAATTGAAATTGACATTTAATTGAGCCGCATTTCAGTGCGCAGTTGAAAATGGTTTTCCCATGAAAATTGTGGGACACTCGCTCAGCTTCCTTTCTCATTCTCGAACTGTCTTTCTGTCTGTTTGCATTTCACTTTCTTCGCTCAACAAAATTGATAAGAGTAGAATTTTTTTTTTTTTTGGGTCAATCAAAACCGCTTGGGGATTGCTCTCAATTAAAATGAATTGAAATGGCGACAAGTTTGCGTGATCATGAGGCACAGAGGCATATTTACATAACTGTAGGGGATAAATCGAATGGCGGGGATAACCTTGATTAATCCCTCATTGTCTCTTTGCGTTTTCAATCGTCTGAGAAATTTTATTGACAATTGTCGGTCAATATCAAAAGTGCCTAGTGATCAAAAGGAAAGAAATTATAAAATAAAAAAAATATAAGTGCCTAACAGACTTCTAGCATGTGTTCTCCTTTTTATTTCCATTTCGATTCATCTTCATCCTTTCTGTTCTTCTTCTTGGGTCTGTCTGGAGGGGCAACATTCCATGGTGAACTTGTGTACAGTGGAACTTGTGTTAACTTCAATTTGATTTTGGATATAATAATAATTTAAATCATATTTGAGTTAAGTTTACAATTCAGTTCAACAATTTCAATTTCTAAAGCAGAATAAGATAGTTATAGGCAGAAAAATTTAATTTTAACATGGATAATGTTGTATTATTATTGTACATCTTTAAGTTGAGTTTAAATTTTAATTCTTGACCTAAAATTGTACAATTAATATCCGAAAGTATCCAAGTAAAAGATATAATTTGTATCTAAAGCGTAGTATCACTTTTTCAGCTCTCATATACAAGTTCACCCTTTCAGAATCCTGTCTGTACCCCAAGCCAGGAAGGACAAGAACCTCAAGGATTTTGACCTCATTTGTCTGGGGAACTGTGAGAGAATATGAGAATGCGGGATAGGAAGGCCTGGCGTCGCCTGGCAACTTCTTGGAAAGACCTGCCCCTCTTGCCTTAATAGTTTTTATTGCCTTTTATTTGTTTTCTTAAGACGCACAGACTGCTGAGAGAACATCCATTGAAATGAGCCGCGCATGCTCCGTGGAGGCGAGACATAAACTTGTTGCTAGGCAGAAAAATCTCCCTTCTCTACCCGGCGATCGTTTTTTTAAAGGTAATTCAAGAAGTTTTTGTCTCGGTTCTCCCTTTTTTTTCCTTCATCTTCTGGAGGTTGTATACTAGGCCATTGGCTTTTGAGGTTGAACTCTTACTTTTGTTTAAGCAAAAAACGTAATTGTCTGCAAGGTTTTCATTTTTTTCGAGGTTTTCTTTTCAATTAACTTATTTTTAAACTTGGCACGGTCCGAACTGCTCAGGGGTAAAACTGGAACTAAACTGCCACCAATTTGTATTTATTTGGAGTCCCCTCATGACAGAATCTTATGCAAAAAAAAGTGTTATCTAGTTGAGATAAGGGATCTTTCAGCGGAAAAGACACTAAAACGGTCGGACAATCTACGTAAATACGTCAAGTACGATGTATTTTTGGACGCCCTATGTCTTAAATGTTAATTTATATATCACATGTTTATTTGGCAAACTTCACTACGAGTTTGTTTACCAGGTCTTCACCCGTGTCAACGATCTGCTCAACACTCATGTGATCTACAACGATTCCGCATGGAATCGTTACTCAACGAATGATGACTCATTTTTTGGGTGAAGTCCAATACTGAAATTTACGGAACTCTGTAATCAATGGCGCCAAAGATACGACCTGTGCTAAAAATAGGCGAAACCATAGGACTTCCCCTAACTACCTAGATAAGAGCTTGGTGACCTCACCAAACTCTGGAATTATTTCGCAAACTAATTATATTACATTTATTTTAGTGGAACTATTCACAAATTTCAAATACTCTACATATAATGTGGATATATAATTTATGTATTTATTTGTACGCTGTATACCTAATTATAAATTAGGCTACACTACATATATAAATTTTCGTATAGAACTAATATGTTAATACGAATGTTTTAATTTTTCTTGTTAATCATGAAACGTTTTTAAAAATATGATGACAAACCAATTAAAAAAATAGGCCGCATACTTTGAATCCGTATTTTTATTGACACTTTTCATTTTAATAATAGAATTTGTTTCGAAAATAACAAAATTAATTTTGAAAAAAACACGAAAATAAAAAGCAGATACAACATTTTTAATAGGAATATTCTATGGTCCAGTAGAGTTGTTTAAAAATGGTCTCATCATCTCTTGGGCTATACAAAAGATCTACTCTGGTGGAGGGACAGAAGTCACTCAAAGGACAACCACCCCTATATACTATTGCGTCTCATTTTCCAATCGTCATCAGATCGGCAGATCTTCTGCACTCATCTCCCTGCTCATGGAAAAATATAACGAGACAATCGCTATATGTGTTGACCCTATTTTTGTCAGTAAACAGATATTGCGCGTCTCGTTCCTGATTTTCGCTATAGCGTTACGCGAGGTCAATAATGATACAAAGGGGGACTGTTGCCACCAACAGTTAGCACTTGGCACACGAGAGTTCGGCAATCTTTTACCGACTCAGATTCAGATTCGGATTCGGATCGAGAGCGAGGACAACTTACCGGAAAATTGAAATGGCTCGTGACTCAGGCAAAAATTCCGCACTGACTAATGAGTGAAATTCGCAGGGGTGTTGATTGAAGGGGAGCACTATGGATTGGATCGCTGCTAAATTCAGCCACTGCGATCTTTTTGCTTTAACACGATATTGCTATATAGTCACACAACGCTCTCGTGTTAATTATCCATGAAGGGCTACATTGGAAACGCACTGGGTATGGTGGATATAACTTTTCCCGGATTACGATCCCTTTGCGAATGGGTTTATTTAGCACCGGTTTGGCGAACTAATTCGATTTCTTTCGCTTAGAAAAACTAGTGTCACTTCAGATCATTGAGAGGCGGAGGAGAACGCTGTTGCTATGCGGCCCGTTTGAAATATCAGCGACAAGTAACTAATTATACGGCGTGGTCGCGTATATGTAATGTGCCTCTGCCGCCTGAGCGTTTTATGGGAGAGTTTTGTAGAACGCGAGAACGTGGCGTTTCTTTTTTGTATTTTATATATTCGTTGATATTTACACTATGCAATACACTTTATTTTCTTGCAGGCAGTACTTATTTTTAGCGTCGGCAATTGCACATCCAAGTGAATTGAAAAGATAACACGAAACACAGATCACACGGAACGGGACTATATAACGACTTCCGATTCGACGATTTTCAGCGGAGAGACTGACACTGAGAGCCTGTCGCCGAAGAGTTTTACGATCGAATCGCTTGGTCTCCGGGCGATTTTGGCTCAGAGAGTTTTGAGAGACTAGAGGTTATCAACTCGGTCTGTCCGCGGAAAGTACGAGAGCAGACGCTCAAGTACACTGGTCTACAAGAGTTTTATTAATAGACTCTTTATATTTTACAATATTTTAAGCACTTTAGTATACTATGTGGGGAATTTTCTAATATCCGATGGGACATTCGTACTTGCTAAAAAGTAGTTTTATTTTGACAAAGTTGAAGGTATATATAATTGATTATGATTTTGGCCAACATTTTGTTTTCAACATAATCCGAAAAAAGTAAGGATTTCAAACGCGACAGTTTTTTGACTTAAAAATATAAACACCAATTTTTTTTTATTTAATTTATGTCCTGTTCCAGAAAAATTCTTTTCAGCATTCTTTCCTTTGTCCTTTTGGAAATGCTTTTGTTATTTTTAGTATACTCCAAAAATGTAAACTTTTAACGTTAAAACAACATTAATAATAAAAAATTCATATTTTTTTAAATGATAATTAATTCCCCCTGTTGAGTAAGAATATATTATATTCACGTTTATAAGATACATATAATATTTTAGTTTTACCTATGCATACAAAAATTTAAAAAATTATTGAAAAAGAAGCAGAGTAAATAGGGATGGTAAATATTGCAAAATTAGCAAATGAACTAAAAATAACAATAAGATGTTTATTCGGTCTCTTTGGTCACAACTCACTCATACGCAAGGCAGCACTTGCCCAACTGTTGCCCTTTTGTTACAATTTAATTAACTCAAACCTCAACCGCCTAGCTCAGTGTACTATGCTCCCTCAATTCCACTCAATTAGCTGCCATGGAGTGAATATCTCTCTGTGAAATTGAGCTCGCTCTCACCTTGCCACTCTCTTTCTCTCATTTAAATGATCTTCAATCTGGCACCCTCTTTTCCTCTCACCTGGCCAAATTGATTTCTCGAGCATATGTAAATTAAAAAGTTATTCGTGACGTTTTGCGACGATTCCGCTATCATTATTATTTTTTTTCGGTGTGGAGCTCCGCCCCTTGAATGGAGCAAACAAAACGTGCGGCAGATAAGAGCAAGTGATAAGGAGGAAATGCTTTCGGACTGATTAATTGCGGCACCCTAAAATGCGACAGGCGCAGAAATTCGCCACAAAGCCATGGATAAATAATAGAAAAAGGTACAGTTGTTTTCCTTATCGCTCGGCTTACCTGAGAAAACTCTTCCATCCGCTGCAGGTGGAGTGAGTAATCCGCAACCGAAATAACACCTGGGCGGAAGAAATTCATGCGAAACAAAAGGCTGCCAACCGAGCAAAATGTAAGAGAAAGAAAAATAAAGGTCCTTTAATTTATTGAATTTATTATTAATTGCAAATTTTAAGTGTTAATGAACTCTGCATTTTTATTTTTATTCATTCAGCCAACCCAATATCCAAATTTTTTACAAATCACTGAAATTCTTTTGGGTTTGAGAACCCTTTTCTGCCTTTCCTGTTATTAGAACTTGGACGGCATTTACTCAGCTGGTTCCATAGTGTAGCGGTTATCACGTCTGCTTTACACGCAGAAGGTCTCCGGTTCGATCCCGGATGGAACCAGGAGGAAAGTAACTTTTTACATTTTTTTTTAAATATTTATTAACTAAATAAAAATTAATTATGTTTTTTTATAATTACATTATTTATTAATTATCCTGCTCTACAATAAAGCAAATATTTTTTGTTTTCTACCTATAAAATTAAAAAAAAAAATAATTTTCAAATTAATAATATTATAAATATGTAAATTTTTAACAAAGTTAAATTGTTAACAAAAATAAGGTACTATTTCTGAAACTGAAGCTTAACATCATATATATATAATATTGTATTCTTTTACATTCAAGAATCAAAAAAATAAAAATTTTAAGTTAAATACAAAAGCAAAAAAGGTATTGAAAAAAGAAGAATTCACACTCTGGTTCCATCCGGGATCGAACCGGAGACCTTCTGCGTGTAAAGCAGACGTGATAACCGCTACACTATGGAACCAGCTTGCTCAGGACCGTCCCAATTTCAGTTTTCTCCAGCAAGCAAGGCTATGGAAGCCCATAGCATACTTTCCACCTCTCAGATACTGAGATTAAAAATTTAACAATTTATCCCCTGAATTAAAACCAATAGAAACATTTCTGTGAGTATCATAAATATTTTTATTTAAAAGCCAAAAGCACATCAATAATACGTCTTATGCATGTTTGTGCCTATATTCGAGTAAAATCTGGTTACTACTTAGTCGCAAGCATTAAAAATAAGTATAAATTTAGCATTAAAATTACAAACACAGTTGTAAATGTATTGCACCGTTGTTCAACCTAAATAGTATTCTGTACTAAACAATAAATCAACAAAAACTATGGGGCTAATAACGAAAAATCACTGAGCAAAATACATAATCTGAGGGTGTAGAAAACCAGGATTAGCAGGAGAAGAAACCAAAACTGGGCGCGCAAGCCGCAAAGGATTTGCAGCTGGACTAGCAAGCGATTTCGCTTAAGAAACTCGCTTCAGTAGCGCCTGGCTGTGGTCGGTCTGGGAACACCCGAAGTCCGTGGCCTGGCGGACTTGGAGCGCATGGGATTGGACACGCCATCGGTGTTGTAGCTGAGGTAAACGTGCGAGAGATCCACAAAGTCCGGCTCCTTTCCGCTGGTCTTGTGGGCCGAGATGTGCTTGCGCATGTTGTTTCCTGTGTAGGCCACACACTTCAGCTGCCACTCGCCAATGTCCTCGTTCCAATGTGTGTACTGATTGATCATGGACTGGTACTCCTTGGGCACGTAGGAGTTTAATACAAGTTCACAGAGTGCCAGCTCCCTGGAAAGGCTTCTAATATTCTCGTAGATGCCCTCCTTTTCACGCTGATGCTCCTGCTGCTGATCAGCCAGCTCTGACTTTACGCCCATCAGCATCTGCATCACCCGGTGGATCTTCTTGGTGATGCCAGTACTGGCATCCTGGAGCGTGGAGTACCGCTCTTCAATGTCAATCCTTTCGGTGGCCTTTTGCTGTAGGGTTTGCTTCAGGGCCTCCTCTGACTTTTCGCGTTCTTCCAATTCTGCGATGGACTGCTCCAGTAGTTTCTCCTGGGTCTGGGCCTTTTCCAGCAGATTCTCGCCACCAACGAGGATTTTTCCCTCGAGGGAGACTAGTTTATTACGCAGTGTCTCTTGCTCTGTCTTGGCATGCTCTATTTCCCGCTGATGTTCGCTTTTTCGCAACGCCAATTCCTCCTTTTCCTCGTCTGTCTTTTCGCGCTTCTTCTTCGGCTTTTTCTCTGCAACCTGGACAGTTGATGACTCCATTTCGATCTCCAGAGGTGCCTCCAGTTCGTCGTCGGCTGTGTCCTCCTCCTCTTCGGAGCTCGGAGGCTCCTCCTCGAAACTGCTGCCCTCCTCCAGCTGCTTCCGTAGTCGGGCAATCTCCTCCTGAAAGTGACGAAGCAAAGCATCCTTGGGTTCCTCGTTGATGTGCATACGATTCTGAATGTTCTTGGCGCGACTAGCATAGCGTAGAGTCGATATGGTCTCCATGTAGTTGCTATCCGCTGGACTGATGGTGGCACACATCACGGTTTTGGAGTTACCTCCCAGGGAGTCCTGGAGAAGTCGGGTTAGCTTAGAGTTCCTGTACGGGATGTGAGTACTCTTGCCATCAACCAGGGCACTGATGACATTTCCCAGCACCGACAGCGACAGATTGATCTTGGTGGCTTCCTTGAGCCGCTGGCCACTGGCCTGCGTCTTGGACTGTCTCTCGGATCCGGCGAGATCAACCAGCTGGAGCTTGCCCATCCGCACGTGTTGGACACCGCCTTCGCCCAGTTCACTCCGCTCCACGGTAATTGAAAATATGGCATGGGATCTGGAGCTCTCCTGATTCATCTTGGTGGCACCCACAGCGCGGTTCTTGTTGCCCAATCGCATAATATTCTCCAGATCATCGGCATTGTGCACCACGTAACCGCTTAGATCCTTGACAAAGACACCAATGTCTGGCCGCTCCTTGACCTCCAGACTCTTGCCCACATCCTTGCCCAGCAGGTCTCGCACCTCTTCGTTGTATATCTCCATATAGCTGACTCGCACCAGAAACTTTTGGTTCTCCTTAGCCTTGGCAATGTGCCCGAAAATGTGAGCAAAGGCATTGGGTATAATGCCCTTTGTCTGAGGCGAATCGGGATTGCCGGACATGGTGTAGGTCTTGCCGGTGCCCGTTTGACCATAGGCTAGTATGGTGCCATTGTAGCCTTCCAGAACCTTATCCACAATGGGCCGAGCCGTGTCCACGTAAAGATCCAACTGATTGGAGCCGCCATCGAAGACATTGTCGAAGTAGTAGGTCTTCGGTGGTTCGTTGGCCGTGGCATTCGGCTTCATCACCGTAATGGCCCGATTGATCTTGTCCACCGATATCGCACTCAGGGCTCCCGCGGACAACTCATTTTTGTCCATCGGCCGTGTTCGCACCACCACACGCACATTTTCGATTTCATCATCGAGCTGCTGGCCCGTTGTGTTCCCCGGAGTTCCTTCCTCTTCCTGCGGCGGCATTTTGATGTATCGTGCGGGCGCCTCCGGTTAATTCTTCTTTCGATCAATGCAACTAATTAGTTTTTCCGCTGACCGCAGTTAGTGGAAATCAATAGCTACTAATTTTCTTCGCATTTGTTTATGCGTTGCTAGGTTTTTTTTGCGAGTGATTAAGCGACGGCTAATCAGCTGTTATCGATTAGTGCGAAAATCGGACGGGGAGGGCTACCAGATCAGCGGAAAAGGCAACAAATACTAAAGGTAAAGTATTATAATACTTAATTTATTGGGGACACCGTTGATAAGAATAATTTGCTTTGTGAGAGCTATTATGAAATATTTATTGATAAGAACAATTAGTTATTTAAGCATTAATACATACAACATTAAGATTTAATGGACTCTTGCAGGACATTATAATTTTTTTTGCGAAGTTTGCTATACAGTAAACAAGTGATTTCCAAATCTACACTATATAAATATATTCTTGATCAATGTCAACAACTGAATTTATTTAGCAAAGTCTGTCTGTCTGTCAATTTGATAAAAATGAAACATATAGCTAGCATAGGAACGAGCAAAAATTATTAAGAGAAAGTGCAAAATTTAGTTATTTCAAAACATACGCATATAGTCAAATATAAAATTATCTTACGATTTATGATTTTTAGAAATTAAATCACAAAGTCTAAAAGAAATATGTATTTATTTTTATATGTCCCCAATCTCGACTTTTTATATTTGTCCCGACCAATTTAATAACGGTATCTGCAATACCAAACGCCAAACAACTAGTATTTTTTCCCTTGTGCCCTAAAATGTTAGCAAGTTGTGCCAGATACTGAGATATACACAGGAATAGAGCACATTTCCATGAAAACATTAATCAGATTTTCATGACACATGTTCTCACAAAATTTTGATTTTCATTTGATTGATATTATAAAAACATATATTTTAGTATATCCTTCTTATGTATATTTGCAACGCCAATCCGGCAACACTGGCGTCTTGAGAGCGAGTAAGAGGAAGAAAGTAGTCAGTGGAATTAAACGATTTCGCTGTCCGAAAGTTTCATTAATACGACCGCCGACGCAGAAATTAAAACTCCGGCATGGCAGCCACATTGCGAAGATTCCACGGCCTTAGATTGCTGAAGTCGACCCCGGCCCTCAACCTGCAGCAGGTAAAGATCCGGGAAGAATACCGCGGAGACGGCCCAAATTTTCCACGGTTGTGTCGAATTGGGGAAAAACATCATTTAAAAAACAATTGATTTGGACAACTCGCCAGTGTAATATTGCGAATCGAGCCTCGAAGCAGCCTTTATCTGTGATCCGTAATCTTAACGGGCAGCCACTGCACCGATTCGATGCCAACCCCCCAATTATGTAACTCCGTGCAAAAATCGTACTCTACTGTTTGGCCAAGACTAGTGACTATATTACATTATTTTCCCCTTGCAGGCGAAAAACCTTTCATCCACCGGCAGCTGGGCAAGCGGCAACAAGAAGGTGAGTTTGCGAGTCAGGAGTCTGAGATTCCCAACTTGGCATTTCATAATACCCGAACGGACCTAACCTCAAAACGCGTTTGCTTCTCTCCTCTCCGTCGCTGTCGGTGTGGGCGTGTGCGTTGTGTGTGTGCGTGCGGCAAACAGCTGATCGGAGCCGTGGGAGCGATTACCGGCGGCGTTGGAGCCCTTCTCTTCGCCCTGGAGCAGTCCGTGCAAGCGTCCGGCGGTGAGGTGCACTCCCCAGCCCAGCCCTGGAGTCACAGGGGTCTGCTGTCCGCTTTGGATCACCAGAGGTAAGGGTATAAGTTGGGAGTTGATAATAACCCCTGGAACGAGTAACCTGTGGCTCCTGAAAAGAGAGATTTCGTATGAAATTATTTTTTTTTAATAGTCATAATCAGTATTTGTTTACAAATTATGAGGTCGGACATTTATCTGTATTATGCTTTCTTTTATATCCCTTTTATACTATTAAATGCTTAATTATTCTTGCAGCGTCCGACGCGGCTATGAGGTCTACAAGCAGGTCTGCTCCGCCTGCCACTCAATGCAATACATTGCCTATCGCAATCTGATTGGTGTAAGCCATACCGAAGCTGAGGCCAAGGCTGAAGCCGAGCAGATCACGGTAAGTCCTTTTGAGCATCAACTCATTTCTTAAATGTATCTAATCGGTTTTTTCATTTTCTAACAGGTTAAGGACGGTCCGGATGACAGTGGCAACTACTTCGATCGCCCTGGCAAGCTTTCTGACTACTTCCCGTCGCCTTATCCCAACGAGGAGGCGGCTCGTGCTGCCAACAACGGTGCCTATCCTCCAGATTTGAGCTACATCGTTTCGGCCCGCAAGGGCGGAGAGGATTACATCTTCTCGTTGCTAACTGGCTACCACGATGCTCCTGCCGGAGTGGTTCTTCGTGATGGGCAGTACTTTAACCCGTACTTCCCGGGTGGCGCCATTTCCATGGCCCAGGTGCTGTACAACGAGGTAAATGGGGGAAATATCACCAAGCTTGAGTAGAATTAAAGTAATTTACTGTCATTTTAGGTCATCGAGTACGAGGACGGCACTGCGCCGACTCAGAGCCAACTGGCCAAGGATGTGGCCACTTTCCTGAAGTGGACCTCCGAGCCGGAGCACGATGAACGCAAGCAGCTGCTGATTAAGGTGATCGGAATCCTCGGCTTCCTAACTGTCGTCTCGTATTACATTAAGCGACACAAGTGGTCATCGCTCAAGTCGCGAAAGATTGTGTTCGTGCCCAAGGATAAGAAGTAGATTGTTTGAATTTGATTTTCGATGGTGTGAAGAATGCAGTGTTATCGCGGCTTTACCGACTAATAAAGATAAATCAATTTTAAGCAAACCAAACAACACACAAAACCAGCCACCAAGTCAATGTCTCTCAAAGTAAAGAAACCAAACAATGCGATTTGCGAGAGCCAACAATACGATCTAAATAAAACTAGCTAAAACAATAAAGAGATGTCAGATCGGAGAAATCACAGAGGGGATCTAAAGCTAAAGAAACTATGAGAGTCTAGCAAAATGTAACGAGGATGGATAATATTACATTGATTGTGTATAACATCTATAATTCAAATTATGTATTTAAAGAAAATAAATAATTGACAAACGGAAATGATTTTAAAGAGATCATATCAGAGAATATCTAACGAATTGGGGATTACATCTGAAAGATAAAGAGACTTAAAACGCTAGTTAAAGCTTTGGAAAATTATTTATTGCTCAAGTCAAAGAAGCTAAATTTTTTAATTAAATCCTAACATTATATATATATCTGGGTTTTTTCACATACAAAACACAAGGAAAATGTGTCAGTTTGTATATTATTTTCCCATTAAGTTTTCGATTATTTCTATGGCAGATATATAATATAGATTGTCAGATTGTTATTAATTTAAATCAAGAGTTCTAGAATCATAAAAAGTGAGCGCATCTCTCAGCACTATATATATATTTATTATTTTCCATTCGTTTTTAATCAGCTATATATATATACTATGCCGTACGAACAGACCAGTTCCTACCTATATATATATATATAAATGGAAATAATTGAAATAAAAGTATAATTATCTGAAAAGCTTTGGATAGATCGACTCTGCTACGGCATTTCAAAATAGTGAAATTAATAATATAAAAATATTCTTCCCTAACCAGTCCAATAAATATACTTGATCCTAGATAAAGTTTCCAACGTTATAAGCTGCAATTTTAAATCAAAACTGCGGAAGGAACTCCGTAAAAAGTCTTAAGAAAAACATGGGCAAAGATCTGTCGGCATTTAAATGAATTTTCAAATTAAATCCCTTTAAGTGACGACTGATCCTCACCTTGTACACTCTTGTTTTATTTGATTAATTGTTTTATTTAGAAGCTTAAATTAAAGTATTATTTTAATCATCGTTCATCATTCTGTCGCTCGTTTTTTTTCATCTGCTTAGTGTGTGTGTGTATATATATCTATAATTTCCACTTGTCAATGATTATAAACCACGTCTCTTTTACCGTCCCAAGCCATACGGCCGGAAGGTATAGACGAAAACATAAGGAATCAACAAAAGATCGCTTCTTCAATAAAAAAAACTTTCGTACTGGCGCCGTCTACAAAAATTCCCTTCGACTTTTTGTGTTTTTTTGTTTTATTTAAATTAATATATATTTTTTGTTTTTATGCATATAATTAATAAATTTTAGTTTAGGCAAAAACAATAATTACGCATCTCTCTTTTCAAAGAACTCGCTCTTAAATCATCTCATTATCATGCTTTACTTGCATATATTTTCTGTTCGTTTCGATTAGTTTACGCTTAAGTTTACGGGTTCTGTTGCTATTGTAAAAATTATAAACTGAACTGACTTTTCGCATCTTTCTCATAGGCATTACTAAATTGTTTCTCTCGCTGCATTTTGTTTTATTTCTTATTTAAGAAGGTTGTTTTGTTGGGACTGAAGTTGAAGTAAAGTAACCAAACACGATGACATAGTTTCATGACGG
The DNA here is from genome assembly GCA_008042675.1 of Drosophila seguyi. NCBI lineage: Eukaryota > Metazoa > Arthropoda > Insecta > Diptera > Drosophilidae > Drosophila > Drosophila seguyi. The sequence goes on along the minus strand of VNJU01009111.1, from coordinate 18,569 downwards.
AAGGGACGACGACGACGACGACCTTTTCTGCTACCGCATTTATCGCTGCTGTTCCTTTTACTTATAGTATATAGCTTTCATTTGGTTGTTGTTGTCGCTACAATAACCGCACTCGATCTTCAATTACGTTCATATCATAATCATCATATTTCGCTGCCGCCGGAACAACGCGAAGGAGCAGCCGCCACACAATCTCATCCACGGATACGGACGACCTTGGTCTTGGACTTGGACTGATGGCGTTTCCTTGTTATATTTTTATAGAGTGTGAAGGTTGCTCCCGTCGAAGTTGCTGTCGTTCCCGCTTGTGTTGCTAACGGATATTGTCGACTAAAAACAGCTTCCTTCTGGCGGCTGAGCCAGCTTCAGGTTCTCTTTCATGGTCATAATCCTTCGGATTTCCTGCAGCATCGTTTTTATAGTGTACTCACGACTCCATCTGGCCAACATGGGTACTGATCTATGATCAACCTGTGGAAATTTCAAGTGAAATCATTGTCAGCTTCCTCCGTTGATTGCCAATTGTTAAATCTAGTTGTTTGTACTCACCACGCCATTGTTCTGGTTAATGCAGTTAATATTTACTTTAGTTAAAAACCTGAGCGTTGGCGGCTCATCCGGATAGTGTTCACCACACTCGATCTTTAACGAATACATTCGATTCTCGAATGGTGTCTGTAAGCAATACAATGATGTATAATTACAAAGTTTCTATGAAAAACGATTTGCAATTACGACCCCTAGAATGTCGATGAGTCAGTCAGTCATTGCCCCATTCCACATTGGTTTTCTATTTTTCAACTGCCACTGCACCTTAAACCTTGTCGGAGTTCTACCACTGGAAAAGGCGACCCCTCCAACCCTAACTCTCCAATGAATCATGCGCGGCGCGCGCAACCTTCCTTGGACAATACAAAAAATGCAAATCTAGTTTGCCTCGAATTTTTCTTACGAGCAATTAACAACGGCAAAGATTTAATCTATAAAATATGTATAAAAATAGCTTAGCTAACAATTAACTTTGCAAGGGATCCTATATACGTGTTTATTGAGTAACCTTGAAAAAAACAAAACAACAAATAGCTCTTTGGTTGAAAATCCTAAGTACATTAAATAATTGGCTTTAATTTAAGATACTTTTTTTAAGATCCTTATATTTTATCCTGATTATTAAAATACTAACTACTATACTTTTAAGATAAAAGGTTTGGAATTTCCCAAATACAATAAAACTGTCTGATAACATCAAAGGTCTTTTCACGATGAATTGCATGCGCACAATCCTTATCAAATGCAAATATTACCAACTTTCATTCTCTTTAGTTAAATAGAAAGCCCAAATGGTATGCACTTAACGCTTGCCTTTAAAAATTTCCTCACATTCATGTTTTTTTACGCAACCCGAGGCGATAAAATGTCAATAATCCTAACGAAATAACTGATAACTACGGCTTATCTCGTGACGTAGCTTAAATAATATAGGGGAAAGTGCTTGAATCCACAGCTCTTCCGATCGCAATGGAAACTTACTCTAGGCGGACCGATGATCATGCCGATCCAGTAGGTGAGCGTCATGTCGTCGTCGTTCTCCAATCCCCACGATATGGTGCCATCGCCCACGCCCTTCTGGCCCTGATCCAGCTCCTCCAGTAAGCGGAAATTTCGTGGCACCACTGCAATGATAAAAAATGAAGAGGTGAGAACTCAATTTAAACACGATGACATAATAGATTTTCACTGAAAAACATGAATGTTTAAATAGCGTCATTAAGTTTTGGCGACTCAATTTTGTTTCCTGCCTCTAATGCACAGAAACCCAATTCTTTTGGCCCTTTTAATATCTAAACACTGATAAAAAATTTAAAATAAAATACGGTGATATAGGGACTCATGCAGTAGTTGCATGAAGAGAATTATTTTAAAAATTAGTACATGTAATTTGAATAACGTTGATAAATAAGTACTCCAAAAAATAGTTTTATATTAATTTAAAAATACCAAATAGGCGGTTTTAGTCAGCTTCGGCGCTATGTTTCTCCCTGTGTGGGGTCATATGGGTACGCGTTGTTGTTGTTTGCGTTCTGCGTCTTGTGTTGTTTTTGTTTTGCGACCGTGTGACTTTGCACGCATTTTCGTTAGCTCGCCGAGAACAAAAAAAAGAAGTGCGAACAAAAAGGAGAAGAAACCATAACGCGAGGCGCGGTGGAGGGTGTGTCGTCGGCGGCGGGAGGGAGGCGCATAATTTCTGCATTTGCAAAAACAATCCGTACAAATGAAATTTGCAGCTAATTTAATTAGAAAAAGAAGCAGCTTGCAAAACGCACGCAAAACACAAGTGTGCAAAAAAAAATTCAAAAGCTAAATGGGAAGAGGAAGAGTGCTAGAGAGCGTAGGTGAGGGCAGCGAGGGCGCCGCAAGAGGGGGTGATATTTCGGAAAATGTCAAGTCATGGAGCAAATTACTGCAATTTCAGCAGCCTTTTCCAACGGAATTGATCGAAAAGGTAAGAAGAAAGCGGCGTGGCCCGCTTGCAAAACTATCCCTCGCTCCGTTCGCTTTTATCGGCTTTCGTCGTCGCCTTTGCTTTCGTTCCGTCTTCTTTTCCCCATTTTCACACACACACACATTTCGGTTTGCTTTTTACGCTCGTTGCTGCGCTAAACACGCCGCCGGACGGTGGGAAATGCTGCCAATGGGCGGTCCCGGAGTGCGGGCAGGCCAGGATCGCGTTAATAGGCTGCCAAATCCTTAATTAATCAAATTTATTTCTTACCAACGCCGGTACTTGATGTATTCGCCATTGTGGTTTCGATATTTTTTTTCTAAAGATGATATATTTATATCACGATTATTTGTTTGCCCAAACATCGAACGCGCGATACTTTTATTCGATATTTTTCGATATTTTTAGTGGTGAACTGAGTTGCCCTTTTAGCTATAGCATTTTTTAAACTGTATCGGAATTAGCGTTTACAGTCAGACGACAAACAACGTCTTGATTGTTGAAAGTATAACTTATTTCAAGCAAGACCTTTCATATTTGTAACATTAATGATTTATTTTTATAAAAACTAAAATACATGTCAGCATAAGTTAATTTCAGGTGACACCACCTTGACTTGGTTTTACTTCTTTACCAATTTTCATTCTATCTGTTACAATGCTCATATGGATACATATTGCTTTAAAATTTGCTGCCGCATCAATAATTTTTTTTTAATATTATATTATTGTGAGAGTTTTGTAACTCATTAAACGTTCAACTAAAGCAGCTGAGAAACCTATTAAGTTTATTCCTGATTCGTTTTCACAAGAAAACAACCAACAAGATTTACACTGAATACTGTTGGTAAATACTTTGAGATATTTTGTACGACATAACTCGTAAAGCATTTAAAGAAAATGTTTCATTAATTAATTAATAGTATCAAAATAAACTATTAATTCCACCACATTCAGGACAGTGGGACCTCGCAATGTCACCATCGTTACTATCGATATCCTAAGCACGTGATGTTGCCAGACTTTTGACATTAGTGTGAAATGTTACGCTTACGATAACGGTCAGACTTTCAGATTTGTCAAATAATAAGCTAAAACTACATTTAAATTTATTTTACTCTATATATTTAAGTTATTAATAACTCGTATTTTTAGTTTTGCATTCAAATAATTAAATGTTTACTGTTTTAAAAATAGGTTCAACTTAACGCAAGGAACTGCTGACTGTTTTTCAGCGTCCACAAAATTTAACTTTCGCACTTTGCTAATTAAACAAGATGAAATTATATACTTCATATGTTAAATAATAAATATCTGATATTGTGAAAATATTCAAATATTTTATTGATATTAATCCAATTTTTTGTAGCCCGAAACATATGAACAGAAAATATTTTAGTTTTGCGAACATATGAACACCATTAGCCATTGAAAAACTTGATATTGTTAGTCATGTTTCCAATAAAACAACTCGTTGAAGTTATTCCTGGGATATGCTATATGAATATTAAAAGAAGCCATTTTTAAGGCTATAAAGTTTCCACTTTCAGATATGCTAGATCTAGCCTCCAGCCTGAAAGAAGCTGAACTGGCAGCACTACAGCAACGCGTCAGCTTTTTGAACAAGCTAATTAATTATTATTTATTTTTAAATTATTAATTGGCGGATACACCGCTACTAAAGTCATAGAGGAATGGAGGCCCTGTACCACCAGACCAACCATGCGGTGAAGGAAATAGAGCGGGACTTTCAGCGGCTGAGTCAGCTGAGTGCCCAGGAATCTCTTGACGTGGAAAACGGAATTCAACTGAAGATAACACAGGCCAATTCGTGGGTGTTAGAGGACTTGTCCTTAAGAACTAAAATAACTGGTTAATCTTCTGATTTCACAGCAACTGCGACAGGTTGGATGTGCTTCTGTTTAAGGTGCCACCATCGCAGAGACAAAGCTCCAAGTTGCGTGTGGATCAACTGAAATACGATCTGAGACACCTACAGACCGCCCTGCAAACCGCTCGAGAGCGCAGGCAGCGACGGATGCAAGAACTTTCCGAGAGGGAGCAGCTCCTAAACCACCGATTCACGGCCAACAGCTCCGAGCCGGAAGACACGCGCCTGAACCTAGACTACGAACTGCAGCACCATTCCCAGCTAGGCAACGCCCATCGCGGAGTCGACGACATGATAGCCTCGGGCAGTGGCATCCTCGAGAGCCTAATATCCCAAAGAATGACTCTGGGCGGAGCCCACAAGAGAATCCAGGCGATTGGCAGCACACTGGGCCTATCCAATCACACGATGAAGCTTATTGAACGCCGACTGGTCGAAGATCGTCGGATATTCATTGGCGGGATGGTTGTCACTTTGCTAATTATTGCCCTCATCATTTACTTCCTAGTGCTCTAAGCTATAAGTGGTAAAGACATTCTTTAATCAAATGTTCCCTACTTTTAAAGCACCTGTAGGAAGAATAAGATTCTCTCATAGGCAGGCGCACCGCAAGTCACCGGTCACAAAACTCCAAAGAGTACCTCATATCATAAATATTGTTTCAGTTATAAGGATTAGACAGTCACAATTTCCATCCCATTATCAACAATGTTTCTGATAGTCAAGTTTAAATTAAAGTGTACTCTATTCTTTTAAATGTTAAATGCACAATGGGGTGATTTAGTCATCGCTTTCAAGGGAAATGTTGCTACCGAAACGCTGGTACAGGTGGGCCTTGAGCTCATCCATTTCCGCCTTGATCACCTTGGCCTTGGCCTCAACACTGGCAATCTCTTTCAACACCTGATCCTTGGTTTCCTTCAGCAGATCCTGTGTAGCACCCAGTTTGTGGGAGAGGAAGACTTCGCCAATAAGGAACGGAATATTCTCGTCTTCGTCGAACAACTCGATCTCCTCCAGCGCCTCCTCCACGCACTTGAGCTCGTTGCGCTTCAGGTCCAGCTCGGCCTTGAATTCATCCATGCGGGCATTGTGCTTGGCGAAGCGGTTGATCCTCTGCTGGTCCTCGAACGAGATGTGCACATCGTCGTGCTGCGGGAAAAAAAGCATTTATTAGGATAGGGGCAAATTTTATATGAATATGAATCGTGGGCAGCGGGGTAAGTGACATTATTTATTAAATATGACTCCTTTTTTGTGGCCACCGGGGGAACAGTCACAAAGTGAGGTTACTTTATCCGCATTAGCTGTCTTTCGGTGATTCATCCGATACTCACGTTCTGGAACACCTTGTTTGTACCGCTCGCTACCTTTGCTGCCATGATCGGTGATTTTGTGATTGCTTTAATAAATAATTTTGACTGTTTTACAAACAGTTGCTATTTTGTTGCTATTTTCTAAAACTTAGCAGATGCAGTGTGCCAGCCTTGATTTTCGTTTATAATACCAAAGATAGTCTGAAAACACATGGTCACACTTGCTTTGGCCACTACCGAAAACAAACAGGAAATTTTCAAAAATATACTCTTTTTTACCTAAAGTGATCAAAACACTTATTTTTATTATTACAGTGCTCCGTGAAAAATCTCGTTCCATAGGTTTTTGAAAGGGCAGGTTTGCTGAAAATTAAGAAAACCGTTATTTTTTCGTAAAATATGGCAGCGCCATGCTTAAAGCGTGTGCACGAACGACTAATCCGCTGGGGTCGCCACTGCATGGGTAAAATGATGTCAATACTGGTTCTTAAATGTAAAAGCGAATGATTAGTTTTTAATTATAAAATAAATTATTTAAACTATGTAAAATAATTTATAGAATTACTTAGTCAAAATATTTTTATATGATACTAATTAGATGGTAAAATATTAAATAGATTTGACAAATATTTTGTATACAAATATTTGAAAAAAGAAATATAACACGTTATTTGTGGGATAAAATTATTACCTACCTTATTTTTAGTATATAATAATTTAATTCAGTGAAATATTGCCAAAATTAAATACGTGACTGCTAATATAACCCACAATTTTCGATGATTCATATCAAATTAAGGCCACCGCATAGCTAATTAGTCAAAGTTATTTTTGCTTCCTTTTTTGGTCCTGCGATTTAATCACTAATTGTTTGCACATGTCACACATTCGGCAAAAACTAATAAATAATTCCGGTTAATCGCCATAATTAAATAGGATTTCTTCACTCGATGCAATTAAATTTCCGCTGGCAGCTTAGGAATTTCCTTTTGTCCTGCCTCGCTCCCTTCGCTCCCTTTTCCATTGAATTCCCCGATTTCATCCGCATTAAGCGCACAATTTCGGATGGAGAATGCATTTGCCACTTTCATTTCCCCCGCTTTGGAATATTATCAAAATATGCAAATGCAATTAGACGCAACTTAACATTATCCATTAAGGCAGGGAGAAGACGAAGAGGGGAAGATAGTGTTAATATCCTGAAGATGACTGGGCTTTTCCTTTCGCTTTTCCGCCGAAAATCCCTTCGGGCATTGTCATTTTACAAATTGGAATAATTTCGGTTTCAGGCAAATATATATTGCAAATTAAGGGAGAAGATGTTCAGAATATATATATATATATATATATATATATATTTGTATAGTACATATATATTTTGCGAATCACTTTTGCTCCTGTGCTACAAAATTTGTGCAAATTGAAGGCTGATTTATTGAATTTGCATCTCATCAATTTGCAGCAGAGCGATGGAAAAACGCAGCTCACATCAACAAGTTGTTCGTTGATTTGTATCTTTGTATCTCTTGTATATGGAACATTTCAATAGTTTATTAGTTTAGCTTTACGATCGGATTATGCATGCACGCTTTGGCCTAAAAATTCTGGATTTAAAACAAAATTGATTTGCTGTTCTATGCAATTTAATTCTAAACTTGTTTATTTATTTGATAGAAGTGCAACAAGTATATTTTTCATAATTAAAACTAATTTTAGGAGTGCGAAAGTATGTGTGGGGGCATAACTTATTCAAAAAGATTATTTTTAAAGGCATATAATATTCGGACAGTTTTAAGTTTATGAAGGCCTTTGAAAGAATACAGGTTCATTACAATTTCAAGAATTTGAAATATATTTAAAATGTGTTTAAAAGAATAATACAAAATGAAAACCTTTAAAGGCAATGCCTTAATTTTTTATTAAATTATTTTGGCTTAAGTTCCAAATGGCTTCCAACCTAGAGTAAAATCCAGAAGCATTGCTTATTAAATCTTGATCTTTAATCCTTAATCCACATCTTAAACAATTTCCAATCTTTTGTATACCTTTAACCAATAAATGACTCAACTGTGGGCTTTACATCTTTCTCGTTCTTCCTCCCATGGAGAGCTGTGACCCACTTTCGGATCATCAAGTGATGCCCACATCGAGTGTCACACATATGGCCTGGACCCGTGGCCAAAAGGATACGCCTGCTCTCGTCCCATCCATTCTTCTCCAGTGCGTGGCTGCTGCGCCACACGAGGGAAATCAAAAGACATGGCGTCAATCAGTTTTCCACTAAACCGGGCAGATGTTGGTTGCCTCCTGCGGGCTTCTTTCCTCTGTCTCCCCTTTCCGCCATCCTTTCTGGCATTTTTCCTCTCCTCTCCTCTTCCCGATCTGCATCAAGTGGAAAACTTGGCAGCAATTGGCGACCCGCACTATCCTCTCCAAAAAAGGCAGTTAAACTTTGCTTAGCCCTACTATTGATATATATTTCGTGTGCTTCTTCAGGTGGCATTTACATTTGCCCAACTATTTCATTGTTTGTCCATTTTGCTGGATGGATGTGCTTTGATTTGGATTTCATTGCACACAGGTGCACCTGAACGAGGATAGTTCGGTACGGTTCGGTAACTGCTATTTGATCAAGGCAACTATTTGTAGCATCCTTTGGATTTTTGGGTACATTTAAAACAAAATTATGTGAATTTGAAAGGGTTTTAAAAAATATATATAAAACAATGGTATAATTTTTAAATTTTTAATTAAGTCCTGCTTTCATATACAAATCAATTTGATTTTATTACTGTAAGATTACTGTAAAAGGTGTGTTAATATGTTTGCAAAAAGAAAATCTTTACTCTTCCTTTTTGTTATGTAAAATATAATTCTTATTACCTTGTATAAACTCCAGTGTATACCCATTTCTTCTTGTATCAGGACATTTTAAAGTCCACCAGTTCCTGTTTATTTGCAGCACCATTCTGTGACTGTATCCAACTTTGGACTCGTGTAACCCACTGGAGAGTAGTAGTCTCCAACGAAAATGGTTAATGTTTAATAGGAATCTTGGCTTTAATATTCATGCTTTAAGTTGGCCTCCAGCCTCTGGATACATATATATATATATTAAGTCAAGGCCCCCTTACAAATTGAGTTAACATTTCGGTGTTCTCATTTCGCATTCTGTTTTCGTTTCGCTTTATTTTTGGGATTCGATTGCAATTTGTGTTATTAAAAGCAGCGAGACGGTTGGAGTGGGGCTCAGCTATGGCTTTAATGCGTTAATTTATCACTCCAGCAGCCCCAGACCCGTTCTATATGGATATAAGTACGGGATGGCTCGACATGAGAGTCACGTGCCCGTCGAGAGTCTCTTCTGTCCCTGATGAGAGGCTCCGAAAGGATTTATGGCCACACTTAAGTTTAGCCTCCTGATGGGCCAGAATTTCGAGTTTTGTTCTCGGCTCCCCGGACAGGTGCCATATATAAGCCGAAAATGAATAATAATGGCAGCCACTCACATATATGATTAACCCGATGACTGATAGGCTAAGTGGAATCAGCGACATTTGTTGCTCACTAGCCTAATGTGCTTTTAATGAGCGAGTGATGGTGAAGTTTTTCGGGATATAACTTCTGATTTAGTCATGGGAAAAGGCATTAAACTGGTACTAAAATATAACTGGTAATAAGATTGGAGTTAAGGTTGCATTCATGGAGGGAAATGATATAATGTGGGTTATAATAAGGGAATAATTATAATCATATCGTTTGAGAATCTCTTTTTAAAAAGAACTCATTTCCTATGTTAATAGAAGAATAAATGTCTTTGTCTTAAATCGTTAATTTTATTTAAATTTATTCCCTGCTATAAACATAATTTTTTTAATTAAATAAGTTGATTGTTATTTTCTTTTGTCCTTTTGCATCCATCATTTCCCTTTTAGAAATAATTTCTTTGTGATTTCAGAGACTGAAATTGACTCAAATTTTGGTTAATTATAAACTCCTGTGTTTTTAATGCCCCGACATTAGGTGCACAAGCACAAGGCGTATGAAAGTTCATCACAAGCTAGCACACAAAAGGAGATTGTGAAAAGGGGCAACCTGCTGACGTCTCATAAATAAATCATAGAGGTTCTCACTCTCACTCGAACTGGGAGCTTTTGGCAGGTTGTTCATTTCATAAATAATGAGGCAGACCTAGGCGAACTCTTTGCCGTGCCTTTGAAATGCAAATAAATGGAATTTTCAGACACCACATGGCGTATGCGCAATCTTGCTCCTTACCGCAAGGCCTTACACTTGATGGGTTTTCTTCTTCATCTTTTTTTCGGTTTTTATTTTTGTTTTGAACAATTTTTTTTTTGAACAATTCAATTGAATTGTTACAAACTGTCCAGGAATATATGTTGAGATATGTTGGAGGGAAAATGTACGAGAGCATATACATATTTCTTGCCCCGGGCAAATTTGAATTGTCAAAATTGTAACGAGCTTTTCGGTGTCTTTCGCTCTCTTTTTGGCCATTTTGAACCCGTTTCGCTGACATAAACTGCATTGAAATGTCATAAAAATTGAAACACGTTCCCCGTCGTGTTGCGCCGTGCTTCCTGAAACACCTCATTCCCGTTCCCGTTCCCGTTGCCATTTCCCTTCCCCTCTTCCGACTTTGAATGGCATTCCGTGAATGCAGGACCTGCAGTGTTGCTGGTTTTTGGGCTGCTGCTTTGCATACAAATAACGGTAATCTTTGGCCGACCATGCCCACTTCCCTGCCCATGTCCGCGTCCTGTGTCCTGTGCCGAGCATGTATCCCTCCCCCTTGCAGCCCCTTCGTCATCCCCCAGTCTGCGTGTCTGCCACTGACGATGTCCCGACTTGGTCCATTTCGCTGATGCTGCAATTTTGCACTTTACACGTGGCCTCCTTTTGCCTCCCTTCTGGGGGATGAGAGTGCCGGCACAGCACACACGTGTAGGCGGCTCTGGATATTATGAAAATTTATTGTTTTACGTGCGAGTAATTCTGGGAGTTTTGAAAGACTGCGCCAAAGGTCGTGGCATCTAAATCAATGCAGTAAAAAAATTGCACAGAGATAATGCTTGAAAAGGAATAACACAATTAAAATTAAAAGTCTTACATTTGGGAGGATATATTGTTAAATTTAACTGAAGAAGTGAAGTGAAGAAGAGTGCATATTGTGTGTAAGCTTGTAACAATCCCTAAATTAGAAAATATTGTTCTTAGATCAGTTTTAATGATTTATATTTATTGTTATTATTATTATGTATTCCCAATATTTATAAATTTACAGTTTTTTGAAAGCATTCTTATATTCTAAAATATATAAAACCAAACTCAACATGCATATAATCTGCAATCGAAACTACATTCATTTTTGGTTTATTGTTGACTCAACAACATTGACCATTTGCCCGGTATGTGTAAATTGAATATATGACCAAGGATAGCATTCTCTCCTCATTTCCATCGGGCGTATTGTAGTATTTATTAGTTAAACCCACAGGCAAGTAGAGAGCGCTTTTGTTCAACAAATGACAATGCAAATAACAAAAGGAAAGACGAGTGGCGGCTGCCGTAGAGATTCCAACTTGTTTATTATGCAGCAATTACCATGGGGGCGTATACGTGTTAAGCGTAGGCAAAAGATAAATATTGTCGCTCGAACAATATTTGCTCTGCAGCTGCCTGCTTTGACCCCACTCCCAATCTCCCTTTGAGGGACAACAAACACAAAAACTACGGCCATAAGCACAGAATAATCGTGGAATTATCATTACGGATTTGCAGCTTTTGTTTTACATTTCGAATTTCGTATTCCCATTGGTGGTCAAGTCGTCAGCTTAAGTTTGTACATCCTGAGTGGCCGCCTGGCTTGTATTTGTATCTTGTATCTGAGCCGGAATGCCCACGAGTCGCATTTCGAGTTGGCAAAAGTTTCTGGCCAGACTTTTGTTTCATTTGAATATTGTATATCTTAATGTTGGCATAAACCTTTTTATTGCGCATTCATGAAATGACATTTTCGTGCCTCACTTTCGGACAACACTTGGAGTTACTTTGCCACAACATTCAATGTTCTTTTCAAAGTTTTGATTTTGTAACAAAAAATGGAACAGAAGTTGAGTTGAGAGTTATTTAAAACAGTTGTCACATGTATTTTTTGCTTGTTGGTGAAAACAATGAGTAGATTTTCTATATTTTTAAATATCTAAAATATTCCTCTTGTGAAATTTAAATGAATTGTTTTTCTACCTTAGTTAGACCTTAAATATTTTATATTTCATTTGGTTTATGATTTGTTGTGTAAAGCATTCTTATAGTCAAACGCCGGTATGTACCATGTATATTTTTTATATAGTTTTTAATTAAATATAAATAAAATAAATTCAGTTCTAAGATCTGCATATACATCTTTGTTATAGTTTAAAAGGGTTTCATTTCAATACAGGATAGTATAAAGTCGTTTTCCCTGCTAAGGACTCTAAAATATCTGTTTCCGCTGCGAATTACAAGATTTCGAGGCATTCAACAAACCAGAAAATCCCCGATAATTGCACTCGTTGCATTTTGTTCGGCAATTTTCTCTTGTTTTTTGTGTGTGTTCCAATTGAAATTCAAGTGGATTACAATAATTCGCTTGTCACAGGGGGAAGAGGCACTAAGGAGCCTCGAGTCCTGAGCGGAAGTTGACTGGCAACTGAAATGGTCCACTGAATTAGTGCGCTTTGTGTCATTAAGTCTCGTTTCAAGTTGGACGGGGATGAGCAGGATTTGAAAACGGGAAACGGTTAAGGGGAGAGCGAGGAGTTTGTAAACGGGAGCCGGCAATCAAGTGAACGCACTCATCAGCCAAAGGACGCAAACTAACCACTTCAGTCTGGCAGCCCCCAAAGCGCTTTTCAATTTCCAACATTTTAGGATTCGCTATTTCGATTTCTCCCTTTTTTCCAGCTGGCCAAAGCTTCCTCTTAACCCCTTTCTGCCTTTTGGGCGGCTTATCAAAAGTGCTCGGTCGTCACAGTGACAGCATCCTTTTGCATGTTATTTTATGCGCAAAGACCGGCCACACACACAGCTTTCTCTCTTCTTTTTTTTAAGGCCGAAAACGATTTGCCAGCGGCTTTTCAAAAAATATAAACTACAGAATTAAAATAGCAGAAAAAAACAGCTGCATTTTTAAGCTAGAAATATCTTTGATGAGGGTCAAGTTCTGTGCTTTGCCAGCATCCTTTTTTTTCTATTAAACAATATGTAGACTTGTCCTTGACCTCAATTTTTCGGATGCATTAACTGGTATTTCTTGTACCAAAGAAAGATTAAGGCTTGTACATATTTATGGAATATTTTAAACAACAATTTATGCTTGAGGAAATTCATAAATAGAATATCGAAAGTATGGTTTATGCATTTTTAAAGAATTTCTTAAGAAGAAGAGTAGAAAGTGCACCCTAACAGTTACTTGATTTTAATTAAAATTGAACGTAATGTAAGCTTCTTTAACCACTTGACCTATATAACGTAAGCCCTTCAATAAGAGAAAAATTTCTAATTGTTATATATACATTTTATACATACAATAAAAACGATAAAATTTCTTGCAACTAAAATATTAAAATACATCCAACATCTTAAAAACAAAAGAGTTGTCTTTTAATAAAATCGATTTTCGTTTCCTTTCACATTTTTCAACTTGCCAATATGCATTTTAGTTAACAGCGAGTACAATTTATTTAAATTTTGTACTCCCTCCTGATAGAAAAGGGGCAGCAGGAAAAAGGGGAAGCCGACTTGCCTTTTAGAAGATTGATGACTTCCTCTGACGACAGCCACAGGTGTGAGGGGTGTATACGGGATTGTCTGTGCATATTTATGATGAATTACCTGAGTCAGCTGGGCTATCCTCTCCATTAGATTACTTTCCATCATGTCACGCTCACTTTCCCAGCTGTCAATAAGCAAATGGCAGCGATAAATCCTCCCCGGAAAATATACAAACATATACATATATGTCTATGGGAAAATATTCGCTGACAAGTCGGTGGAAGAGATCTTGTCGCTGTTCCGCAAATTGTTGACATTTTAATTGAAATTTATTGGGCTTAAGGCCTGGGCGCAACGACCATTCAACACCTGAGCCCGACAGCTCACAATAAAGCCAGCGGATGATATTGTAAATAAATTAAATACACGAATCCGGCAATAAAGTTCTCCGCTTATCATTTCCATTCTTTAGGCCAATCCCCTTCCAAGTCGGTAGACAACTCTCAAGGAATGCAACAGCAGCCGCACTGAATCGAACTCAGCTCTAAACTTGTCCGATTATAAATCAAAACTTTCGATTTTCTTTTAGTTCTTTTCTTTCCGGTTTGCACTGCTGCTGCCTGGCAACTTCCGGTGCCATCGGCTAGACAGAATTCTCAACAAGAAAAGAAAGAAAACTGAAGGAAAATAAATTTTCCAGCAACGGAGAAACTTTCACAGATGAAAGGACTCAACTTGAAAGCGAATAAACGACAATTGATCGATTTTGAACTTTTGCGAAAATGTAAATAATGCGTATTAATGATGTTCGCCGCTGTCTATTTTCCTTTATCTGTGTCTGACTTCTGTCTGAAAGTTGGCAATCAGCCAAATCGTTTAAATAATATCTGAAAGCTTTTCCGCTAAAAGCTGCACATTTTATTCAATATTTACTATCACTAGAACTAATGCATTCGTACATTAGTTAACAATCCCATAACTAACTTTTTCACCTTCCATTTCCACCTGCAGACCTGATAAAAAATGGTTTATGAAAAGAGCAAAAAAAAAACGACTGTTTGGCAACTGGCCAAACCGCCAGCGCAGCGAATATACAAAAAAAAAATAATCATAAATTACGGTTGTCAACTATTATGAACAAATCGAAAAAGGGCAAGCCACAACAACAAAAAATGTATAGCTACAAAATGCCATTAAAGTTTACAACTTGTTGGGCGAATTAGTTGCAACAGAAATGAATCAGACACAAAAAAGCAATTGTAGAAACATCAAATTACACGAGGACCCTGAATGGACCTCAATTACGAGCATGTCCCGGAATAATTTATCTTCCACGAAGCTCTGTATTAATTAAGCCAACTCGAACTAGAGCAATTAAGTGAGTTTCCCTTTTTATTGGGGTTACAATTTGGTTTTAGGGGATTATTTAATATTTATGTATAGTTATTTTTAGATATACTAACCTTTAAGCAGGACCTTGAGTATGCTTTTGCATTTTTATATTTTTAATTTGAAGTGAAACCTCCTGGCTCTTTAGCAAAATCTCATTTCAGCATTTCCAACTCATGCAAAGCCAGACACACAGGAATCTGTTCTGTGACACTCGAAATTGGGCATGTGTCTGGGATTTTTACCTCCCCAAAAACTCTTCCCATTTACTTTCCAAATGTATGTCACACACACACATTCTGTCGTTTATGCGCCCGGAATGATAATGAGAATCCAGAAATACCACGAATTCTGTCCAAATTTGTTTAGTTCATTTGGCTCACATGGAAAGTTAATTAGCAGAGGTAAATATTGAATATGAAATACAAGTAGAGAAAATAATATAAATGGATGAGAAAGATATACTAAATAAAGAAATCTGATATGCTTTTTCAAAAAGAAAAGACTTTCTCCTCCCTTCTTCCTCATAACTTTATTTTTAAAATATATATATTATTCGCCTGTTTAACTTTTCCACCTTTAGTTTACCATAAGAATTATCCCACAAAGCGTAGATAAAAAGGCGGAATAAGCTTGATAATCAGGCACTCCATTATCCTCTAAGTTTGCCCTAATTGGTTGGCTTAAAGTCAAGTCGCGGCCAGACCTTCGACTTCCCCCATAGCTCCCACACTTCAGGACCCCAATCCAGTGCAGCTGTCACTTTTGAAAAGTTGCCTTGCACTGAGGGGCGGATGAGGGATCTCTGTGGGAGCTGTTGCAATATTTTGGCGCATAATTTCTTCCCTGCGCTGTATATAAAATTTAATTAAGACGCATAAAGTTTTTCACACTTTGACACAAGCCCCAAAGCATATGCTTCTCGGCTCCCCAAGCCCCGCACCGTTTCCGCTGGCCAATCTCGACCCGATCTGGCCCGGCTCTGTCTTTGGGGAAACTACTTTAGTTTGGCTTTGCGCGAAAACTTTTTGCTTTTGGCCAAGGCTCCGAGTTCAGAGAGGGGAGAGGGAGCATCAATTTGGTGGGATCACGGGAAAAAAATGTGGTACGAATTTGTTTACTTTGATTAAATGAAGCTTTTTATATAATTTGTGTTGTAATCGTTTGGAAAGTGTTTTTAAAATTTTGATAAATGGTTTTTATTATAGGATACATTTTTTAGGCTTAAAACCTATTATACTTTTTTAATCAAATGTACATATTAGATATTAAGAACAAATTAAATATATAAATATAATCTTATTTACAAATTTGTCTAGTATTTTCCTCAGTGCAGCATCACGCTGGCGGTAAAGCGGGCAAAATTACGCGCCCTGCTGAGCGCTTTTGTTAATTATGGCACGGCTCCTGCAGGTCCTCGCACTCGACACTGCTCTCTCTGCTCTGCTCTTCCTGGCACTTTCCTTTTGTTGTTTATTTTTCTTGGCAACCGCCAAAGTTTTGTTGCACAATTTGCTGCTCAAACAAAGCCAAAACAATTTAATTGTCACCGTCGACGAAGTGAGGCGGCAACCAAATTGCATCTTATGGCTGCGTGGATAAATACGTATAAACAAACTGAACGGATTAAGCCCGAAACCAAGCCAAAACTAAGGCCAACTGAAGCGAAGCGAAAGAACCGAGGAAAACCCATATGTCTGGGAAACTTTTTCAATCAGCCATGTTACCCGAAAACTCAGTTTTTCCCACACAACCACTTCGCCCGCCCATCGAGCGTTTAACACTCTTTTTTGTTTCGCTTTGGGTCACTCCTAATGAGCAGGGACATTAAATGAAAATGTTGACAAGTTTTGGGAACGCTTTACAGATTTTCACGACTTGTAATTGATTTCCCAGCGACTTGATGCTTGTTGCGGCTTTTCAGCCTAAGACCAAGGAAGCCACGACGACGAGTCCTTTTGAAAAAGAAATTCAACAAAACAAACAAGGAAACAGGGAAAGAAATGCCTAAGAGCGGCACTTTGGCAAAGTGCCAAAATAACACAGGACCAGGACACACAGGACGAGAACTTTTATGAAGAAGCCTTGCCTCCTGGTGAAAGGCAAGGGGATACTGCATAGAACAAGCAAGCAAAAAGAATATGAGAGCGATAAAAGGAAGGAAAACTGTTATCTTAATGGATATTTTGTAGTTCGTTTGTGGCTAAAATTGACTCACTCTCTCTCTCTCCCTCTCCGTCATTTCCCGCTGCGAGGCATTTTCCATTCGGGGCAGAAACAATTTCACCATCTTGTGGTATTATTTGCAGACGGTGGATTGCCCTAAACTTGAGATAAGCCTTCTCCCCGGAGACCGCAATAAATTCTAATTCGCTTAATTATGGGATTAAATCAATCCCCTTGTCTGGCAGACATTACAAGCTAAAAAGTTTGAGCAACTGCACAATTTAATTATGCAATCGGGCTCCCTTTTGCCGTGCCACGAAGTTAATTTAATTAAACTTTTACCTTTTGACACATTCAGGGTCGTCGTCTGGGGCGCAAATCGAATTTTCCCTTTGTGGCAAGCTAATGAAACGGAAAGCTCGCAATGAAAATAAACTGAAAACTTCCTCCACGACAATTAATTCCGCTTGATCTCAAGTGTCAAAGTATAATCTCTGCTTTTGCATTTTATTGAATCGCATTGAAGGCTCTCAATTGAGCCTGATTACGATGCGATACTGCCACTTGGAGTACAGAATCTCCACGCCCAGTATCAGGAGTGTGATGGCATAGCTGAAAAGTAGTATCAACAGCGCTGAACTCACGGTGTCCATGTCCACCTGGAATTAGGAGAGCTTCGCAGTGGGAAAAGTGAAGTGTGAAACCTTTTTTGGAGCTCACGTGCAGGTCCGATGTCTCAATTTTCTTCACACACGGAGGTTTCCTCGAGTGCCAGACATTAAAGTGGTACGTAAGGATGCCCGTCTCGGTAACTCGACGCAATCTAAAGTGATTTGATTGAAAAATTGCAGCATGTAACATTTTATTAAATATAATTAAGGGCTGTGCAGTAGTGATGAGGGTCATTAAGGGCAATTAAAATGTTACGATTAGTTGCAGTAATTGAATTACATTTTATAATTTAAAACCATTTATTGACTGGTATGGACGAGTAATTATCTGTCGTCTCCCTATGACCTATTTTAATTGCTCTAAAATGCATTACCAAATGAATTAAATTAATTCCTTAACTTAATTACCTGTAAAAATGTGTGAATTTAATTCATTCTTTTCAGGACTCACCCATAGGAGATAACCTTCCGCATTGGCGAATTCTTTTGCATTATGCACACAGTTTTCTGCGGCGGAAACATACTGACCTCGGTGAGATCACAAATGTCCTGTTCACTAAAGGTTTCCGCAATGATCTTATAAGCGGCAGCCACATCCACATGAAAGGCAAAGCCTTACAAAATTATTAACAAATTAAAATACAAAATTTAAAGAAATTTTTAACCCAACTCACGTTCGTGTTTGACTCTACGCAAACCCGTTTCCGGATCTAACCAATTGCTGGCCGAATTATCCTTGGCATGTGCTCCTGTCTCATGACTGTGCACTATATCGCGGTAGGATTTGGCAGGATCTGTAGATGACATTGCCACATCCACAGGCTCATCTTCATCGGCTTCATTTTCTTTGGTGGTCGG